>CM031860.1:17919555-18062311 GCA_018697195.1 Certhia americana
TCTATCTATCTATCTATCTATCTATCTATCTATCTATCTATCTATCTATCTATCTATCTATCTATCTATCAAAGCTTTTCTATCTTTCCCATTTGCTTCACTGAGCAATTGGTCCACTGGAAATCTCTCCTTCAATCCTATGATAAGTCTTGAAAAGCACACGTAGCCAAAAGTTCTAATTCTGAAATCTACATATAATATTTCCTGGTTGGCACAGAATTAGTGATACTAGTTTTAGAGATAAAAACCTTCAGTTTTTAAAAGTAAGGAAGCTCAGTGAAGCAAATTTCTCTCCTGAATTTCTGCTGCAATGAAAATATTGTTCAACAGTCACTGAGGGCTTTGAATCAAGGGATGTTGCTGCTGATTTTTAATCCAATAAAAGAGGACTCAATAGTTCCAGGTAAGTTCAGGATGACTCTTGAAAGGTGGATTTCTGGGTGAAGAGCTGGCCACCAGGTCTTTTCCAGTAAAAAGATAGATAAAGATGAACCCTCTACATGACAGTGATCAGCTGTAGTTTTCTATGTCAGAGACATAAAGAACTAAAGAAGGTTATTGCAATCTTTCCACCGGTGTGCCATTCAACTTTTTGTTCTATGGTGTCCTGGAAACTTACAGACATCAGTTTTGGGGTACCATTCTTATTAGTCATGATGAGACCTAGCCAAAGTGGGTTTATTTATATTTTTGGCAGATCCAAAAGTAAATAATATCTGGCCCCAAAAAGGTATTCCATCTTGTCTCTTAAATTTGTGGCCTGATAATTTCTTTGGACTCTTCCTAATACTGTTTATAAAACTCAAGAAACAGCTACTCTCTATATTCTCCAAACCCTGTTAAGATGTATTGGATGTATTTGCCTTGCAAGCAGAGGATTTATAATATTTTTTTTTTTTATTTTTCTCAACTGTAAACTACCATAAGTCTTGTTTATATTAAGTACTGTTGCCTTTCTCTGCAAATCTTGTAGTTACCTGTGTCTTTTTTTCTGAATGTTTATAGTTGCATTATATATTAATAGAGCAGTGTAATTGTGTTTTGTTCTTTATACCCTTTCTGTAGTTAAGATGAAGAGTTACTATGTGAATTAGCATGAATAGTTAATATGTGAATTTCGGTTGCTATAAGCCAATATTTTCTAAGTGTCGAGCAGCCATTTAAAACCTAACATGGTGGGCCCATGGCCACAGGGAAAATCTCTTTATTCTGTGAAAGTTGTTACTGACTCTTTTGGTAATAAAGGCTCTTTCTATACATGCTGAATTGTTATTTATGGGATTTAGTATTTCTTTCATTAAAATAATATTAAAAAAATTTTGCATAAGGCAATTTGAAGAACGGTAAAAATAGTCTGTGAAACCTGGGCAAATGAGAAGGATTTTCATTGACTGCTTTTGCCTTCCAAGATCAGGATCCTAACCTCTGGATTCTTGGTATGACTGCTCTTGTGTTAAGGAATTGCAAAGGATAGGTGGCCAGAGAAAGAGAGAGAGAGGATAGAAGACTGGCTGTAGAAGTCTTTGAAGCAGCTTTCCCTTGAGAGAATTCACAGATTAGGATAAGTGAGACACAGGAATTGTCCTGTTAGAAGAAGGCTGGGATGCCTGTAAATTAATTTCTTTCAGAATTATTTATGTATCAGCTAATGATATAGGAAAGGGCAGGTGGTCATTGTATGGAGAGTTGGTCACATAACTGAGACAGTAACATGACTTCACATGTTTGTACTTTCTTGGGTTATTAAGAGAAAATAAAGGCATTCCTGTAGGAGTTAAAAAAGAAAAAAAAAAACATCAATAGATTGTCAAAACCTGTAGAAAAATATCACTCCCTATTACTACCATTTTTTTACAATGTGTAAAAATCAGATGATTTCTTCTAAATCCTGTAAGATTTTTCTAGTTGGGATGAGTTTTTAATTAGATTCTTAGTAGGCTTTAGCTAGCAATTTTAGCAGTGCCTTTCAGAATTATAGGAAGCACAAAATGTAGAAGAAAACTACTGAATAATCATAGAATGGCTGAGGTTGGAAGGGCTCTTAGAGGTCATCTGGTATCAACCTCCCACCATGAGTAGGTGTCTCTACACCTTCTACTTGACCATGTTGCTCAATGCAGCCTGGCCTTAGGGGTGGGGTGTCTGCAGCTGTTTTTGGCAACCTGTTCCAGTTCTTCATCACCCCCACATTAGAAGGTTTCTTCCTGATATCCAATCTAAACCTACACTCTTAGTTTGAAGGCATTCCCTCTTACCCTATCACTACATGGTCTTGTTAAAAGTCTCTCTCAAGCTTTCCTGTAAACCCCTTTTATGTATTGAAGGCTGCTATAAGGTAGCCCTGGAGCCTTCTCCAGGCTGAACAACCCCAACTCTCAGCATTTTCCTGGTAGTTTAGAGCTTCTGGAGGATGATCATAATGAGTAAAATGAGTAATTCCTCTATAAGGAATATACATTATGGTAGATGAAAAGCAAGCAACAGCTTTAAGCAATGCATCTCCAAACTGAGATTAGAAATGGATAAATGTACCCTTTATTTATTCAAAATTAGCACAGAAAAAGAAGAGATAGAATATACAGTTAGTCCCTCATTAATTATGACATAGGAGGTCACAAGTGGTGTTTCCCATCAGGGCTCAGTATTTGGGCCAGTCTTATTTAATATCTTTATTGAAAAACTGGATGAGGGGATTGAGTGCGCCCCAACTGAGTTTGTAGACAATACTAAACTGGGTAGGAATGTTGATATGCTAGAGGGCAGGAACTCTCTGCAGAGGAATCTGGACTGGCTGGATCAATGGGCTGAGACCAAAGGAATGAGGTTTAACAAGGCCAAGTGCTGAGCCCTGCCTTGGGTCACAGCAACCCCAGGCAGTGGCACAGACTGGAACAGAGTGACTGGGAAGCTTCCCAAAGGAAAGGGACCTGGGTGTGCTGGTGACAGCAATAGCTGAACGTGAGCCAGCTGTGCCCAGGTGGCCAGGAAGGCCAGTGGCATCCTTGCTTGTGTCTGTCACCAGAAGGAGTAGGGAAAGAATTTGTCCCCCTGTACTCGGCACTGTTGAGGCCACATTTCAAATTTTGCATTCAGTACTGGGCCCCTCACTGCAAAAAGGACACTGAGGGGCTGGAGTGTGCCCAGAGCAAGGCAGTGGAGCTGAGGGAGCACAAGTCCTGTGAGGAGCAGCTGATGGAGCTGGAGGTGTGTTTAGCCTGGAGAAAAGGAGGCTCAGGCAGAGGGGACTTTATCACTCTACAACTGCCTGAATGAGGTTGTAAATAGGTGGGGGTTATTACCCTCTTCCAGGTAACAAGTGATTTGATAAGAGGACATGGCCTCAACTTGAACAAGGGGAGGTTTAGGTTTGATATTAAAAATTTCTTCTAGCATTGGAAGGTGGTTGCCCAGGGAAGTGGTGGAATTGCTAACTGCTAACTCTGGAGGTATTTGCGAGATGGGTAGATGTGGCACTTGAGGACATGGCTTAGTGGTGACTTAGCGGTGCTGGGTTAATATTTGGACTTGATATTAGAGATATTTTCAACTTTATGATACTATGATAATCAGGCTGGTTGATTAATTTCATCTTTTAATCTGCCTTGTATCTGAAAAACAAAGTCTGTGCCAGAAACTCCTTGACTGAATAACTGTTATTCTCTTGGGATAAGAATCTAAGAATTGGCAACACTGTGACAAGAGAGAACTGAAGACAGCCTAAATGACAAGGGGAAAAAATAGCATTTGCTTTAGAAGGGCAGGAGGCTGTTTACATTTATGTCTGTCATACCTAATTCTTAAAGGTCAATACAGTTTCTTTTTAAGAAAACAATCAATTAAGTAATACAGCAATAAGACATCAAACACTGTAAAAAATATATACTGTCATTGAAGAAGAATGCTGACATTTTGCAAGAGATTTTGGGGGAGTCAATGGAAAAAGCTGAAGAGGGGAAATTATGTGTTTTCAAACATTAATAAGAGTCAGTGATATTTTCAGGAGAGTGACAGTATTTGCAGTTCAGTAATGGCATTCGTTTCAGGCATTTGGGTCTGAATTTTGATTTAGAGCAGCTGAAGTGAGCCCTTTATCAGCTCAGCTGGTCCAGTGGAAGCTAACAAAACTGTGTAAGGAACTGCTCAGGAGCTCTTGTTTGTATATGAGCCTGGAGTTAACAAAATCATTAGCAGTTATTCAGATAGTCTCAAAAGCATCTAAATTGAGGTACAGAGTCTTCTTGGAAGACAGTACTGCAATTTTGGTGATGAAATGTTCTGGTATTAGTCTGTTTTTACACCTTGGCAAAACACACCCTGGTCATTCCTTTCAAAGCCTCTGATATGGACATCCGTGACTAAATTGTGCAGTCTGGGAGGATGCCCTATTGTTCTTATAGTGACTTGTGTGTGGAACTTCCATGCTGAAGGTGGCACTTCCAGCTCTTTCTAGATGCCTGTAAGATTGGTGCTAACTAGAGAGAAGGAGAGCTGAGGAAATGTAAAGGTGCTAGGCTTGAGGAAGAAGCAGATGATGGATATAGAGAAGCACAAAGGACAGAGCTCACTGTGTGGCTGCTCTTCACTAAAGCAAGCCTCTGGAAAAGTAGCAGAATTAATTTCAAAGAAGGGCCTTCCACCACCAAACTCTTATTAATAATAGTCAAACTTTTATTAAATGTTAGTTGAGCTACTTATTCTCTTTTGCAAAAGCTGGCAATATTTTTTTTTCTCTAAATATGAATATTTTGAAAATAGCTGCCTGAGAGTAGTGAGAAACATAGAGCAGAAACATCCTGTTTTGTTGTTAATAAAGTTTACCATGGTGTCTAATTGGCTGTGCTTGGAGATGTACAGGCCATCTAGGACAGCAACAGCATTCTGAATGAAGAACAGCCACCTTTCACAAAATCTCCTGTTGCTTGTCCTTTGAGGCTATTTAAATGCAACACTTCTAATTCATAGGAAGATTTTTGAAAAGGGGCAACACAGACTGTCTTTTAAATGGTTCACTTCTGCAGCTGAAGTAGAAAAAATAAACTTGTAAACAGTAATTCACAGTAATTATCTGAATGATTTTCCATCAGAGATTTTTGTTAGAAGTATGTGAAAGTCAAAGCATGAGAAAAGGTTAAAGAAAATACCTCTAGGTTGTGTTCTTCAGCCATTTATCTAATAATCACTACCTTTGGATGCTTGTTTTGTAACATAAATGACTAATGTTTATGAAGCTTTTTGGAAAATATGAATATAAACAGTGTGCAAATGCTCACTGTTATTATTACACATGAATCACTGTATTAACAGAAGCAATGACTTGTCTTAGGCATGGACCCAATCCATCTCACACTGGGTTTGATAGGATGCATTTCCTTTAGGCTAATATCAATGAGCACCCAGAGCTGTGGGCTGAGCAAAGAGTCTTTCTGTGCCTATGGGAACATTTGCCTCACTTGTCTGAAGTCACTTATCTGTTTTGTCAGGTAGAGTGTTGAAGTCTGTCCCTTGCTCACCTTTCTTGTACCATTGTTGCCTGGAACAGCCCCATGTTAGAATACAATGGGGAGACCAGACAGAAACATCAGCTTGGGAAACTCAGACCTAGGCTGGTGGCAATGGTGATAGAAATTTTATTTTCACTTTTTTTGTTGCTCATTTATGTCTCCTCAGGCCTCACTGCACATCTCTGTACATGACATGAAAGGCATAGAATTCCAATTATGAGATCTGTACAGTATCTGAATCCACTTCGATCTCTGTTGTTTCTGTCTCTGTGAAGCCTAGTTTTTACTTCAGTTTGCTCAAAACAAAGATCATGGTAGAACATTAAACCCCCTTAATTTCTGGACCATAAAATGCTTGACATTGAATATGTAGGGCTTTAAATTTTCTTAATTTAATCCACAGAAAATGGCAGGAAATTAAAGTAAAACCTCTTTTTTTTAAAGTGTGAATTTTAAAAAGTTATAATAATTTCTTATAGACTAAAAATACTTGTAATTCACTGTACATTTAAAGAATTCTTACAATTTATTTAGAATACAGACTCTTTCAACATTTTTGGAAAGAAGTATCTTTTCTGGAATGTCATCTATCCGTATATGTGCCCAGTCAAGATAACAGGACCTTAGACTTTTAGCAGTCATTGATTGCTTGGGCAGTGGTTTTGCTCCCTTTCACTGTCAACATAAAAAAATTTCAGAAGATGCATTTGTATTTAAAGAAAAGAGCTTGTGTCTTGCATTACAGACCAAATACAAATACAGGATATCATGGATCAAACGGCAGCTGCGTTTCTGTCTCCACAGATATGTAATTAGGGAGGAATAGAGAGCAGTGCAGAAAAGCAATGAGTTAAACTATGGGACAGAAAAAATAATATTTAATATTTGGTAACTAATGCAAATGAAGTCATGCTGAACTGCCAACTATTTATACATAGCTGTATAAATTATTAATAAAATTTCCTAGTTTGAAGATAGAGTTGAAGAATTATTTATGAAGTACTTTTTCTTCAAGGGGATGAAATGATGGGAGCTGTTCACCTGATTTCTGCCATGCTATGGTTATAAGTTATCAAATACATTGTTAGAATTGGCCCTTATTTCAGCACCAAAGATGATCACTTGTGTTTACTTTGTTGGGCGGGGATCTGTGCAAACACAACTTACTTGCAGAAATGTTTGCAATACTTGTTTAGAGAAACACAACTAACAAAAAGTACTGAGAGATGATTTGGAAACTTAGAATGAAAGTGGAGCCGACAATAAAATACCTTTTTATAATTTAAGAATTTAAATTAATATTCATCCCTGTCATTGTTGGCCAATGAAAACAACACAGTGTATTGCTGTCATGGCTGAAGGGACAGGCCTTTCACAGCTTTCATTCCTTGAGTCAATTAGCTGGGAAGTTGCTGGTAAATAAGAACTTGAAAAAGAAACAGGGGAACTTGAATCACAGGACTTGAAGACAGTGTTGCTAAAGAGTTATAGAATCACAGCCTGGAGATAATTCAGATGTGCTACCTTGTGTGTCCTGCTTAACCCTTGCCACCAAACCACACTCTACACCACAGCCTTGTGAATAGCTATAAGGATGGATGGAAGATGGTTGTGAGGGATAAGTGAAAAGAAAAATAGCTGCAATCAGTGGTCTTCTGATTCCTGAGTGCCCTACTAAGCTCTTGAGAGTACACCATTATTATAAGACCTAGTTTCTTTTCTCTTCAATAGCATTTTTCATATAGTTCCTCTGGAATGAACTACAGAAAAATAACTGTCTGTTAATTTGCATCCAGCTCTTATTCTGGCAAAGATCAGGATGAGTTTTGCTGCTTTTGTCAGTGGAAGCCTTGACAGGTCCTTAGCTCCACTCTGGAGGTAAAAAATAGTAATGACTCCAATGGAAAAGGATGAGCAATGTAAGAGCTGCCAGGGAAGTAAATGGGCGTCAGCTGAGCAAGAGGGGCAAGAGTATAAACAATCCACATTAAGCAAGTATGTAAGAATAGAGTGGCCCCAATAGAGTGTTTACTAGGCAGAGCTGGGAGCTGAGTGTTGTACTCAAAAGTTCACCACTTGCAGTTACTTTTCTTTGATGCTTTTCTTTGTCTATGCTCAGTATCAAAGCTGGACTAGCAAAAAAAAAAAAAAAAAATTTAACACCATTCCTGATGTATTCTGTTAAAAGAGGTACATCAGCACTCTCTTTTTAGGTGTCTTGGTTTCCTTCCAAGGAGAGCATGGAAGCTCCATTGTAACAGTTCCTAGAATAGAGTGTGATGTGCACTGTACTGCCATGCCTGCTGCAGACAAAAGTCATTCCCTGCATGAACTGAATGCTCACGTGCACTAGCTGTTTTTGTCTGATGGCTACACAGTGCTTGCATTTTTGTCTCTTAAAGGGAAAAAGCTAAGTGAAAATTAAATATGATTTATTAACTGAATCTTCTCTTATTCTGCAGATTTTTCTGCAAAAATTGCACCAGAAGTTTCTCCTTCCTGGTGCTGAGACCTTTCAGTTCAGTTTACTTTATAATATTTTGTTATTCTATTTATGATGATTAGTTATGGTTTTTATTCTTAAAAAAATACTGAATGTAGATATTCCCTGAATGGGAACATTTTTATCTTCCATTCAGAGGGTATCTGAATTCAGTTTATCCTTTCTCACCTTTTGGGTGCTGTAAAAGTTCAATTGGTCTCTTAATTTAGGTCAGCATCTCTCTCAGTTTTATTTACTCCTTTTTGAAGTGTCAAAGACAATAGATGGTGAGCTTTTATAGATAATAGATGGTGAGCTTTTTAAAGTGAGTGTGTCTGGTAATTTCTACAGTGCTTTGTTATTGAATTGACTAGGTTTAGAAGTAGTTTCAGTAACAAAAGGTACTGCATTTCTAGCACTCTTTATACAAGTGAAGATAAGGTGGTTATTTCATCTACTTCTCCAGTTGGGAAGCCTAGGAGACTCCTACTGTAACTAATCCAGAATAACTGCCAGTGTGATTTTAAAGATTTCTTGTACATTTCCATGACACTATTGCAAGGGTCAAAAAAAAGCAGCTACATGATGCAAGTAACATTTGCATCAAATGCAAATGTGATTTTTGTTTAAATATACAAATAGGTCTAGAAAATTATTAGTAAGAGCATGGAGGACATAAAAGTAGTTCTAAGAGCTGTAAGTAGGAAGTTCGTGGAATTGTGTCTCTGTAGGAATTATACAACTACTTTGTAAGATCAGAGAAATAACCTTTTCCACTTGAATGTACAACCCAAAATATTATCCTGAGAGCTAGTGCATGATAAAACAGTGTTTCTAATTTTTAATTCTGTAACAGAATTTATGCTTTTCAGTCAGCCTCATTGCTGTTAATGCTGATCATGTACTAGCCAGCTGGCTAAGAGTCCAAATCTACACAGCATGCAATTGCTGTGAAATTCTGTATCTTGCTGGAAGCTATAGTGAATTGAGCCTGTCTCCAGCTTCCTAAAAGTCTGGGTCATGATGCTGCCCTGGACTTCCATTCTCCTGTTGAAACTGGGCCAGTATCCACTAAAGGACTGGCAAAAAAGCAAAGCTGGAACAGGGTGGGCTTGTGGCCCAGAGATAAGAGCAGTTGTTTGAATGATCTGTGTCAGACAGCTCAGTGTTCATCTCTGTATTTCATTCAATGCTCAATTTAATACGTATCACGGAACAAGTGTTGGTTGGGATGGAAGAGGTTGCAATGCAAGAGGTTAGTGTCTTAGTATATGTTGAGGTCATGAAAGAGAATGGGCAGCCCTGGATGTATCAAATATATATTTTGGTAGTTGCAGAATACACCTTTTGAAGTGTTTGCTCCCTAGGACTGGAACATGATTGAGCAGGAAGGAAAACATGTGATAAGATCTGATAAAACACCTAGTTACATACATATTTCTGTGCAAAACTGAGGACTGGTGTCTTCGAAAGTGATGTGGATGCACAGAAAGCTAGGCAAAAAGTTCATGAAAGGTGCACCTTGTTTCCTCTGACACCTTCTTGCTCTTGTGCCTTATGTGTGTTCTCCATGAATTACTATGCATGATCACTACCTTGAAGACAAAAAGGATTTTGAAGGATTCATAAATTCCCATTCATAAATTACACTCTTGCCTTGTATTTGCCATGCTGCCTACATGTGAAAACTAGTTTGTTGTTAGAACTGACTTTCTTTCAGATCAAAAAAGTTAATTTTATCTTGTTTTATTCAGTGTAATCCCAACTTCAGACAGTAATTCTTTGCATGTGACCATTGAGAGGAGTAAGTCTTTACCACCTTTGACAACCCCTGAAAGATTAGCAGCAATTTCTGACATTTCATGCATTTCCAGGTATTTAGGTTTGATAACAGATTTTAAACAAACCAACAAAAAATATTTTTTTTTAAATAAATGAGTTTGTGTTACAATAGGACAGATAAAATAAATGCCATTCATTACTCAGTAATCCTTTTTATCCCTATCCCCTGCTTCTGGCCTGGTCTGTAGCAGCACTAGGGATTTTTCTTTCTTTTAAGTACGCATACAAATGAACTCTTGCAAGTGTCGAGACTGAAACCTTTCATACACAAAATAATTCCTCCAAAGGTGTCACTTGCTGAAGAGCTCAAAACATATTTGTGTGGTTGCTCCTGAAGTATGCTAACACCACCACCTTCAACAGAGTGAAAAAAAAGGGTTTTTTACAAAAAAAGTTTTGGCCTTACACAGAGTTCAAAAAAACCACAGTTTCAATTCAATCATCGGTCCATGACACTAATACTAACTACATATTTGTGCCTTTAAGACTTCAAGAACCAAAACAATCTTTGGTTCTAAAACTGACCTGATATAAGGGGGGAAAATGACAGGGGTTGACAGGTGGCCCAGAGAGACTGTGAAAGAATGAAATTTTGATGTTTGTACTTTCTTTGTGTATTCCCCCACCCCTTCTGTCTTTAGCACTCTATAGTTGCATGCATAGCTGTTCTGAGATTTAAGAAGAAGTTAGGATGGCATTAATTTGTGGAAAGAAAGAACAATTTAAAACAGGACAAAGAAAAGGATTAATTAAAATTAATTAAGATGCTGACACTTACTAGTGTCTGAAGCAAATGAAATTAAGTAAAAGATGCTTTGATGATTTAGCTAGGACGAAGCAGTGCTAATAGTCTTTACTTGAGTAATTATGGCAATAGAAAATTCCTGCTGTGATCAATATTTATTAGATGCTAATATTTTGTTAATACTCCATATTGCTGTTAAAATCTAATTGGTGGTACTTTTATAAATACAGCCAAAAGCATGTTCAAAGGGCGGTGTTAACTGATGTTTTCCAGTGAGCCATTTACAAGATTTTTTTGCTTTCTAAGTATGTTTTAGCCTTTTACTGTTCCTTGTAATGCTAAGTTCTTACTGGCACTATTCACTCCTTTTTTTAATTTTTTTTTTCCTTCCTAATAACCAGTAGGCCAGATGGAAGAGTTGTGATTAACTGATCTATTCTTTTTCAGAGTATCTCAAACAATGGATTTCTACCCAGGAATTCATTCAAGAAAAGAGATGAGCTCCCTCCAAGACTACATGTTTTTGAAAAATGGCAGTTTCACTTCAATAACTTCATGTGCAGCTACATCCTCTGGTAATCTACTACAAATATTTGTTCCCTTGACCACTCCTATTGGTGGTCTCATTACCTAGTTATACCCTCTCAAAAAAGTCTGTTTCTGTCTTCCAGTCAGGATTGCAATCCTCTACCAGCAGTCATCTGTGAGGCTGTTAAATCCACAATATCCCTCTTAATGCCCCTCCTTTTGTCCTTACTTTTGTTCCCTGCCTGATCAAACTGTTTCCTCTTTTATTACCACTGTCAAAGCCTATGCACATTTTTTCAAACATTTTAGTGACTTTAGTCCTTTCAGACTGAAATCCTTGATTCTTCTATGACTAGTAGCCTGATTTCTATCTCTCCAATTGCTTCTTCTACTCCTGTATAGCTTATTTTCATTTGCATTATGTGGTTTCCTATATGAGAAATGAGAGCTTTCTTCTCAGATCTTGTATCATCAGTCTGGGGAATTTGATTTCAGGAGTAACACCTGAAAAGTTCTGGGAAAATATTTGAATACATTTGTTGTCAAATTCAGTCAAGTGTTTAAGGAGCATGTGTAGCTTGTGACCTTGAGGAGCTATAGGAAGCCACAAATGCTACTGAATTTCATGGCATTGTTCTACATTGTAACATGCTAGATAGAGATTTTGAGTGAACAGCTTAGGCAACACAACATATTTTCCAAAGCCATCTTCTGCAGAACATTTGAAAATTTCCCCTGTGCGCCCTGCAACTCTCAAAATCAATATGAAAGTTACGATGAAAATCATCTAGCTTTGCTAGTGAGGACATAGAAGTTTTTAGGTTGGAGAAGACCTGTAAGATCATTGAATCTAAACCTTTCCTTCCAGTTTCACCACTAAACTGTATCCCTAAGCACCATATCTGCATATTTCCTATATGCCCCTTCAGATTCTTCTTGTCTTTTAAACTTGTAGCCACTGAAAGAACATACACTTAGAGTTACAGGAGCAGTATTAGAAATTCTTCTTGGATTAATGATGCAGTGGATTTAAAAAAAAAAATAAAATAAATAAAAGTGAAGAAAAGTTTGCTTATTACTTGAAATAACAAGAATACCAATTTTCTATGAGGAATCTTGGCCTACTTTTCTTGGCAGATCTCCCATGATCGAGCTATTTCTTGACTTAGGTAGCTCACTATGTTAAGACCATTGTTCATTAACTTAGTTATGTTTTGAAATTACACTTTGAGGTTCAAATCCCCTAGAAGGGGAAAAGACTATTTTTGGCACTGAAGTAGATGCAGGGGCTTGGAAAGAACAACTAGTTCTTTATGATAATTTCACATCACAAGTCAGATCATACAAAGGTGTTAAAAAAATTATAAAAGAAGCTGTATCAATTTAATGTATAACATCAGAGATCATTTCATCCATATCGATGTTAATCACTGACTGCAAGCCGAGTGTATTATAGTGGGATTAGCAGCTATTTCCCAAACATATTGATTTTTCTGAAACACTGAATTCAGCCATGCCTTCTTTTCCATCAACACTGAATAAGTAGAGCTAGTATAGTCTCATGTGGCAGACTGAAAGCTAAGGGATCTGGACATATTCACTTCAGTTTGAAAACTTAAGTGCTGGGATCCAACTTTTTTCTGCAATGTAAGAACCCTACATCATAGTTGTTCACACATCCAAAGAGAATAAGCCCATTTTTGTAACAAATAATTAGGCATCAGGGATTTCCCCATGACTCAAAATCCCAGCACTTCTTCTGTATCCCAATGGCCAAACAGGCTGGAGATAGAGCTACAGAACTGGGTCAGAGCTAAGAGGTTAGTGCATGGAAATACAATGTAGGAGTTTCAAGATGTAGGGGGCTTGCTTCAGGGACTAGTGAAAAGGTTTTGACTGAGGGTCTAGTGTAGACTGTAGGGTTAGAGATAAGGGTTGAAACCTAACTGAAGTGGTCTGCAATCACCATCTCACCCTTCTTGTCATGATGACTCAAATCTCCATGATTTTTTTCCTGATACACTAAATCACCAATTTGATTCTCTGAAGGGACCTGAGGACTTCTGAGCTATCAGAACTGGGTGAAACCTTTTTACACAAAATTCCCTGTAGATAATTCTCCTTTGTTCTCCCTGTTCACTAATTCTCCTAGTGAACATCCACTATAAGGGTAGAAAGAGGTTTTATATGACTACATACAAATGAGGAAACCAGGTATTGGAAGACAGTGGAATCTGGTATATTGGATCAAAACTGACAAGAAAATTACTTGATTTATGAGTGGTAGTGGGTTCCCTTCCACTAAACAGGTTGACTGAATCAATCTACCAAGAAAGAAGAGAACTCAAATGAATGGACATCAGGCAGCTGCTGTGTGTCTGATCCAAGAGTACACAAATCAGATGGTTGATCCTAGAAGAGGAAGGGAAGGACTAGATATCTATGTACAAGGGATGAGAAAGGGGAAAGAGTAGCTAACATTATTACAGTTACAACAGAATTTTCAAGTACTGTCATGAAATGGGTTCAAAGCCACATGGATCATTTACTATGGTTCAATTCTGTTCTGTATCAGTTCATTTGTTAGGAGATAACGTGAAATTGCAATTAATTCACAATTGATGCTTAAGGCTGTTAGTCAATAGAATATATTGATTCAACTAAATGAGCTTTAAGGCTGATTTAGGTTTAGTTGGTCTATCAGGCAAGACATTTCAAAATCTAGACAGGAATGATACATTACCCTCCAATACGTTTTCTGTGGTACTGATTTTCAGTGCATTTCAGCATGTGAAAAATATCACAGGATATGTCTTATAGTTCTTCCATATTGTTTTGCATCTTTTCATAAATAGGATTGTGCTTACCAATTGAAATTCTATTAGCTCTTGAAAAGATGGAGAGAAGGTAGGGGTAAAAAAAAAAATCACTGCTTGGTATTTTATTGAAATTCCTATAAAATCTTAGCTGAAACTGAGTATGAACTAGCTTGAATAAGGCTACAGTAATGAGCTATCCAGAACAGTTAATGTAAGGCAACAAGTAACATCAGTCTATCTGGAAATTAGTATTAGGAATGGTTTTATTAAATGTCTCCTTATGTAAGCACTCAGAGAGGGTATTGATAATAGCTTAATGAAATCTGAAGGTAGTACTGAAATGATGAAAGAGGTGTTCACAATAGTTAAAGCAGATAATAAAATGTTAATTATAGGAAAATATAAATTTATAATATAAGAAAATAAAAGGTGAATGTTGGCAAAAACAAACAACAAGAGGTAATTTATATAGCTGAGGAGGATCTCAGCAATGCCTTGCAAAAACTCACATACACGAGTGGGAAGAGACTCATGTGAAAAGTAGTTTAACAAAGGAGATCTCAGGTGACAGAAATGTGGTAGAAAACGATGCCTTAAAGTGATGTTGCAAAGATAACCCACTCAAAGCTGACTTGCCATCCAACAGCATCTAAGGTAGGGAGCTCTTTGTATGGCGCTGATGTGACAACTCAGAACAATTTATTATCAGAGAAATAACAAAACACAGGCATTTCAAAGACTCTGGAAACCATCCTGTGTCACTCCATTCTGTGCTGGTAAATTCAAGAGTGCATAAAATAGAGGTGAATTTTAAGAATTTTGGAAAAAAAATTAAATTAAGCTGTTCATAGCTGACTGTTCTCCATAGCTATTCTGATACTGATATCCATGTACTGAAATTGCTTATGGCAGGTTGAAAATATGCAAAGAAAAACCCCATATACAGAGCTAAGCTATGTAATTCCTTGCCACAGGCTATTGCAGATACTATAAGTTTTCTGGTGTTCAGAACTGATTGGATGCATTAATAGAAGAAAAAAACATTATCTAGGCTATTAAAAGAAAGATGTTAATTGTGGTCAGGAAATTTCATAACAAAAAAACTAAAAGCTAGGTGTCAATTCTTGGGAAATGTATTTCTTATTTTTTTTCTGCTTTTCCCTAGGAATCCTCTACTGGTGTTACTGAGTACAGGATACTAACCTAGACAGACCTTTCATATGACATTTTATGATTGGTTCCATTTTCTCACTAAAGCTTCTTAAACCTAAAGCTGTACTTTATCTAAACTCAGTAAGTGATCCTCACCGTTGCAAATCTTCCTCTTTACCTCCCAGGGCTCATGGAAGTGGTTACTGAGTTCATGTGGTCTGTAACATAATGAGACACCAGTTTTTCACTAAATGGTCTCATTTAAAAGGAAGATGTTTTCTGGGAAGAATGAAACTATAATTAATTAAAAAATAACCTTACTTCAATATGCATTTTTAGCAACAATTGGGAAAAAATAGATTATTCTAATATGCCACGCATCCCTGCCTTGCAAGTTTCTGTTTTTCTGTGCTCCTGATCTCTTAGAAATTGACATAAAGTGATGTACTAGAACTAGCTCTAGGAACTGCAGGTGAGGTGAAAGCAGAAGTGCTTAACGCCTCCTTTGCCTCAGTCTTTAGTGGGAAGATGGAAGTTGCCTCAGGACAACTGTCCTCCTGGGTTAGTAGATGGGGTCAGGAAGCAGAATGGTCCTCTGTTATCCAGGAGGAGACAGTCAGAGAACTGCTGAGCTGCTTGGATGTTCATAAATAATGGGACCAGATGGGATCCATCCCAGGATGAGGAGGGAGCTGGCAGATGAGTTTGTGAAGCCACTCTCCATCATTTACCAACAGTCCCGGCTCACTGGTGATGTTCCAGATGGCTGGAAGCTGGCCAATGTGACACCCATTCACACAAAGGGTGGGAAGGAGGATCCTGGTCATTACAGGCCAGTCAGCCTGGCAGCAGTACCCTGTCAGGTTATGGAACAGAACTGAGTGTCATCACACAGCACTTACAGGATGGCCAGGGTACCAGACCCAGCCAGCATGGGTTTAGGAGGGGTAGGTCATGTTTGACCAACCTGGTCTCCTTTTATGTCCAGGTAACCCACCTGGTGGATGCAGGAAAGACTGTGGGTGTTGTGTACCTGGACTCCAGCAAGGCCTTGGACACTGTCTCCCCCAGCACACTCCTGGAAAAGCTGGCAGCCCAGGGCTTGGACAGGAGCACTCTGTGCTGGGTTAGGAACTGGCTGGATGGCAGGGCCAGAGAGTGGTTGTGAGCAGTGCTGCATCCAGCTGGGGGCCAGGCACCAGTGGTGTCCCTCAGGGTCTGTGCTGGGGCCAGTCCTGTTCAATATTTTAATTGATGACATGGATAAGGGTATTGAGGCTTTCATTAGTAAATTTGCAGATGACACTAAGCTGGGAGCGTGTGTCGATCTGTTGGAAGGATGGAGGGCTCTGCAGAGAGACCTGGAATGGTTGGATGGATGGACAATAGGATGAAGTTTAATAAGTCCAAGTACCAGGTCCTGCATTTTGCCCACAATAACCCCTGCAGTGCTACAGGCTGGGGTCAGTGTGGTTGGACAGTGCCCAGGCAGAAAGGGACCTGGGGGTGCTGGTGACAGCCAGCTGAACATGAGCCAGCAGAGTGTCCTGGTGGGCAAGAAGGCCAAGGGCATCCTGGCCTGGATCAGGAATGGTGTGGCCAGCAGGAGCAGGGAGGTCATTCTGCCCCTGTACTGGGCACTGGTGAGGCCACACCTTGAATGCTGTGTCCACTTCTGTCCCCTCACTTTGGGAAGGACATTGAGACGCTGGAGCACATCCAGAGGAGGCAACGAGGCTGGAGAGGGGCTGGGAACACAAACCCTGTGAGGAATGGCTGAGGGAGCTGGGGGTGTTTAGCCTTGAGAGAAGGAGACTCAGGGGTGACCTCTTCTCTGTCTACAACTTTCTGAAAGATGGTGTAGTTGAGTGGGGGGGTGGGGGTGATCTCTTTCACCAGGCAGCAACTGACAAGAGGACACAGTCTCAAACTGCACCAAGGGAAATATAGGTTGGATATTAGGAAAAAAGTCTTTTACAGAAAGAGTGATAAAGTAGTGGAATTGTCTGCCCGGGGAGGTTGTGAAGTCACCATCCCTAAATGTGTTTTAAAAGAGATTGGATGAGGCACTTGGTGCCATGGTTTATTTGAGGTGTTAGGGCATAGGTTGGACTCAACTCAGGGGTTGGGCTTGAAAGTCTTTTCCAGCCTAGAGATTCTGTGAGATTCTGTGATTCTGTGTATTATTAAACTTAGAAAAAAGCTCCTGCTTTACAGGCCCTTAATATTGCTTGAGGAAATTCTGCTTTATTTTGAATAAAATAGCATAGCTGTGATGAATGCCTATGAATTCTTGTCATGCAAAGAACATTCTGCTTTTCTGGATAATTTAAAAGCATCTGATATAGACAATTTCTTAGGAAAACTAATTTCTTGTTAGTCCTGTGGTACAGCACAAGTGTTCTTTGAACTCTGGCAGAATTATTTGCAGAATTATTATTGTCTGTTATTATAGACAGTACTTACTTTGTTGCAGTTCATAAGCTTATTTTTCATAAACTCTATCTGTATTGCTACAATGAGAAAAACTTGTGGCATAATGTCCCCAGGACTTTGAAAACAAAAAATAAAGCTGGTAAACTTCACATTAACTCTGGTGGTCCTTCCTGAAATGATGTGAAATATAATTGTATGTGATCTTACCAGCAGCATGCCTTCCAGGTTTCTTAATATGATTTGAATTTTAAAAAATTAACTATGCTAAAGTGAGCCGAACTCAACCCTTAGCGGTGACTCATCTGATAGAAATAGTACACTCAGAGGTGCAAATGATAGACTGTAAGTTCTATGCTAAAATTTCATGTCCTTTGTGTGTTTTCTCAAATTTCTTAACCTAAAATGTTGTGTGTTTGCAAAGCTTTTGTTTCTTTCTGAAATGGAAAGAATGAAAAGGTTTTATTGGGGTGGATAAAAAGGGCTGTGATCTGCTATATTTTCCTTGATAGTCTGACTGAATTTCCTGAAAAGAAATATGTTGCTGAAACAGTGATTGCCTCAATATAATTTCAGTTTAAGAGATAAGTTAACCGTTTTCTATTATGAGGTTAACTTTTATCTGAATAAGAGATTCACTAATTTTTAATAGCTTACTGGTATGATTACTTCCAGAATCATCAGGAAAACAATAGTATTCTCCTCTTACATGATATTCTGCAATTTAATTTAAATGAAATCTAGAATGAAGTATGTGTACAGGAAATAAATGAATACTAGTGTCAAACATAAAAGAATATGTATTTAAAAATCAGTCCAGTAGTGACAGGGTTTAAAGAGTTGAAGGTGAAAATATGTTTTGTTTGCTGTCGGTAGCATTTGATTAGAGTAACTTCACTTTCCAGTTAGTGAATAGAAAAGCCATTTCTATCCAGGTAGGGAAGTTTTCATGCAGATGAACAAAAATCTGATGTTAATCAGACAAAGAGCTGAGGTTTGGAGGGATCAATATTCTGATCTGGCATTCCACACTCCCGCCTCCTTATTCCTGTGTACTGGAGCAGTCATCCCAGTCCTTTGAAACACTGCAAAAATAAGTCCCTACAGCCACATGTTTCAAACAAAGACTGGGTGTAGGGGAAAGGGGGAGAAATGTTTCTCTAATGGAGTCTGAATCCCTAAAGGTATCTCAAGTGTCCATTAAGGATCCATGGGGAAATTGGAATAAAATCCCTAAAGACTCAATTGATTTTTCAAGGACAGTCCACTCCAGTCAGACAAGAGATCTGCCTGGATGTGGTGGGTATGTTCTGTCTGTAGCTTTTCAATCTAGTCAGTAGTAGTAGTCAGTAGAGAATATGCACTGTGAGTTGTATATTTCGTAGAAAATAGCTAGTGATAAGAAAACACACTTAGGCTGTCAAATGCTGAGCTGTTAGGAAATTATTCCTTCTATTCATTGTCAGACTCTTTCCTCTCTCCCTTACCAAGATAACTGCTTATGAATGCCCGCTGTGAGTGACCCAGGAGATAGAGCCTGCTGAGTACAGAGGAAGATTCCTCGTGTGGAGTGAACTGTGCGCTGATTTGCAAAAGGATGGAGCACAAGGAAGAGCTGAATATGTAAGAGGGAAAATGAAGACTGCCTAGTTCCTTTGTATTTAGGAACAAACATCATCCCAAGCATTTTCCTTCACCATTGGTGTCAGGATGATAACTCCATGGAGTGAACAATTATGGAAAATTAACAAGCAGCATGGTTGTTGGATCCAACCCCCAACAGATGGTCACCTGCCGTTCATAAATGTTTGTTCCTTCTGTGCTGAAAGTTACAATTTACCCTGCGTGGCAGGTAAAGACATTGTCCAGCCCTGAAGGTGCTGCAGGCCCAGCGTTTGCTTAATCAGAAAACTTTTAATTGAGAAAATCATCAATGGTTACACCCTAGGGATGCTTCCAACAAAATGGGGTGCTAGTGAATTTGTGCCTGATTTCCTCTGAGCTTACCATCTTAACTAAGGATCCTGTGCTGCAATGCAGATAGGATTCCTCACTCTGTATGTCTGGGACACAAAACCATTTAAGTACCATGGGAATGAAAAGAAGAGCAAAAAGCCAGGAATCTTCTGTCTGGAAAAGGGAAAACAGAAGGGAAAGGTGATAAGAATGCATGAAAAAGATGGACAGGGAATAATTACTTTAGGGTTTGCCATTCAAGTATTAGTTTTGCTTCCAAGAAGTCAGGGTTATAACATGAAACTACAAAGAGATAGATTATAAAAGCAGAGAAAGTTCTTTGTGCCTTATATAGTGAAACTGGGGACCTCTGCTGCAATGTATTGTAAAGACCCGTGTTTTTGGAAGGACGCAGAAAAGCAGCTAGAAAGCTTCATAGATGAAAAAGAGCTGTTGACATGTTGTCAAGAGCTAATAAATTATGAAGATATTACCTCAAACACCAGTATTTATGAATGAAGTTCACTAGGTGATCTTTCAGGTCCCTTCCGACCCAAGTCTTTCTATGACTGTATGAATTTCTTGCACCACAAGTGATTTATGTGACCAGATGACTACTATGGGGAAGGATAAATACCTTTGTTTTCTTACAGTCTTTCTTAGGCATTTGCTGTTGCCTGCTGTCGGAACAGTTGGATGTTGGGTGAGCTGTCACTGTGCAAGCTAAGCCCTTCCCCGATGCAGATTTCTTACAGTGAACTCAGATCTCTAAACTGTAACAAACGTAATGAGAATATTCACTGTAGCTTCCCTGATCTTTGACACGGCTGTTGCTGTAGTTCTGTCTTGTCATGTCTATGGCTGCAGCCCCTTGGATCATGCATGTGGGGTCTTGGGAGAGCATTAAGAGGAGATGTGAACTTCAGCAAGGAGGGAGTGAAAAGAAAATTATGGGACTACTAGTGCATGAAGTAATCTCTGCACTTATTGACATTTTGCAAGGTCAGTAAGCTTGCTGCTGCTTAAACAGAAAGCTCAGCTGTTGCTTTTTTCCCCTGGTTTGACTTCATTCACATGTGTCAAGGTTCTAGAAATCTGCCAGTAAAATTTCTTTCTAAAGCCTCCAAGGCTGAAATCTTCTGTTTTTAGACAGACAAATGTTCTGACGAACTTCTAATTCAGTATATTTATTAGACATGCAATGTCCTAAATCACAAAGTAACAAACCACATACAGACACCTACCAGCTTACCAGCTAATTATTGGAGAAATCTGATTTTCATTTCTGCTGTACTGATTGCTACTCTTCTTATTATTAGAAAAATTGCTTACCTTAGCAATGCCTTAGCAGTACTGTTGATACTCTCGGTGTTAATTTCTTCTAACATTGACTATGTTGCAAAGCTGAGAGCACTTGCTAGCTTTGAATTAGGAAGTTTTTGCTCCTGTTTTCATTTCTATTTAAAGGTACAGGAAATTGTTTAATTTCAAACTGCTTTGCATATGTTTACGTCAAGTAAAAATACATTTCTTGAACCAACATGGTGGAGTGAATTAGATAACTCAGATGTCACACAAATTTTGGTCATGCTTAAAATTTGATCTCAATAGCTTATCTTAGCCCTCTCCTTTTTCTGTTATCTACTGTAAATCATACATCACATTCCACTTCTGGCAGTTACATGCAATCATACCTGCAGTATGAATCCATCTGCAGGGTTGGGTTGCTGCAAAATGGTGCAGTGAAAAAGAGAAGAGAAACTGAGATCTCTGCGTTTGATTTCCACTAATGCCAGAGGCCATTTGTGCTTTGCACGTACAGAGCACTTCATGAAACCACTTTTCAGATATATGTAACTGGTCCCCCTTTTTTTCATTTATATTGTAGATACAAATTTTGTCATTTCCTTAGGAAATCAATGTTAAAATTGAGATTAAATTATTTCAATGTGTTTTCCACCTTTAATATACTTCAGTGTTGTTAAGAAGATTTCAGTTTTTCACCATTTTCCATCTCCATTAGAAAATGAAAGAGTACTCAGGGAGAGAAGCGTCTTACTAAAGTCCGGTTATATTTGCCCTAGGAGAATTGTCTGGGCTATTTTGAACCTACCGACCTAAACAGTTATGAAAATGCTTCATGCGTTTCAATACTGGCTATTTTGAACCTACAGACCTAAACAGTTATGAAAATGCTTCATGCATTTCAATAATACAGTTAATCTTGATATTAGGCATGAAGAAGAATGTACTGTAATATGAATAAATAATAATAAAAACACTTAAGGGTTTTCTTTTCTACACACCCCTTTTATTTGTTTCTTAAGGTTGAAGCTGCTGTTGCAAATATACTCTATTTACCTGTTCATGTATGAACAACTGTGCAGTTATTGCTAAAAGTAAGAGAACTCCTTTTAAATGCTTTTCCCTGCTGTGCTGGCAGTCCCTAGCGCCCACACTTCAAAAAACAAAGTTTAAGGATGAATTGAATGAAGTTTCTCATGGTCGAATCAAAATTGTCTTTTGCCAGCTGACAGGAGTAGTCTGCAGTGATTTCTAGCAATGCCTGTATACCTTCCAAACATTTCAGATAAATGGAATTGTAATATTGTTTCAGTATACTGGTCTCCAGAAGGTCTCTCTCAGCTTAAAATTGGATCCAATGCAGAGTAATTGGAAGGAACAAGTATTCTCTGCTTGATATTCGAACTATTCTTAAAATAATTTTTTATATTGATAAAGATCTTGAGAACTCAAGTTTGGCAGGTGTTCTGATTGATTCCATTTGGCTCTTGTGTTCAAATCTTACATTCCTAAAATAGTCACAGAAGATTTGAGTGAAATTCTGAATGCTGTGAATGTTTTCAGCTTGACACAATGACAAGTTTACCCTGCAGGGTCTGAACTAATTTTAGATGTAATTACAAAGATGTATTTATCTGATTGTGTCTAATTAACACCAGAAGATACATCTGGAGCTTTTATAATATCGAATTCATGTAAGCTACTTTGTTATTTTGGTACAAATCTAAACCAACCTAATCCATGTGCAGTATCTCTAGATCAGCTAAAAAGGATACTAAAAAGGATTCATCTCTTAGTTTCATACACTATTATATGAACCATTGTTCAGTAAAGCATGAAACGAGCACAATTGTGATATAACGCACTGAAAAGTAACTTTTATTTTAACAACTTATATAATGATGTATTCTACATCCAGTGAGGGGAATTGATTTCAAAGGTTTATACCATTTTTATTTCCTAAAAGGAAAAAGTGAAAATACCGTGAAATATTTCTGCTGTTGAAATATATCATAGAATCACAGAGTGGTTTGGTTTGGAAGAGACCTCAAAGATTGTCCAGTTCCAACCTTGCCCTTATCCAATTCAAACAGAAATAATATATGTCTAGTTCCTAAAAAGAAGCAAGCTTTTAGTCATGAACTTACTTACTAAAACTGAACTTCATAGTAAGTTCATGAATTGTTTCTCTGCAGTGCCTGCTAACGATCTCGTGAGGTACACAATCAAAAATAAATGTGCAAACACAATTGTGCTCATGCTGGAGAGGGGCTCCCCTTCTTATACTTTTGAGAAGTAAAATGTTTATGCAAACATTGTAACACACATTGACATGAAAGTACTTTACCAGTCATGCATAAACACTCTGGTCAGTCCTTTCCAGCTGCTTACCAAGTGTAGGAGACAAACTGTACAGAATGCCATATTGAGAACTTTTGTCCTCATCAGCTCTGCAAAGCAATTCACCTGTTCAACAGCAAATAGATAACCTAGGGAAGGGGATAAGGGAATTTAGCAGGAAAGCAAAATTGGAGGCATTTAATACTGGCTAGTTTTGTTTCTTCTGGTGGTTTCTTCATGCTTTTCCTTTATGTCTGGTAGGAAAATGGGGCACGGTAGAGAATGACTGGTAAGATTCTGTGTGGTGGGAGTAAAAGAATTGATATGATCAGAGCCTTAAGCTGCACTTAGCCGGTTCTTAACAGTTAACACAGTGAGATCTTGAGTGCTGTCAGTGATTCAGGTGCTAAACTTTATATTAATGCTTTCCTTTTTTCTCTGAGACCTATTAGGCATAAGTCATGTGATGCCAGGTGTCGATATCAATAGCTAATTTTCAATCAAAAATAAAACCATTGCAGAGCTAGCTGGTAGCAGAAGTGTCTCAGGAATTCTTGCTTAATGCAGGTCATGTAGCACAGGAGAGGGGAAGTACCTTACTCCTGTGCAATCTTTCATATGCATGGATAAAAAACATAATTGCCAGTTACAGAGTAAGATATAAACAGATACTCTGCTCATTCGTGTAGCTGTGGCCAGCAAAGACAACCTCATTGGATTTCAGATACCTGAAAGGTGGATTTCTGTATCTAAGTTGGTTGTCTGAGCTCACTGTGCAGCCAAATCAGAGTTAGCACTTCTAGGCTGCAGTGCTTCAGTGAAGCTGAATCATCCTCAAGAGGATCCTGTTGCTCCAGTCTGATTCCAGAGAATTTTGATGAGCGTCTTTGGAAATAGCTGCAGTCAGGTGGGGACTTAATGGACTGAACTCAAATACATAGGACTGTTTGTATTCGTCTGACAGAAGGGTATCTTCTACCTCACTGCTCAAGTCGGTTGTATTGTCCTAGTCTTGCAATAACTTAGTCATGTGCATAATACTTATTTAGATAATACCAAAAGTTTGTGGGTTTTTATTGTGAAACTTTAAATATTGAATGCAGAGATGTAGAGTTGCAGGATTATAAGCAAGTTTATGCATTCTGGGCAATATAGGAAGGTCTAGAATGTGAGAACAATTGTTCATTGAAAAAGTATGATACCTTCCAATTTTTTTTACTAATAACTCAAATGACTTACATACCATGCACATGATTTAATTTTGAAAATTATAAAACACATAGCTAATTCAGAGATAAATCACACTATATTTTCATTCAGACTACATTCTTGCATTATTTTTTGAAAGCAATATAATTTCAATTGTTTTAATGATAAAAGTAACTGAGAGGACCAAAACTCTTGGTGATTTTTAAAAATTAGTTGATTATGCTATTAATAATTTTTATTGCTTGCTTTGCCATTTTCATGTATTATTTATGTAAACATTCATAAATACTTGTGGACTGTTTTCATGTTGGCTATTTAATTTGCTAGAAATGGTTTGTTTTAGTAGTCTCTTCTTTCTTTTTCATCTGTACCTGTAAACATGAAAGCTGCCTATAATAAAAAGGAAGATTAAATTTCTGTGTGACATAGCTTTAATTTGCACCTACTTCTTTCTTTCCTCCTTCCCCTGTATTGGTCCATTCTGCCTTGTATATTGTAGTCCTACTATTCTTTACCCTGGGAGGATTTTTTTTTGCATGTCATACAGTTAGTTCTAAACTAGATTTTGCTGCTTGTGCTGATTTTTAAACACCTATCGCTACAAAAGCGATAAATCTTTGCCGTGGTTTACATGGGGGACTAAAGCATGGGCTACATCCCATGAAAACTTACTTACACCTGGGCAGCAGGATTTATCAAAGGGGAAGTTTAGTTTCAATGTTTTAAATGGCTTAGGAAATAATTAATTTCAGTGTAAGGCTGTCTAGAAAGCTGTTCTTCACAGCTGACATAACCTCCGAGAGAAAGCCCATTCTAAAAACTTTCTGTGGAAAGGTCTAAAAGACACTGTAACTGACTTACTTGCAAATGCCTTATTTGTGTTCTCTCCTGGTTTGTTTTGCTTTTACTTTAAAATATTCAGAGCTGGTAGAAATTATTTTTCTTGCCTGACTTTTGTAATAATAATTGTGAATTAGAAAAGGCAGAGAGAAAAATACTGAAATATAATGTGCTGTGTCGTGTTTCCTCAAGTCTGTAATTTTTGTTAATCTGTGAAGAAAAACACAGGATTTAATCCAAACAGTTGTGTAAAGACAGAACTAGTTTATCCTGTGTGGTTTTTGCCGCACTTATCTTTGATCTGCTTTTAAATTGATATGGATACATTTCTGAATATAAAAGTTATTCTTCCCATTTATATTTTAATTTAACTTGTCAGTCTCTGGGATAGGACTGAGAAATTGTGTGGGTGGGGCTACATGTAAGAAACACTCTGTTATTTTTCAGAATATAAAATTAATATTTAGCACTAGGACATACTTTGGTAGATTAGAATTTTTTAAGATCTAGTCTAACCCCCTGTGCAGTCCAGGGCAAACTTTAAATTACAAGGGGAGTGCCCAGGGCTTTGTCTAGTTGAGTTTTGAATGCAGGTCCTCAGGGCTCTAATCCAGAGCCTGACCATTATCAAAATGAATTTTGTTTTTCCATTTATACAGGCAGAATTTCCCTTGTCTTTTTCTTGTGAAGATATGTAACGTGCCAATCTTATCTATTATCAATAATGTTGTCTCAGAAAATATAGTTCTCAAATTCTGTTTCATTCTTCACTACATGTGGTAAAACAGCTGTGAGAAGTACTTCTTACAAAACAGTGGATGAGATAATACCTAATTTCTCTAGCATTTTTTATTTCTATGCGCGGTGCTGTATTTTGAATGCTCATTTAATTGAAATTTAGTTAACATTACCAGTCAACTTTTTAAATCAATATCTTATACATTCCCCACTATATTTGCTTCTTTTAATGTCTAAAGTAACTGTCCTTTTAAAATATGTACTCTATTAGATTTCTGATATATAATGATTAGGGTGTTGTAAGGTAGTTTTTCTCACTCTCACATGCTTTTATTTAGGGGTTTTATTAAAATGTCCATTGCAAACACAAGAGGAGTTGAAACAGAAATTCTTGTGGGATTTTTTGTGCATGTGTGAAAGCAGACCCCAACTACACAACTATTTGAACTGTTCTGAAAAGAAGTAAGGTTACATTCAGCTCAGGATTTTCCTGTTTATTTTTTGCTACAAATTCTCTGAGGTCCAATCCTGCCCTGCAATTTTTTCTAGAGAAGTTTAATTTGCAAGTAGCAAGAGATGAGGCTCCTCTGCAGCTTTTCTCTGCACTACCCCCAATTCAATTTAAAAAACCCTAAATATACCCTAAATGTCTCAGACAGACAAGTCCAAACTGATATCCAAGTCTCCTAACTATTCAGAAACAGCTGCAAATCTTTTCAGTCCTTGTCATAGTCTAGCCATAAGTGTATTTTACCATAGTGTGGCTGCCTTAGTTTAAATTGCTTTCAACTTGTTCTCCTTGAGCTGAAAATTACTTATTCAACAAGTATGTTAGTGAGAGCAAGATGTACCATTCCTAAAGAAAAAAAGGCTTTTACCATACTTGCAAGGAATAGAAGTAGCTTTGCAGCTCCTCCTTGAGAGGCAACTTGTTTTTTTACATAAAGTAAAACTGCGTAAGGATAAAAACATAGAAATGTAAAACCAGAATTTTGCTTAACATTTTTAACCTCAGAAATACTGAGAGCACCAGCAAAACCTATAACAATTGCTCCCCCAAGTACAAGAATGATAGCTTAAATTGCTGGGGAATGTTAGTGTTTTTCTACGAGGTTGCCAAATATAAATGGGAATAAAGTGGGGATAAACCACTTTTTTATCTCATAGCAAATATGAAATATTGGCAATTAGTAATCATAGTCATTGTCACATTTTGATGATGAAAAAATAAGATTGTGGGCTTTTTAGTTCCTCTTTGACATCCAGCAAAACAGCTTAATTTTCACCTCTTCCATAGGGAGAAAAATTAAAATATAAAAAGATTTTTACTTGATTGCACGGGATTAAATCACTATAGTTTATGTAACTATGAAGGAAAATGGACCACTGACTCACAGGAGTTTTGAAAAGCTGTCTTTGTTGCTGACTGTTGTCCCAATTAAAGATGTATTGTGTTCTTTGGTAGCTGCTTAAGCCTCTTTTGTGTCTTGGCCCCCCATTATGGATAACAACATATTCACCCATTTTTTCAGTGTGTTTTCCAATAGTGACTGCAGGTCCCAAGCACAGGACACAGTAAAAGGGGTCACCTGTTTGATTAGGAAGCTGAAAATTGGTTCTATTCCCACTAAACTTGGTGAATGTTTGTGGCCAACTTGGAGAGAACGGAGAGCTTGAATGAGAATTTACCAGTCTAAAGAAAGAGCACAAGAGGGAAGAGAGCTTATCTCAAGGGTCTGGAGTTTTTTCCTTGTTTTGCTGTAACCTGTAGTGGAACAATTCTGTTTCTTGCTTCATTTGCAGTCACCTGGAACCTTTACTTCAAACAGACACTAAACCCCATGCTTCAATTTTGTTATTTCAGTTCATATGTTTTATTAAATAAGGATAATAATCAGTATTGATAGAACCTCTAGCATTTTAAAGTAACATTGTTAGGATTATTACAATATTAATAGAAGAGGTCCCAAAACTAACTCTTGAAATTACTCAATTTCTGAATTCCCAATGCCAGTAAAATTCTAGTATTTTTTCATTAAGAAGATATCAGTAACAGTAGTGTAATAATAGTAATATCAGTGTATACGCAAATAAATGAAGTACTTATCAGCCAGGCAAGGCCTGTCATTGCTCTCTGTTAATCTTCACCTGAATGGTTTCCTCTGCCATCCCTTCTTTTTGCAATTCCATCCACTAAATTAGTGTGTTACATCTTGTTATTTCCTGGAGACAGCCACTGCCTATCTTTTTCAGGAAAAGTTTCTCCCTCCTGTCAAATGGGAGGTATGAGGTGCTCCCCAGCTTCTGGGCAGTGGGAGGAGAAGGAGGTGGCCAGAAGGACAGGAACAGAGTGGAGTGAGGTGTTGCAGAAGGGCAAATGAAATTGACCCTGCAGGCTACAGCTTCACCCAGAGCCATGTTTCATATGGGCTGTGAACAGAGGTGAGAGCACAGATCTTCTGACAGGAGCAAAATTTTCTGCCTCCTAGGGTGGATGCTGTAAGGACAGATTAATGCATGAACCTAGACACTCATTTCCCTCACAGTTGAAACATGTTAAAACTAACTGCCCCTTCTCCTGCCTCTGGGAGTAGATCTAGAAGAAGGCTATAGATGTTGAGCAGGTCTGTCCTCCCAGATGGAAAGCTAGTTCTAAAAACAAGCAGTTACAGAAGTTGAATAAATCCATCTTTACCTTCCTGGGACCATAAATCAAGTGCAAACTGCTTCACCAAGTAGTCAGACATATTGCTGTGCTCATATTTGTGAGAAAAATGGGACGAAGTATGTGTAGATGTGACTTCCTCTTTACAGGAAATAAATATGTAATATTCCCATTTCTTTGGATAAAGATTGATGTAGGGATTGCAGGTCATTATCGCCATTCTTTTAATGTAGTTGAGATTAAAATCTTCGAAGGCAATATTTCCCCTCTGTGACAGTTACTGCATGATCTGATGGAAGAGCTTCCTAAATCAACAATGAAGTGACAAAAAGAACAAAAGCATTTGGCTTTCTGTTAGACTGCCCCAAAGCAGTAAAATATTTAAAGGATTTGCTGCCTATTTATAGTGCCATTTATATTCACTATTTCAGTAAGAAATGTAGCTGTCTCCAAGCAGTGCAAAAGACAAATGACAATGGACTTCCTGACTGCAACATCTTAGTGCCACCATCAGTGCATAATAACAAGTCAAAAACAATAAGAAAAGTAACAGACTTTGAAAACTACAGGATGGTGATTAGTTGAAGGGAAGTTATTTTTAATTTCAGAAAAGGGCAAAGTGAATTTTTATTCGTTTCTATATGAGGAGTGATAACTGATCATACGACATTTAATTCACATTTATTCAAAACCTAAATCATACATAATACATAGAACAATTTTACAATGATAAGTGATCAGTTAGGATTTTCATTATGTCTGAGGAAAAATAAATTGGCAAAGATTTGAATGATTGGAATACACTCGTGGTGTGTTGGTCTGCAATCAGAATGTGGCCTTCTGACACCCAGAGCCTTTCTTGTCTTGTGGCCAGAGCATCTGGAAGCGCAGAGCTGTCATTTAAAGATGAAATTTTTAACTAATATGTTGCTTTTGTGTGAAATTAAAAATTCTTGAGAAATGCTGATTGTATGTGGAAGTAAACACAGAATAAATAGTGGGTGGAAGAGAACTTTTACACGGTTTTCAGTGCAGTACTAGAGCATCCCTAGACTGTCAATTTTCTCCCCTGTGTACCTAGTCTGGCTGTCCATCACTGTGAAAGTCTACAATAAATACAGAGCAGTCACTGTGTCATTGGTGTGTGTTTGTCAGCTGCTACTATGAAACGAGTGAATGTGAAAGGGTAAACTGGAATTATAAAATGAGAGCAGAAATCAGTATTTTTCTACTTGTTCTCTATATCTAACATCATAAAAATATCTGTTTTTTTCTCTTTGCTAAGGGGAAATATATGGCTAAAAATTTAGCACGTCCAATTTCTATATCAAGAGGAAGGTTAGGCTCCTCTGCTGAAGAAGTAGCTCAAACACAAAGTACTGCTTTCCCCAGTGTTGAGACTTGTTTTTTCCCTACTCAGAGTTAATTTGCTGTCTGAGAGACAGACAGCCATACAGACCTGCATTTCTCCCACTGGTGGTGACTCCTCCACTGCCAAAGTGTCCCCTAGTCCTTCAAAAACCAAATCAGCATATGTCCTGAAGATGCCGGAGCTGTAGGGATGTAGGAGTACAAACTGGAGCGGGACAGAGCACTGGAGCTCTTGCTGTAGGGTAGTTGGTTGTTGAAAAATTTTGAAGTGCCAAATGATTGTATGAGATTAATAAAAGTCAGGATATCTTCAACAATTAGTGCAGGATCTCCCTGCCAGCTGTTTCCATGGTGACCCTCTATAATAATAGCACACTTGGGGGTGAGAGGATTGAGGAGATGATGTGGAAGTGACAGCTAAACCTGGGGAACAAGCAAACAGTACTCGAGAAGGATATCAGGAAAGGAGAAAGACCTATCTTGCTTTTGAAAGTGACACAAAACCAGGTGACTTGCTTTGATCCAGTGGCAGCATAGAGAAGGACAGAGAGGCATAGCACAAAATATGAACTGCTGTTTTGCTGGAAGTTTCTCTTTAACCAAGGCCCTCTTATATCATGTGAAACAGAAACACAGAAAATGTAGACACATCTGGATAGGAATGTGCTGGAGAAGAGAGGCGACTGAGAGAGAATGAACATGAAAAGGAGGACACAAAGATTATCAGTTTCAAACTTAATCTCCTGGGTTTGATTTTTTATGTAAGTTTCTCGCTGATTATGCAGGTGACTGGTGAGCACTGGAACAGATCACCCAGAGAGGCTGTGGAATCTCCCTCCCTGGCTCTTCTCAGTGGTTCCAGGCAGTAGGACAAGAGGCAACAGGCAGAAACTGATACACAGGAAGTTCCACCTGAATATGAGTAACCAAACTCATAATTATGGATAACCTAGAGTTGTCCTAGGAGAGGATAACTCTGGCTTACCTAGGGATCTCTTCTCACTAGAGAAGTTCAAGAACCATCTGGACACAATCCTGATGACCCTGGATTGAGCAGGGTTGTTGGACCATTGTGGTTCCTTCCAAACCATTTCCCTTCCAATCCATTCCATGATTATGTAGCAGATTTTACAGCTGGGCTAGAAGCCTTGAAACTTGCTTATCAGTTGGTACTAATGAACCAAACATGTGAGTAACACAAATTTGGCTGTGTATGACTCTTGTCTCCCATCCTTCCTTAGACTATATTAATTGAAACTGCAAATTCATTTGCTAGTAGTTTAATAGTGAGATTAATAAACGATGCCAATTCAGTTAAAGTTCCCTTTTCTCTCGTTATGACAAAATGTAATTCCTCAATGCAATCTTAAAAGAAAAGGAATAACATTCAGAGTAATGACAATTTTGCAAGGAGCAGGGAATCTGACCTGAGCGTTGGCAGCTCTGAGCTGGTAAAAGCAGGAGCTTTATTTTAACAAAACCAAAAAGCATTCTATTCCTCTTTATATTTAGCTTACTGTGGACTTCAGTATAATATACTGGGATGGAGAGCAGGACTAATAGCAGTCTGGGCTGCGTGGGGGGAGGTTACTGGGTGCACCTGGAGGGACTGCTGCTGGGCTCAGATGGGATAGCCCTGAGAGGGGCAGGGGTGAGCAGGCATTGCTTGGTGCAGGGTGCATGGTTCAAGTAACCTGTCTTGGGGTGCCAGCAGAGTGGTAAATCAGTACTAAAAGGCATGCAGAAGTAGGAATACTGTGCAAGGAAAATGCCTCAAATGCTTTTTATGCAAGAAACATATGGAGAAAAGAATCATGTTCCTATCTGGCACTAACGGTTCTGAGTCAATAATGACCTTTTTATTTTACTGATTTCTTCTGACCATTGTGAAGGACCATGGCAGCTCTGAACAGTTTTCTTCCTATCAGTGGTAAGTGTGGCCTTTGAAGGGGAATACCTTATAAAGCTTTTAGAGGGTACAAATAACTGAAGTTGGGGTAGCCTGTTCTTGTTACTGTTCTGCCTAACAAGAGATTTTAAAGTAGCTTTGAAAAAAATAGCTTCTTAAAGCATGTTACTCAGTAGTGAAAGCGTAGCTTCAGAATGGAGAGATTAGAAATATATTCTTTTAAGTTAACTTCAGGAATTTAGAACAGACTCTGCACATCCTATGTAATCCGTATCTGTCTAAGTTGTATCACACACGTTGCTGGAAAATATCGGTTATGTTTTACATGTACAAGTAAAACTATCTTTATTCTCTGCATAACTGCATCTAAAATACTCTTATCAATTAGGACAGAAGCTTGTTAAAAACAATCAGAACATGCAGTAAACTTTGTCCTAGGCTTTTGTATTTACATTACAAGTAAATGTAATCAAAAGAGAAAACAAAATGGGGAAAACTGTAAAAGCACAGGAAATTTAAGTGTTCCAATATTTATGCTCTACTAAAGTAGCTTTTTTTTTTTTTTAAGCTTACTTTTTCTAGCTAAACCATTTTGTCTTGATACTAATCAACTATTAGTGGTAATTAGAGAGTTTAAGAAAGTTCTTTGCAGAAAGGTCTTTGTAGCTTAGAATGTGGTTGTGGTCATGTCTAGAAATGCACAAATTAGACCATTTGCAGCTAAATTCTGCTGCTCCCTTGAATAATGCCAGTGCTGCAGTAGTGTCCCCGTGGACTGATGACTTACAAATTATGCTATGGAATCTTAATTGCAGAGGTTTGGTGCCCAGCTATGCTGTCTTCTACATGTTAAAACTTCTAAGTTTTTCTGCTGTTGCTGTGGAGTTTTGTGTCCATGCAGACACCATGTATCCACCTGCCTTAACTTCTCACCAGGCAACAGAAATTGTTTTCTAGTAGTGAGGGTGATTTGACTCCATATGATTAAAAAATAGCAGGGTTTAAGACTTATTTTTCCTTTTTCTGGCTACAAAGATTGTACCAACAGTTGTCAGTTTGTTTACTCTTCAGTTGTACGAATTATTACTGTAGCTATGAGCTTATGTGATGGCTAAGTTCACAAGCTTTGTTTGTTTTATTTTTTGTTTTGTTCTTTTTATTTACTCAAGGGTTGTATAGTGAATAACAGAAATTCTTACATGTAGTTTATCAATGACAAGTTGCCTTTGTATACCTAGATGAAATTATGATCACAGGAAATGATGGGAGGTCTCAGAGCTGTGTCACAGACTTCTACAGGCTCAAAGTATATTTGATCATGCAAAGGATTCTGCAAAAAGTGTGGGAAAAATGTTAGTGTGTTTGAAACTTCACCACATGCTTGTTTCACTTCTTTCATAACCTGTGGAGTGTTCTTACAGGTGTTAACTTGCAGAGGTATATTTTGGTCGGTGCTTCTGCTGGTAACTTAATGAGAACAAACTTCAGGAAGTGTTTTAACAAAGTACCTGTTGTCTGAGCACGGACAAAGGAAACTTGGGAAGGTACAATCTGCATAAGGTCTCTGTTCCAATGCAAAAGCCAGGAGAGATGGGGTAGGAGAGTTGTAGGAAATGTAGGAATTTGTGTTACTCACATGTTTGGCTCATTAGTACCAACTGATGAGCAAGTTTCTAGGCATCTTGGCAGAAGATTCCAGTCATTACCTCACACTGAATGTTCAGGCTTTATTCACAGTGTCCCACAGGGTGTTGGGGTATTGCAGTTCCCTGAGGTGTTCAGCTCTTAGTGCCTCCTCAGCAGCCCCAAATACAAATATGAAAGGGGGGAAGCATTGCTCCTGCCAAGCTGCTAACTGCTGCTGCTGCCTCTCTGCACTGTAAACAAACATAAATACAGACTACGCAGAGCTATTAAGCAATGAACGCTGGCCAGTCCTGTGCCTGGCTGATATGTGCACTGTTGACTCACTGTGGGCATTGCATTGATTCTGATCAGGCTTCTTGACACTTAAAAGGCATGATAAAGCCTCTTTACAAGTCAAATCTTGTTTTTCTTTGTACTTGTTCTAACTTTCTAATTATGCAGGTATGATTATATTAACGGTGATTAGTGCAAGTAGCTCCTTGCTGGCTCTTAACTGGGATCAGACCAGATGGCAATTAATTAAACTGAGAGAAAGATAGGTGGGCTGAGGAGCATCCACCTTCAGCCCTGCCTTTGGGGTCAGCAGCAACCCTGCTGGTCTGTAATTTCTAGTGAGCTAAATCAGCATGTCAAATGAAAGATGCTGTGCTGATAGTGGTTTTCTCTCTGAGAGCTTGCTTTCAGAGCAATTCATGAATGCTAATTAAAGAACCACTGGAAAAGGCTTGGCCTACCCATGGATCTATGTGTTGTGTCTGCTTTTTGTGGATAAGAAAATCACTGCAGAAGAAATGCCTTCCTGCAGGGGAAATCAGCACAGAACCAAGATTATTGATCAGGATTTTGTTCTCAGGACTATGCTCAGATGTGTACAGGGATGAGCCAGTGAAAGTGCAGCTATGAATACCAAGACACTGAGCAATCCTTTTAAAAAATAAGTAAATAAAAATGCACCATCTCTTTTCAGAAGCAAGTTTCCTAAGAGAGAATGCTTGCTTGGTTCCCCAACTTTATTCTCATTTCAAGACTCTGCAACGAGTAAGAAAGAAAAGCAGATAGAGACAAGTTCTTTGCAGCTATCTCCCCCATGTCTTTTTGCTCAATAACTATTTTTAAAGTCTGAACTCAAACACATGTGTCAAACGATTCATGATTTTACTAAATGCAAGTCTCAAATTGGCTCTCTATTTTACAAACTCTTTCTGAATCTTAGAATGGACTGGGTTTTGGAAATAAAAATGGTTTGATTTTTTGAAAAATTTTAATTTCAAATAGCATAATGTCAGTCTCTAACTGCTTTCATAGTCATCATTGCTTGTCATTTTCTTCTGGTATAAGAAGTGACTTTAATGGTTAAACTGTGTCAAGACATCACGTATTTCTTTCTTTACTGTTGTTTCAACCAGTTGGTATTGTAATAAGTATTGAACATTGTGTCTTCCCCTGTGTAATCACCTCTTGCACAGCCCAGCTTCTTTTTCATTAAGTTAATGAATATGATGGAATAGAAATTTTTCAAAATTCCGTGGCTAATTTAACAGTCTGTGTATGCGAGTGATCAAATTTTGCTTCTTTGGAGCCTTCATGTTCAGGTGTAATTCCCACTTCTGCTGAAATGATCTTTGTAGAGGATTTTGGAATCACGTCAGGAGGAGGTATAGCTAGCAAAGAAATAATTGGTCTTTCATTGTGCAACCTAACTAATGCTCTAATTAATGGGATATGTGTTTTGTATCAGTTATAATCATGTACTACTGCAGAAACTCTTATTTTATTTCTTTACTGGGATTCTTTGTGTAAACATCTCAATCCTAATAACTTGATACTGCCAATGTCAGGGCTGTACAAGTGACCTTACAACACATGCCACAGATTGAATGGAGTCTGAATTTATGGAGTTTACTGTGTATATAATAGGCACACAAAGTCTGATGTCCAATGGTACCATCAGACAGAAACCATGTTTTGAACAACCCTGAATTGTTGTGTAAACGTGGGTACCTGGCCTGGTGGAAAAGGCCAAGAAGTATGCATGTTTGAGAAGGGGGGTGTGAAATCTTGGCTGAATGAGGACAGGAAAATAGCATATATAGAAAGAGAAATGAGAAGCCATTATTAGAAAGCAAGAGGGAAGAAGAGGATAAAAATGTGAAGAGAAAATAACCACGGAAAGAGTATGGGAGAGCATAGAGGATGGAACAAAATGCTTAGAAAAAGAGGGAGACTATTATTTACCTACTACTGACTCTGGCTTTCTACGGAATTTTTTTGTTGTTGTTCACATAAGTAAACTACAAGAAAGCTGTAAGGAAATAATGATATGTCTATGTGTATAAATACACACACACACACAAACACACACACACACACATATATATATATACGTATATATATATATATATATGGAAATGTTGCAAAATGAAAGATGAGTAGGTATACAAAATCACATTCGCAGAAGTTAGGAAATGGTAATGATCCTTGACCTTAATCAACCCCACTTGTATATAGTTTTTAATTACAATTGCGTATAACTGATTATTCAAAAGTAACCATATGGCCTCTAGATTAGTGAATTTTATTTAATCAAAAAGCATTAAACACTTTTTCTTCTATTTTATTAATAAGGGCTTAAATTTCCTCACCTGACCTGGCAATCTAAAGGTAAAACTAAAGTAGCTCTATTTTCAAGGTATTTAGAAATAGTTTCAGATGCCAGCATGTCTTTAGAGGGAGAACAGTTCACTACTCCCTCTGACACTTGACTGCATTTCTTCTTATTAAAATGCCATTCCAGGATATTAGGTAATTTCCTCACCAGCAGAAGATAAAAAAAACATCAGAAAGGTCCTTGAACTTTTGTGTTTTGCTACCTTTCAGAAATAGGAAAAAACCCCAAACACTACTTTTTTTCTTTTCAAGTGATCATCAGCTCTGTCTGTTACAAATAACTATTTTCAGCCTTTCTGGCATAGCTGTGCATGAGGTTGTCTTCCCAGTATAGGAACATTCTGCTAACAGAAGTTTGTATTGCAAAAAAAAGTTAGATATTCAGGTGAGTCCATGAGGGGATGGGAGGCAAACCGGTTCTCAATTGTCATGGCCTGTAATGTCCTCTTGCAATTCTATTTATTCCTGTCATAAAATTTTCTTCTTTCCCCTCTCTGAATGGCAATAAAACACAATAGTCCTTGGTATCTTCTTCCCACAGCCTGAGTTTTCCCAAAACTTCTACATTCAGTAGGTTTTAGTCATTGCTGTGGGTGGTATTTTCATGGAGAAGTTGTTGAAGGAAATTGTGTGGATGTGCCAGGAGACTAAATAAATGGAATTCTTAATGACTGATTCCATAGGTGTAGAAAACAGGAATCCATGCTAATGCTGGAACTTTGACTTACAGGTAGAAATTACGTGGTCCCATAGCAGAGAAAAGCAGCTTATTATGTGCTGTGTGCAACTAAAGCACAATGGATAAGCAACAGGCCCAGCAGCTGATTATAATGATTTTCACTATTTGGTGATGTTTCATTTATGAAATGTTCTGGAAATTTCATTTATTCAGTGTTCTGGAGATGCAGCTGGAGCAGCTGATGGTTTTCATAGCTACCGTAGAATTTTTAGCTGGCAGGAACAGTCTTTTACGTATTGCTGTTGCAATTGAATTTCAGGTTGCCAAACTAACTTTTTAGTTAAGTTTGGATATAGCCTATTTTGAATTGACCCAATGCAATTTAGGAGGGTTATTTATTTATTTAAATAATAGAAGCAAAACTGAAAAGGTGTTAAGATTGGGGTTGTGGAATAGGAACAATTACATAGTTGCACCCCAAAAGTTCCTTTAGATTTGTTAATATGAAGTGTCATACAGTGATTCCATTCATCTGCACTTCTTGTACATGGCACTAATGAGACCAGGCATTAGAGGCCTGCAAGTAGGATCTTGCCTTAGATTAAAGATCACTGATATTAGAAGTGTCCTTTTCTTGATAAAATTCATGTAATATGTGAAAAGGAGATTATATATCATATAGCTGCTCTGTCAAAGGCCACTGTTCTCCTTTGGCTTCTTCTAGTCTGTGTTTATGTATCCCACTGAGCACAACTGAATGGTGCCCAAGTGCAGTATTTTAGAAAAAAGACTTCCTGTGCACAGGGTGACTTTTGCTGTGCACTCGGGTGCATTTTTGCATGGTTATGATGGTTGAAAAATGAGCTAAGCAGTGAGTCCATAGGTCCTGTTGAACCTCCAAACCCTGTGGAAGGGTTTTGTCTGGCTCTGGGCTGACATGTAGGTGTATTTTCTGAGCACCACGAGTGCTCAGCATCACTGTGCTTTCTGCTGGGAGAGGGAGGAGCTCACTGCTGACCCTGTAATAAGCAAAGACTTTGCAAACTCTGACACCTATTAATTCCCCACATCTGTCTGAAATCTGTCAGTATGTTTGCTTCCTACTGCAGGTAAGTCTTGTAAAGCCGACTGCAAGACAAATTCCCTGGAGGAAAATCCCTCCCTGCAGGTAGCTATTACAAACTTCCAGTTGCTGCCTCGCTGTGTGCAGATGGCTGGTCTCTGCTGAGCCATGTGGTGCCAGCAGCCATCCTCATGCCACATTGTGCTTTATTCCCAGCCCCTGGAGAACCACTGTTTGGCTGGCAGCCCCACAGGTGGCCCATCAGGAGAGTTATGTGCACTGTTAGCAGCTCAGGAAACCTTTTAAACCTCTGTCTTTATCCATGCCTGTTACAGCAGCTTGTTCTCACTTGTGTTGTCCTAGTGCCACCTTGCCTCTTTCCAATACCCTTTGTCAGATTTAATGAAGGGGAGCTGTGAGTCAGGATGACTCCTGCAGTAAGCAGGCATGGAAACAGCTTTAGTGGATTTTACCCACACTGAGCAGCACCTTAGGCCAAAGCTGTTCCCTCCTTTTAACACTGTACCTCAGTTGGCTTTAGTGCCTGTGGGGAGGAAGGGTGGAAACCTGCCTGGAAGTGCAGTGATGGCACTAGTTCCCCTCCACAAGGGTCCTTTGCAGAGGTGACCCTTGTTTCACAGGGACAAGAAGGAGGTAAACTCTCAGCCTTTCAGATTACCCTCTTTGTGCCCATGCCAAGGCCAGAGTAAGATGCCTACCACTGAAGCTGTGGAGCTCCTGTTCTGCTCTTGAGTTTTTCAGTCTGCCTTTCTGGTGGCAATCCCCAAAGCCATGCGACCTGAGCTGTGCTTAGAGTGTTGCCAGAGTGGCTGTTTCTGAAGCCCCTTTAATGGCAAGCCAACATTTTAGCTCCTTTGTTAAGACTTTTGATAATATAGCGCTGACTGCATTTGCAATCTGATTTAGGGCATCCTGACAATGTCTAGACACCATAACTGTGACGTTTCCTTCCAACAGCTGTTGGTAGGAACTTTTTTGATATTAGTTTTTCCTGTGTGCAATCAGTGATTGCCTAGCAGTAAAACATAATAGCTCCCTAATGGCCTCTGTCTGCTGCTGAGCTGTTGCTCACTATGAATGAGGCACTCAGGAAAAGGAACTTGACTTCTGGATGGGAATTTATTATAGACGGGGCATTGGCATTTTAAAAAAGCTGGTTTGGTCTGTTCTATGAGATGAAAAGGAAACACCTTCTCAGGCTGTCAGGGTTTCTTCTGAAGTGGAGACCCTTGCAACAGCCTGGCAAGCTCCTTTCCCAGGCATAGGGACATCCATCTTCTTGGCCAGGTTGGCACTAGGAGGGATGCTCCTTTTCTCTATGGGTTTTGCCTCAGGAAAGAGGCCTGGCTCTGCTTACACTGCTGGGAGTAATCACAGCTTAGCACTGTGGCAGGCTGGGACCCAAATAGTTTAATATCCTGCCACCAGCATTCCTGCCTCTACAGCATAAGTGCAGGAGAGGCCTCATGCATGGGAGCAGTGCCACTTGGGGAAGCACTCCTTTACATGTGAATACAGCCTTGGCAGGGATTAACTTGTGTGGGCAGTCTGCAGATCAACTCTGTGTCCAGGTTGTCCTCTGACCTTGGGCAAATCTCTCAACCTTTTGGCACTTCTCTGTTCACATCCTTCTAGTAAAATGTGTTACGTGTCTTAAAATGCTGCTATGAAGAAGGCTGAAATACCTGTGTGTCATGAAAATTCTGCTGTGGTCGGATTGGAGAACTTGGTCTGAGAACCTCAGTGCTCTGCAGAATCACTAGGAATGAATCCACATGACCCCCTGGGGTGGGATGTAATTGTACTGAAGGGCACTGACAGCATGAGGTAAACACCCAGTTAGAAATTAGCAACAAAAGACATTTTACTACTGAGGTCCTTTTAAATGTCAAGCTGTATGACTTGACCCCTCAGAAATACAGTGCTGAAAGTTCATGGCATTGAGTGAGTAGCAGATTTAAGGAAAATATGCAGTTTTATTAATAAAAGAACTGAGCTACACAGTGCACATTAACTTTAAACCCACTATTTTACTTGGATTTAAGCTTAACCAGCTTGCTACAGCTTTTTTTTTCTCCTTCTTCCACTTAACTAGAGCAGCCCTAAAGAACCAAGGATCTTATATGTAATAAGATGAATGATTCAACTGCTCTTGTACCTAGGAATGCTATTGGAGATGAACCTTTCATGTAACACCTGTGACTCTCTGGGTTCTCGCCTATATCTGTCAATGTATTATCTGATTAATTAAGTCATGATTTGAAAAAGACACCTTCAAAGAATTATTCTTAAAAATTTATTACTCTCTTCAGAAAGCAATCAATCAGATTAAACATTTTTGGGAGATAAAACTTTTCCAGTATTATAACCCAGTGGATCTTGCTGTCTGGAGTTCATTTACCTTAGAGCAAAGCATAGTTTTTTCTGGAGTTAAATGTCTTGGTACCTCTAGGGCATGCCATGTACCTCTGGATAGAGTGGGTAGGGTGTCCTTGGCAGGAATCTGTGTTCATAGTAAGGAAAGAAAGCAAAGCAGGGCACGTCAGCTCCTCCTGTAGCAGACTGACTGAAGGTGCAGCCTTCTTGGCTCTGCGAGCAAAGCCAGGTTCTGCCTGGTTTGGTAAAGGACCATGTTGGTAGCAGCTCTCAGATATTCCAAATCTGTCTGCTCTGTTTAACCCATAATTCAAAACTCCTCCCCCTCCCACTGATGTTCCCCATAAGTCACCACCTCCTTCAAGTATTGCTGATGGTGGAGCTGTTATTCTCGGGTCAAAAATACTGTTCTCTTTGGTCCCATTAGCTTTTCTCCTTGTAAGAGTCCAGCTAACAGTGGTTGTCAGCCTGTCTGTCTAGCCTAGGTCAGCCCTCTTGGCCCTTTCCTTTATTTGGAATTTTTTCATCCTGAAGCAGAGAGACTGAGAACCACAGCGGACATGAGCATCTTCCTGCTGTCCCATTTCTGTGCTAAGATCTCTTTCACAATGTGCCATCAGCAGTGTTTCATTAAGACACTAGAGGAGAAAAAAGAGGACTGAGAAGGAAACATAATGCTGTGAACTAGCTGCCCCCACTTGTTGATGAAATTCAGTAGAATAAATGCAAGAATTGTTTGAACTTGCAGGAAAAGTACTGGATTGTTGGATTTTTTTTTTTTTTAAATAATAGAACAGGATGCCCAGAGAGGTACAAGTGCAAGCAGATCAATTTAAACTCTTGCTTCCTGCCCTAGGAATAAATTCTGGTGTGTAAGGAAAAGGGGAAGGTGCACATGGACTATCAAGTCACACATTGTGATCTCACTTTGAACTCTGTATTGAGCAGTGGTCAGCTCCATCTAGGAGCACAATGACAGCACTGAAATAGAGTATGGACTACAAGGGCCTGATACTGAGGTGCTGTTTTACTGAGCCAGCCCATGCCAGCCTGCTCTTAAGCAATCCTGAAGTATAAATGTGCTTCACTTCTGGAGGTTAATTTTTATTGTCCAAAAGGAGAAATTTGTGCCTTTGGGAAGGGTCAGGAAGGAGGCAGTGTAGTAACAGGGAACCAGACTGCTACAAGGTAGTGAGTAGAGAATTGCCATAAACTCTGTCAAACTTGCTCCTTTGAAATGCAAATAACACCAGTGATCAAAGAGCTGCAGAGGTGATTTTAATGATCTCTCCAGTTGCTTCTCAAGCAGACTGATCTAAAAAAAGCTATAATTTTCCATTGTACTGTATGTACTTGGATTCCTTCTTATGAAGACTAAGTGGTATTTTCCTTCCACTGTTGGCTTTTCCTGCAGATCTTTTCTGATGTAAAATTACTTCTCTAGTCCAACCCAGAGATAAAGCATTGAAACAGAGGTAGTGATGAGCAGTCTATGTTTGAGCAAAAATTTGCAGCGATTCCTGAGGGAGTATGCTCACTGCGATGGCTTTTGAGCCAAAGGGAGGCTTCCAAAAAATATGAAGCTTCCATGTAGGAAGAACTAGACAAGTATTAATATTTCTGTAATACTGTCAGAAGACATTCACCAGGTAGTCAATGCTCCTTGCCACTTGTACTACCAGGGCTCTCAGAAGATGCTGTAACTCTTAATTCCTTATGAGATCGTACATCAAAGGGCAAAGCAGCACATCTAATTTGAGAAGAGTGACTGAAGGGAAACTGTCCCAAAACTCACTCTTTTAAGCTTGAAATATCTAGAGTCTAATGACTAAAAATCATGGCCCAGGCTCCATTGTCAGATTTTGGCAATGGTCCTTGTAACCTCATAATAGTGAGAATTTGTGAGGTTTTGGATATAGAGCATGAATAGTTAGAGACATCCTGCTCAGAGGGAGGTGCTGGCACAGCCCTCTGCAGTCCATGAGAGCTCAAAGGACCTCACTTTGGACCATTGTTTCAAGCATCACAGGACGACTGGGTTTATTCATCCATAAATTTCCATCCTGGACCACATTCAGGTCCATGAAAAACAGACCTGGAAAAAACACACGCTATTCATGTATTAATCACATGATTGGTGTTCCAAGCTCATATGCATTGGTGCTCACTGGGTTACTCTACCCCTTTGTGAGTTTTCTGGAGGAGTTCTTGGCCCAGCTACAGCTAGACTTTATCTCCTTTGGAGCCTGTTCCACACCATTGCTAGTTTGGATGAGGGGGTTGAGTGCATCCATCACACCCTCCTAGGATTTATGCCCCCTCAGTGTCCCAATTACAATTTGATGTACCCTTGTGCTTGGCAAATAAAGGGAAATAGCTGGAGCCATTTGCCCTTTGCATCACACCATTGGAATAGCAGGAAAACCAAAGCTGCACAGGTATAGTTGCACCGATACCGAACCAAAAAATTCACAGTCTGCAGAGGCAGAAACTCTCTCAGGTTCCTGCCAGGAGAATTCAGTTCCAGCACTGCTGTTGCCTTCCTCTCTCTCAGGACAGCTGGAACTTGGCAGCTCAGCCTGTGGACTTTCCACAGCCCTTATACTTGGGAAACAACCCCTCTGTTGTCATTCAAAAGCTGTTGATGAAGTGTTTTGGCCCTTCCAGTTTGTTGTCTCCTGGATTGGCAAGATACCTAGATACACAGAAAGATAGGCTTTTATCTGCCTGTGTCTTTTTACAGATAGGTCTCTTACACCTGGGGTCCATCGAGATTCCTGTGTTGGCACCACTGACAAGGATGTCCTCATTATATTCTGAAAGATGGCTGGGTGAAAGGTCACCTTTGTTCCTTTTTTTTTTTTTTTTTTGTGATTTTTAAAGCCAATAGATACTCCTATGAAATACTGTAAAGCAGCTTGTGACATCACAGATGCTAGAGATATGCTGGAAATCTGTGCTTTGTCCTTTTCACACTCAATCTACCAGCAGCCACCTCCCTGAAGCAAGGAATGAAGCAGTGCCGTCTTTAAAATTAATTTTAGAAAGTTTTAAAAAAACCTATTGGTGCATTTATGAACTTGTTTACAAACTAGTACAAAAGAGCTGATATGTAATATCTTACTGCTGAAGTGGCATCTGTAGTAACTTTTTAAAGCTTGATCCTATGTTTTGTGGAAATCTATCATAGAAATTAGTAATATGGTAAATTAAAAAAAAGCCAAACCAAAACTGTTGTGTCCAAACAGATTTAACATGTGTGCTAATGATTTATCCCACACCTTGACAGCACTTAATTTAGAGTTCTGTAATGCAGAAATTCTGTCATTCACATTGGTCAGTGTCTTTTGTTCAGGGCCTTTAACTTCCCCACTTCAGTAGTTCCCATTTTGGACTGCACTTAACAGAGATGGTTATTAATGCTCTGCTTTTCAAATGGCAACTGCTTTTCGAATGCTGAACTGGCAGTGTTCACTTCATGACTTTCCTTGCATGTTCTTTTCCTCTCTCACATTCCTTGGGAATAGTGAAAGGATATATGGTACATTTAGACAGTTAAAAAAAAAAAAAACCAAAAACCGAAAAACTTCCTTTAAGATATTATGCTTTCATTGAAGAGAAGTATGGTTTCAGGAAGAGTATTATAGGATTTCGACATTCAAATAGGCATGTAGATAAATAGACCTAGTATATTTCCTTCCAGACACAATAATATGGACAGGTCATGCTTAGATCATGAGATTTTTAATGATGGAGGAAAAAAAACATAATTACGTTTCTAGAGTTTTTTAGGCTGTGGAAGTGGCAAAGCCAAAATCAGTGAATTTAAATATAAATCATGTCTTTTGGGAATATGATATTGTGTGTAAGTCTCATGTGAAGATGGCAGATCTTGTGAATGCATGAAGTGTTTAAACATTTGATTCTTCTTTGCTGACAGCACAACTTCTGTGAAGGAAACAGCCATAGCTAAACTGTGAGTCCTGCCCAGGAACAAGGGCATTTGCCTTTTAGGAGCCAGCCAGAGCTTGGACACTTATTCCAGAAAGGCTTCAGGACTTCAGGAACACCATTAGTTCAGATAGTGCCTGGTTTCACTCACCAAGAATTCTTGAAATGTACTTTGTTTCTTAGTGATTCTTGCTCATTTAAAATGCAGTTGTCCTGAGAGATTTCGACATGCTATTGCAGGCACCTATACTGCTGTTTAGAGGTCAAGAATTTCCAGGGTTTTCTTTTGGACCAGATGGAATTTCTACCTCTTAAGGGTTTTCTAATAAGCAAGAGAGAAGGAAGGACCTTTATTTACCTTAAGAGAGATGACAGTGTGGTGTGTCTAGGCATTCTTCTAAATGCCCAGTGTGTTAAAAAAGGGTTCAAGGTATTTTAGCAAGATGCAATGGAGGTTCTCTGAAGAGTCCTTAGATGCAGTTGTATGGGGTAATTTGGGCTGGGAGAGAGCAAAATAGGAAAGTAAGAAAATACTGCCTGACCACTGAGGATTTTTTAACATATGAGTCTAAACAGAAGTCATAAATATATGAAAATAAGTTATGAACAGCATGTAATGTTTATATTGAATGTTTATATATATTTACATAAATGTCTGTATTTATGACTTAATTTTCCATGAACCATTGTTTTGGAGAGGTGTGGTGGTGCACCTTAATTCCTTGGCAATAACTTTCCTAAGACAATTTGCTAATACCAGCCTGAGCCAAACACTTGTTTGAAGAAGAAAATAATAAATATGAGGAGGTGGAATATTTCAGAGTTTCTCTGAAAAGAGTTGGAAAAAGTGTAAGGATGAGACCTAGTACAATGGGTAGATAAAAGCTTCCAAATTATTAAAGTCCTAAGAATATGGAATTCGTGACACTTAAGAAGGAAAAACACTTACATACCTCCTTAACAACTGCAAGAACCACTGAAACCAGGACAAAGACTCTTTCATTTCTGGTTCAGAACTTGAAACTTGCACCCTGTTCCTCAGTTGGATTACTTGACTATTCTTTTTGATCCTTTGATCTCACATTTAAGCAAACACTGATTGTAAAATATTCTAGAAGTTCCCCATATGGTGGAGAGTTGAGTCATGAAGACCCTAAATAAGTAGTTGATTAACAGTTTAAAAAATCTGTCTGCTCCTTTCCTTGCTCATTTTACAGCATACACTTTAAAACACATTGGCTAGCATTATGTTGTGATGTATTTTTGCCAAAAGACACCAAGGTCTGGGTTATCTTGACGTTGTGTGCTGAAATAACAGAGATAAGAGACGTGGAGGTTGTCCTCTGAAAAAACCTGCCAACCAGAATTTCCAGGAGAGAATAAAGAAGCAGTGATGACATGTTGATTTTCATAGAAGATCATATTTTTGTGTCACTGCATTCCAGCTTTTCAGCATTGTGCTGTGGGCAATCTGTAGCAGAGTGCTGTGTACTTCTCCCTTTCCCTGCACCTAAGTAGCTTCCCCACTCTTTCACAGGGCTGGGCTGGTCCCCTTGCACCAGGTCAGATTGAGCTCTGCTGAGTGAACAGTAAGAGTGCCTCTCTGCAATGTTTCTTGTTTTCATTAGGAGCAGAGATGTTTTATAGTAGGCAGCAGGTGTGCTTCATTCTGTCAACTCCAAGTACAGTGCATTGCTTCAGGTGAAGCAACTCAAAAGTTGCTGACTTTGGAAATCTAAAATACTGGGATTCTGATGACTGAGTATTGATTCCCCAAGCACAGCACATGCTGCATATTGCTCACAGAAGTAAAGGGCAAGCTCTCTACTTCCAGTATTTCCTCCTTGAAATCAGGGGGAAAAGGCTGCCTGATGAATAGCCATTGCTGTTGCCATGACATTAGAAATTAATACCGATTCATATTTTCTTTATGTTCTGAGCACTCTAATTTCTCCCAAGGAAATATTGACAATATCGACAGGGAAAGGGAATAAAGCAAGAGCAGGAAAGACTAGAAGACAAGATATCTTGGCTTGGATCTGAGTGAGAGGGAGAAACCAAGGATAATTACAAAGTAGAGGTGGGGGTAGCTGAGGAATATCATCAGTAAAGAAATGTGAAAAAAAAAAACCAAAAAACAACACAGAAATTAAATTCTGTCCTTTTTTATGCCTACATAATAGGAACTGCCATAAAGTTGATGTCCACAGCATGGAGAAAACTTGGAGAACTCTATAGTGGCCCAAAGTACCAAAGGGGACTACTGAATAACAAATAGCAACCCAAATCCCCTAATTATGTAGCAGATGTTTTCCTTAGAAGAAAAGCAAGATTAATATAAATAAAAAAGTACTGGAAAAAAACACCTCAAAACCATCCACAAGGATGAGACAGCAATTTTATGACAGAAAAAGAAACTGAAGTAAATGTTCTGGAACCCAGATGCAGGAGGAGTACTTTAGACCTTGATTACCCAGTGGCTTGAATTTACAGCCTTTCCATTCCAGAAACTTTATTAGAGAAGCAAAGGCCTCAGTCTTTTCATCTTGGAGGCTGTGAGGAAGGACTGCACAGCCTTGCTGCACTGCCCTGCCTGTCCTCTGAGAATTGTGGCTACATTCCCTTTACAGCACCTTCCAAAAAAACAGGAATTAACTTCTGATAACTTCAACTTGTACTTGTATGAAGGCTATATTCATCTATGATAAAGGCTTCCTATAGAATTCTATCAGAAATGTCATACTGATTTTTTTTCTCCACCAAACCCCCAAAACCTGATGGATTTTATATTTACCCTTAAGTGTTTTTCTTTCCACACGAGGATGCATTTCTTACCACAAGGTAATAGAGAAAGGGAAATGATCATGTTATTTTCACTGTGTCTTTTAAAATAAAAAAAAAGTGTCTTTAAAATACAAGATGATGTCATTTCAACCCAACTGCAATTTCTCTGCTTTTTGGTAGGCAGTGCTTTGTAAAAGCAGTTTCCAGTCACTATGGAAACACATTTGTACACACGCACTCACCTGCGCACACGAAGAGGCTGAAAAGTGCCATCTGTTGGAAATGATGTATAAGTCTGTCCTCGTGGCTGAAAGGGGACCTGTGTGACTGCTGGAGTGCAAGAACAGCACTCTGTATTAAAGATAATACTGTCACTACAACAAATGTACATGAATGGGCTACACTTAGTCAGAAGCTATCTTCTCAGATTAAAGCAGTTTGATTTGATGCACAAGGTGAGTACAGCAACAATTTGCAGTAGGTTTAGAACAGAGGCAGAACTGGATGTCCTGGTGTGATTGACTGCAGCAGCAAAGAGTTGGCTGCCCTCTGCCAGCTTCCCTTTGACTCTTTACATGCATGATGTCTTCAAAGGTATTTTTGCTTGGCCTTGCATTTTTTGTTTTTCGTATGCTATCACAGGCCACCATACCCAAAGTACTCCTGCTTGCTGCCAGTGGCTGCCCGAATGACAGTTTGTGCAACCCTGGTAGTGGCCAACCAGCTGACTGTCCACCTGAAACTAGGAGCTCAAGGAGCACTGAAGAAGGGGCTTATCTGCCTTGAGGATCAGCAAATATGCCAGAGACCCAAAAGAACCAGTTTGAAATGTACAGTGTAAAGCTTTAACAGGAGAAACCTGGGGAGGATTATGAGCTGGGTGAGACAGGTGAGCAGGATAGGCAACAGTGGGGCACCTTCATGTATAAATGAAATTGCATAAAGTCCTAAACTCATCGTATGGAAAACTGTTCTCCTTGCTAACAAGGTTGAGAGCTTTTAAGATCTACCAGTCCTAGAGCTTGCCAAATCCTGAAGCATATGGAATCATGGAGACAGAAATGCCTGGGAAGCTACAGGTGTATAAACTCTTGTGAAGATATGCTGTGCGAGACCAGATGAGGGTTTTTTTGGTTTTTGGTTTGGTTTTTGGGGGGTTTTTTGAGACGCTTAATAATATGAATTCTTTTGCATTATTTTATGTATCCAGTTGTTTTGAATATGTCAGAGTACTGTTTGTTTTATATTCAATGTCAATAGGTGGAAGAGACTTTACTAAGTGGGAAAATTAGGTCTGAATGATGCTATATTTTTTGTGATGAAATGGGCCTTTCTTTTCGTCGGTCACTCTTCTGGTTTCACCTGGGATGGAAATAATTTCCTTCCTATAGCTGGCACAGCGCTGTGTTTTAAGTTTAGTATGAAAGTAATGTGGATACCACATTGATGTTTTGGCTGTTACTCAGTAGTGCTTACCATAAATCAAGGACTTAGTAGTTCCCAGTGCTCTGGCAGTGAGCAGCTGCCCAAAAAGCTGGGAGAAGTATGGTCAGGACTGGAAGTATGACCAGGACAACTGGCCTGAACTGGCCAAAGGGGTATTCCATGCCATGGAGCATCCTGTTTGGTGTATAAACTGGAGAGAGTTGGCCAGGAGGTGCTGATTGAGGCACAGGAACAAGCTGGCCATTGGTCAGTGGGTGGTGAGCAGATGTATTGGGCATCACTAGTGTTTCTTTGTTTCCCCTTAATAATATTACTTACTCATTACTTTATTTCAATTATTAAATTGTGCTTATCTCAGCCCATGGGTTTCACCTTTTATCTGCCTGCTCAGCCCAGCCACTGGCAGTGAGGAGTGAGGAAGTGGCTGTGTGGTGCTTAGTTGAGGGCTGGGGTTAAACCACAACAGACACAATGCTGAGGTGAATTTTATGTCAGTAGAAATCAGATAAGATTGGAATAGGTTGCTAATATTTTTTCACTTCATGAGAATTGAATGTAATTTGAAAAGCCAAAAGATTAATTACACTATAATTATCAATTGTCAATGCAATTATGTGTGTCTAGTGAAATTCTGCTCTTAAAGGCAGAACACTTCCCTAAAGCACACTTGGGTTCAGTGAATGTTCTGCAATAATGCAGCTGAGCAAATTTATTGTCCTACTTAAACCTTTCAGGTAGCTATTCTGGGTTATCTCTTCAGCTGATTTATAGCTCCAGAAGACAGAGGACAAGCAGCCCTTGGTAGTGTGCATCAGTCATCTACAGTCAGGGAGAAAATATCCAAGTGTTTTTTTTGTCGTCTCAGTTACAAGGTTTATAGAAATGGCCTCCCCTTCTGCGAGACAAAATGGGACTCAAGGAGGAAAACACCAGGTTGCAAGGGCTAGGAAAGTCACTGAGGAAATATATGCCTCCACTAAAAGCTCCAATTGTAACATTACTTTCTAATCAGCTGAACAGTTTTGTTTTATGAGAATGTAAACCTTTTTTTCTGTAGCTAGCATATGGAAGCATAAAAATACATCTACCTGTTGTTCATCTGTTATACAAGTGGATAGTCTGTAAGTGCAGTGCAAGAAGTGTTTTTCCGCTTTGCCTGGGCTGTATTTCCTGAGCCTTGGCAAAGTGCTGTGATAGCAGAGGAGGCAGAGCAGGGTATGCTCTATGTGACAACAAATAATCAATGGGCTCTGGGAGCCCAAGCCAGTGTCTGTGTGTTTTAGGAGGCTAAATTGCTAGTCTAATACCATCAGATACTTTCTTGTTGTTTTTTGTCATGATTCGAGGAAAAGAGTTTTCAAAGTTGTATGAGCTACTGCATTTCAGAGGTGTTTATACTACAAGAAAGGCAAGCTGCTTAGCCAAAAGCTTTGGTTTCCTTCGTTTAATAAACTTATTCTTTATTTCTGGGTCCCATTATAGCCTTTTGAATGTATGAGTTACCAGCAGCCTGTTTTTCAAGAATCTATTGAACTAATTGTGAATCTGAGAAAAAATTAGTCATGTCTGTAAGGTCCTTTACTTTTCATTTATAGAGTTATAACCTAGGCACTCCTTCCACTAGAAAACCTATTTCTGTGCTAATAATGAAGGTTAATTTATAAAAGGCTACCTTCTAAATTAGCACGCCTACTTATGAGTTTTTCTCCAAAGTTACTGAATTATAACTCGTACTTATTGTTGTTTGTGAAATTTGGATGATGACACAAAATTAATTTATTGATGGCAACCTTGGTCTAATTTATTAGAAGCCAGACATCAGGAGGAAATTCTATGTTGCGTGGGATTTTCATGAGGTGTGATTAATTGATACCAATTCATCAAAGCCCACAGTCTGTTAGTTCCAAAAGGAAATAAACATAATTAGAGACCGGCTGTTAATGAATTTTTTTTAGCAGAAATTTAAGCTGTGCTTGAATCTTCCAGTACCTGGAGAGAATCTGTGCTTGAATAATTTTAAGCTTTTGTACTGGAACAAATTACTTCTAGCACTAACTATTGAGTACTAAAGCTTTTTTTATACTTTGAAACTGTAGTTGATACTCCAGATTTTGGTCAGCTCTGGGGAAAAATTAGATTGGTCTGTTAACAGTTGATGTTGCAGAAATCAGCAGAGTTAGCATTGATTGGAGATTATGTTGTGACTCTCACAGCTCATCCTTTTTATCCAATGGGTTGTTATTGATATTAAAATTCAGATGGTATATACTTCATTTCCTATCTTTCTTCTGCTGTTGTTTGTGAGTGACAGCTTCTGGGGTTCACAGGGCAAAGTTCACAGAATCAAATCTGAGATGGATATTGGCCAGTTGCCATTGAGAACTGGTCACTAAATGTTTGGTTTTTCTGGGTTCTGGTTAATAACCACACCCTGTGCTCATTCCCAAACTCCTCCTCTTGTTCCTTTGTATGGCAAGCAAGTCTTTTTAGAGGTGAAAGGAATCCAAAGTGCCAATTGTCAGTTCCTTATTTCTAAAAATAGAAAAAGAAGTAGAGTGTTTGTGCTGATGGAACAATCAGAAAAATAAATATTAAACAGAAAGTTATGGATGCATGAAAGGTTTATGGGTTTATAATTCAAAAAGAATCAGTAGATTTTATTCTAGTACTGCTTAGTCAGTGTTCAGAATCTAAGCACTAAATAATTCTATCACCCACTCTGACATTTTGCAACTAACTGCTAATTAGGAAGATTTGAGCAGGACAATTAACACCAGAAACTGGCAGGTGTTTAAAATTCCCCTTGAAAAATCACCTAGAAATGCCTTTCTTTAGAAGCCATTTAAGTTGCTCATTTCTGATATAAAACCCCTGCCAAGCATTTGGATACACAGCATAGATATGCCATGATTATTAAGCACTGGGGAGTTCTTTGTGGTAATTTAGCAATTCATTATCCTGCTGTAGACCCCTCTGTGGAAGTCAGCTCACTCTGTGTGTGTGCAATCTTAATCTGTTGCAATGCAAAATCGAATGGATTCACACCATTGACCAGTGGCTGTGATAGAAGATGATTTGCAAAAGCCATGTCAGGAAAGTCTGGTGTTGGGTTGCAGGATGCTTGACATCTGGAGCTTTACGTAGGGTGGACCACACAAACAGCAGCAAAACAACTTTTCTTTGGAGTGATGGTGGCTGTACTCACCTGTCTGACTCAGCCCTGTAGAGATTAGAGGTGCAGGTAAAGCCAGCTTTCTTGCCTCATTCAGGATGCAGTGACCTCCCAGCTGGGGCACTCCTAAGGTTTTTTATTGCTTTGATGCTTGGGTGTATCTTTGTTCATAGTCTATTGAAAGAAGCATTTCTCTTCATGAACTAATGTCTGGAAACAGAAATACCTGAGCTTGCTTTTGGTTCCAAAAGCAACACTGCTGTATTAATACAGTGCTCTGCTGCTCAGATGGGCTAATTAGCTGTGTTATGTGGCCTGTGGTGAGTGAGCTCATTCAGACAAGAGCTAGAGGCATTGGAAGTAGTTTGGAATTGCTGTTCAGAGGCTCCTGAATAACTCAAATCGTGTGTACACACTTCTATTTCATAAGTTTTGCTTTTCATGCCAGTTTGATTTAATTCAACCTGCTTCCTAATTATACCAGAATAAGATATCCTGCAGTAAAATTTCCAAACTGGAAAATCTAAATGGATTACTTCAGGAATAGCTGTTTCATTTTACACTTGCACCCTATGTTACTCTATTTCAGCATTCAAATGTAGATCACCCTTATCATATAAAAATTCAGAAGTTTTGAAAGGCAAAAACTTTTAATCAAATAATCATAACATGGTCAATAATTTTGACATCTACATTAAGAATATAAGTAGAAATGGTTATGTGAGACTGTTAGTCCTAACAGATGAGTATTGAAAACATTAGTTTAGAAGTAAACTGTAGGGAGTTCAGGATTTGTGTAAGCAAAAAAATATAGAAGGAACAGCTGATTCCTGGAGACTGGATTTTGCTAGCTGCCTTATTGGAAACCTTTTCTGAAGTTCCAGATACATGATTCAAGTTAAATTAAAGGACAGTAGCTTGGAACAGTGTTTGCCATTTGTGTGCTTGTTCCACAGGCAGCACTTAATTGCTCTGATATCCACAGAGGGTAAAAATCTGGAGCAAGCTGCCAGCTCTGCTCCTGACAGGAAACAGAAGGCACAGCAGCAGCTAGCATGTGATTTATTTGGCCTTGTCCATAGAGCTGAGGCAGTAAAAGATTTCCTTTGTACAAATTAAGTCAAATGTTTATCAAAAGAAGTGTGGAAATATGACCTTGGGTTAATAACTGCACTAAGACTGTCTTCAGTTTCTAGCTGCTCTGCCTGGGTACCTCTGAGCAAGTTGATTACATGGTTTTCTATCTGAGGTAGGTTTTTTCAAATGCAGCCTTAACCTCTTTTACTTTGAGGTTTGGTGTAGTTTTTTTCTTTGTGGTTTTGTTTAGTGTTTTCCTGCAGTTTGGGATTTTTTTTTTTTTTTTTTTGCTTGTTTCTTGTTGCTGTTTGGGGTTTTTTGTTTGTTTTGTGGGGGTTTTCTTGCAAACACAAGGATACACTTACTAATGTAAAGTCATCAAAAGAGTGACTTTCTCTTGGCTTGTGCTTTGGAAAACAGCTAGCATAATAGGGCTCCATCTCAGCTGCTGTTTCTGGATTTCTAATTACTGTGGAATAGTACTGTGGGTAATGCATTACCACCTGTAGCAGAAACAAATTTCTCCTTTGTCAAGCAGAAAGACATTTGGCAGATGGCTGTTTTCACCATTGGCCTGAGAGATGACCCAGCACATACTCTAGCATAATGTGTTCACAGTGTACACAAGACCTCTTTAAACTGGTGTGGGGTGGTCCAAATGGCATACAAACAATTACACTTGCAAAGCTCTCAGAGCACTACATTAAGCTCTGTTGTCAGGAATCCATTCTTAATTTTCTCCCCTCATTTTTGATGTCTGTCTCTGCTCCTAGCTCACAGCCAGTTTGCATTTTCTGCTGTGCCCTGTAAGTTCATTTGGGAAAACCTCTGTCTCAACTTTGGTTGGCTTGAACATGTAGTGCTCATGTTTCTGCTATTGAACCTAGCATAGCTCAGGGGTGGAAGTGTGCATTAGTAACATTTTTTGAGTCAGTGAGGTCAGTTTTGGAGCCAATGAGGGCTAATGGCAGCTCCTGATACTGTCAAGTTAAAACACACCAAGCAACTACGTACTCCCTCACTGTGTCCTATCAGCCTTTCTAGTTTATTACATATATAACACAAATTATGCCAGTAATTTTACATAACACTATATGGAGAAAACATGCACAGAAAAAGCTCAAGTCTTTGCCTTCATTCATGTGTTTCTGAGCCTGGACATTGCAGTTCAGCCACTAAGCTGCAACTACAGCAGCAAAAGAAGGAAGAGAGCGAGATCAGCACAACATTTTTGCTCAGAACTTGTTGCATGTTGCTAAGACATCTTTGCAATGGTAAAGCCATAATGGCTGAAAACACCTTCTATATATGCTGTTCCTTTTATGGAGAATTGTGCTTCTCTGACACAAAAGGCCCTCAGGCAAATGCAAAACATAAACCTGAGTGAGGAACCTCACTTCAGTATTACCGCTGATGCTTTTTCTTTCAGTGAAATACGTACCCAGCTGCTTTTGGATTAAAGCTTGGCTGGAGCATCTGCCAGCTCCCAGGTAGAGAGTGAACTCCCAGCTCCACTCTCACAGCTGTGTCCAGCAGTTCACTGCTATTAGGCTGGGAGAAACAGCCTTCTGCTTTGCCTTCATGCACCAGCACTGTAACAGGCTGTGAGAGGCCGGCGGGAGATCTCACATAAAATGAGCAAATCAGCCCTACACAGGCTGGGGAACCTGCTGATGGTAGGAGACTGGCACGGAGGCTTTATGAGCCAGTTTTTCTGGGGAACAGCTTCATAAAGCATTTTTGTCATTGATGTGCTTGTGGACTGAGTGGCCTTTCTGTAGAAGGAATGAGCTTTTACACTTGATAATACACATCCTTAAATGTTAGCATTTAGAAAAACTTTTCCCTCTAAAAAGAAAAACACATTTTTTAGGCAATTTGGGCATTGCCAGTGGTGTGCCAATGGTCTTTGGTCTCCATCATAAATATATAGAATCTGGGACAAGCTGCTGAATGGAAGAATTAAAGTTAAGCCTATGACTAAATAAACCCAAAGCTAATGCATATCGTGCACTTACAATTAGCAAAGGCAGTTTAGATCGAACAGAAACAAATAGAAAATAAAAAGTAGGCTTTCGGGGGAAAAAACAACCCAAAAAAAAACCCCCCCAAAACAAGACATAACATAATTGTCAACCTCAGATGTGCACAAAACCAAGCCCATATGAAATCATATAGACAGTACAGCATGTATGAGCCCTGGGCAAACACACAGGTGGTTGAATTAACTATACCAGGAGCCTGCTGGTAGAAATTAGTATGTACTGCTTCTTTCCTGACTGGATGGGAAACCATTTCCAGTCTTTCAGCTGGAAATGATTTAACAGCCCTCAGTTTGCCCAGGGTTACCCACTGAGTCCTACAGAGTGGATGGCCTCAGCATTTGGGGCTTAGAGGGTTAAGAGAGACAAATTATGAGATGCTTTCCATAAAAACCTATGTAGCCGAGCATTTATGCACTGCCCTTGTTTTCTGGGTCAGCCAAAGAAGCCAGCCTGCCTCAGAGATGGGCTTGGCAATCCATGGTCCCTGCAAGGAACTGAGGAAAGAAATTCTGTGTGAGGCAGCACAGTCATGTTAGATCCATCACTTTTGAAGCCCAGATGGCTCTGACATATACTGTGCTATGAAATGGCTCCAGAAAGCTCAATTATACCTCTCTCCTAGTAGGCCATAAGTAATTTTCTTCTTGTCTAGTAATGCTTCTTGAGACAACCAATCATTGCATAGCATTGCAGGTTTCTTGGAAGCACAAAGAGGTTTCCAGTTCTGTTGGCTCAAGCCCCCAGAAGTTAAAAGTACTTCTGAGTTCAGATGATTCTGTGCAGTTTAGGCTATTCTGAGGATAATGACCTTAGGCTGGATATCACACACCTCATCATCAACAGGCCACCAACCATTTCTTGATTTAAGGGAGCTAATGGTACTGACAGAACAGAAGATAAATTCACTTGCTCTTTTTTTATATTACATTGATATCTAGAAACACAAGAAAGAGCTGGTCGTGCTGTACTTGATGCCATTTATCAGCATAGTAGACTATGTGCATCCCAGATTTATATTCTCATCCAAAACAGAATCAACAAAGGGCAGAAGTAGAAATAAAAGTTGAATAAGCTGAAGTGGCTCCCCAAGGTCGTGCAGCAGACTGCTGGCAAAGCTGATGTCTCCTGATTTCCAGCTTTGTGCTGTGCCTGCAGATGCATGCCACTGACACCTCTGAAAAGGATAGCAAAGCAGCAGTAGTCAAAAGCCTAAGGGAGTTTGATAACTGAGCACAGCCTCTGTCTGCCCTGAAGTTCACCACTTGCCTGTTTATCCCCTTGAAGACTAATGGGGAGGAAAGCCAGCAGTCTGTAGAGCAAGGCAGCCAGTGACTTCTGAGGCGTGATGTAGGAGTGTGTGGTTCAGAGCTCATCACAGCAGTCACAGCAGCCAAGGGTTTGCAGTGATTTCTGTTGCTATGTATGCAGAAGGTTTGGCTGGGATGGGGCAGAAGGCTGAAAACAGTAGATAAACAGCACCAGAGATAAATTTGTAATGAGCAGTTGTAGCTGTACTATGATTATTTTTCATTGCCCCAGCATTTATTATTCTGTTGAGCTGTGCTGCAGGGGCTTGGCTCTGGAGGTGTGTGGCAGTGAACTAATATTAAGTCTGTCAAAGTGAGAAATCTGAACTGTGAAAGAGCTGAAGCTATTTTTATATGGTTCAGGAGTGTACTGGAGGAAAAATAGATGGGGTAAAATCTATTTCATTTACTTCACTTTAGGCTGAATTCAAACAGAAACATTTAGAAAGCATCCAAAAATGTGGCTTCTCAGTCTGATACAAACTATTAAAGGCTAGCAGACAATTACAGCAGGAGTGGCAATAACATTCCTGGTCTAAGTGCTAAGTGAAAACAGATTTCTCTCAGTAGCTCCACTGGAAGAAATAATCCATTTCTAATTAAAAAGAGCTGGAATAGAAGTATGGGATGTTATGGCAAATATCCATAACTGAGGCATCATTAGACTTAAAGCCTAACTAGGTAATACTAAAGAAACTTTCTAGCTCTAAACTCTGAGTTACAGAACTAGAATATAAAATGTGCCTTTGGAAAAGTGTACGTGTGGACTATGATCCCTACCAAACTCTAAACCAGGCTGCACACTCAAGCTTCATAATTAGCTTTTCCTAACTTGAGTTTTCAAGTGTTCAAATTTCACAGTGAATTAAGGAGGCAGGAGAGGAATAATGACATTTTAGCATCCAGGTCTAATAAATAGAGCCTCATGAACAGATCCCAAGCTTGTAAATTAGCTAGGCCCAAACCATAAGGATTGATGGTCCCTTTGCATCATCTTTGGAAACTGAGGATCCCAGGACATAATCTTGGACATGAACTTCTTTGTGAATCAGAGAAAGTAAGGCTCTAACTAAGTGATATTAAGGAAGTTGTGTATATTCATGTTTCTGGCCTGAAAAATTCACATTTATATTATCTGATTATTTTTAATCACTGCTTTCATGGCTGAATACCTCCCCAGGACTGGTTGTGAGGTAAACCAGACTTCTGCAATCTAATGCAGCCAGCAGATGAATCAGTGTCAAGCAAAATTGTAGTGTACTCTAGTTTAGACTAGTAGACCAGTCTAGTGTAGAGTGTTTAGTACTTGGTCCTGAATTATTTCACTGTATATGGAATATATTTCAGTGTTCCCTCTTGCTGCTGCTCTTAGCACAGTACTCTGAGATTAATTTTGTTTTGGTTCAGAGGCTTGTTCCCTCTGAGGCAAACTGGTATGGCTGCCTTTAGTTTAGTAGATTTTGGTTCTTGGTCAAACATATTAAATATTAAAGGATCATTCTGACACTTGCCTTTGAGTTGGACGTTTGTATGTGTGTCTTCCCTAGGTGTCTCTGCATGGGGCAGAAGCAGGCTCAGTGAGATGGTAAAAAGCTGCTTCTGCAGGAAAGTAATATTCAGATACAGTAAAAGGGTCAAGAGCTGACCCTAAGGAGCTATTCAGCATGAAGAAAACTGAAAACATAGGCCTACAGAAAGAAAAGTTGGAATAAGAGCTGAGACACTGAGTGCCTTCCAAACATTTCTGTGTATCTTGGATTGTTATAGGGACAAATTAAGCAGGGAATGTTTTCCCATTTCTACCCTGGTGTTGGGCACTTCAGTCCGTGACAAGCCTTCCATTGTTTCTCATGGCAAAGCTCAGCAGGGCTCTTCTGGACCTGGCCAGCATCTTAAATCTTCTGTCCTGTCATGTTTCCCATCCTTGCTCACCAAAGGAAGCTGGCTGTTTCTAGCAGTAGTTGTCATGTGGTGATAGCCAACTGAGCAACTGGCTGGGAGACAGAAAGACAATAATCACTCACTGTAGGCATCTCCTGAATTATCAAGTCCTGTCCCTAAAAGGCAATCCTGACATACCATCCTTTTCACAAACCAGCTGAACAACATGTTAAGATAATTTGGCCCTTAACCCTTTCTGCTTGTCTAGGAACACAGCTCCATAACTTCACAGTTCTTGTTATTAGAAATTATATAATCTCCCAGCTTAAATGTATTTCTGGTCACTTTATATCCATATGTTTCTTTCTGATATTTTTAAGCCCACCAATTCAACATTTTTTTCCTTGCCAAGGAAAATTAAAAATGCATAAAGTGTAGTAAAGGAGGCTAAGCCTGGACTCCTTCTGTTCTACTTGTCCTAATTGTTTTGTGAAGTGGCTGAACAAAAAGCGCGAACGCAAAAGTATAATGTGAGTTGATTTGCAAAGACTTCTGATTAATTGAACCTGTCACTGTATTAGTTGTTTCACAGTGTGTATCTTAAAAAAAGGGATTTGTTGCCCCTGTATTGTCCAGTTGGGCATTAAAATATCACTGCTGGTAATTTCCAGTTTCTTTCTGCAAGACCATTTGGGTACCACTGAGCATGTTCATTATGATCTCCTAACTGATGTACTGAAGTTTTATGCTATTTCTATTGTCTGTTATTTGTTGGTATTACCAAAATGCTTAAGCCAATATATTTTGATTATATACCTTAGAAGATTTTCCTTTTTTTTTTTGTCCTCCAGTCTCCTGGGTAGTTCAGTATGGCCTTTACCATGTTTCCCACAGTTTTCAAACTTTCAAGAACTGAATTAGTAAAACGAAATAAACCAAATGAAGGTAAATGAAGAAAAACACTCAAAAAAAAAAAAGCTAGCACCATTTTCAAAGAGTAAAGACAGTCAAACAAGTCAGTACAAGTTGACTTATTTTGTACGTTCCATTTCTATAATGCATGTGTTATTCATAAAAATGTCACAGATCTCATCTATCATAACAATGGGTCACTGCTCCATACCTTGTGTTTAACTCTCTTGAAGTTTTTCCTTCCTTCACAGTTTACAGAGCAGGAACAAATTAAGTACTTTTTGCCTTTAGCAGCTTCAGTAAAAGAGGGATAGTTCTAATTCAATTAGTCTCAGGTGACATTAAGATAGGAAGAGTGATTTGGCAACTCTTGTTTACAGGAAAACACTTCTTGTTGACTTGCTTTGCTGATGGTAATAAAAGCTGTTAAAGGATTGGATTCTGTTCTCACTCACCTGTCTGCTGGAGGTCAGTGGAAATAGTTGTGGTAAAAATAAACAGGGTAAGGATGGCTCTTACTGCAAATCCTCTGCTGGGACTTTAACCATTGATTTTATGGGATGAGATCTACTTCTGTAGCTCAGCTGAGACAAAGCTGCTGGGTCAGAGCAAGGGCCACCATAGTGCAGGGATTCAGCATGCTTGAATGGTTCATACACTTCATTCATACACTTGCTTGAATGGTTCAAGCTAAACTGACTGCAATTCCTCTAGTTACAAGGACTTTGCAGCCCAGTACAACTGGGAATTTGCACAGGATACCTACCCTTAGCCCAGGACTTGCTGGAGGAATTATTGTCCTGTGGATTGCCTGAGCCCTAAGGAAATAATTTCCTGAGGAATACACTGTGCACCCAGTGTTAGGGGAGGAGTAAGACAGATATAAGTATAGCACGAGTGAAGTCCTGTAAATTTAATTTTCTAATATGCTTGTCAAATATGTGCAGGGACTTACCGGTATGTATTTAATAAGATCTGAGAAAAATGTTTCTTAATGTTATGACTAAAACTAAGAAAACAGTGGAGGAATTAATTTCAAAGCCAGCAACAGAGTTCCCTGGAAAATACAGCACAGTTCTTAAAGGCTTGCATTTTGCCTTTCAAAGCAGTTAAAGTCTCCTACCTTTGTTTTCTGTGAACTGAAAGTAGTGAAAACATTCTAAACTCAAGGTATTTCCCCATAATTCTGAGTAAGGGACAAAGGTAAGCAGAGTTATCATCTACTGACAGCTTAGTCTCCTTTTGTTTTTTATCTGCTTGCATGTCTGCATCAATGTGATGAGGAAAAATCCTGTTTTGGTACTGCTCAAGATCTGTGGGTGCATGAATACATTGTGAATAGAGCCGTGAATATTTTTAAAAAGTGATACTCAGAAATTGCTACTTCTGTGGCCATGTTTATTGCCCTAAATGATTTCTGGAAAATCTGCAGACAGAGAGCAAATACTTTGGTTTAGACCCCTGCTTTGCCTTCACTATCTCTGATGTAAAAAACCCCAGCCCTGTAGGCAGGGGAACACTGGCACTGATTGTCCCCATCAAGCAGGGCCTCCTCCCCACTGCTTTGGGCAGGAGAAGGCAGAGGTGCTGCTGCCTGTGCTTACCCTCAGCCATGGCACCACAGCAGCAGGGCACATAGGGAGGGTTTAGGAACTGGCTGCTGTTTTGGGCTGCCTGGCCATTGCCCTGAGGTAGCTGCTGCCCGGCTCTGCACAAGTGGCAGCCTGGTGCCCATCAGGAACAGCCAGGGTGGTTACTGCAGGCAGCAAGGAAAGCACAGTGTTTGTGTTCCCTTGGACTTCAGGCATTTATTCATTCCTGAGCCTTTTTTCCAGCTTCTCTGCACTCAGTGGAGACTTGTGGCTATCATTAACCGAGGGTGTGCTGCCTTGATTCCTGAGCAGGGACCAGCAGGAGTGGTGGGGAGGGAGCCAGCCTGGTGTGGGGAAGGGGATCTCTCATGCTGGCAGAGCAGGGGGGTGCATTTGGCATCACAGAGCCCTCTCCACTTCAGGGAACTCTCTTTGTGTTCTGCTCTGCATCCTGTAGTTGACTCCCGCAGTGAACTGGAACCATCAAACCAAGACTGGCTCACCCTGTACCCTTGGTCAACCAGCTCGGAAATTCAGTGCAGAACTTTGGCACAAGCATTTGTAGAAAATATTTTGCTTTAGTTATTACCATTATTTCTCTTAGGCGTCTTGCTTTGAGCAAGACTGTAGTATATATCAAACATTTGCTAAGTAAAACTCAAATCCCAGTGTTGTGTTTCCATCATTTCTGATCTGTTTCAACCTTCAGTCTTGTGATGCCTCCTAGGTATTTTTTCACTCCAGTCATTTGACTGTGTGAGAAAAATCAGTGACACTTCCAATTAATATTGCTAACTGAATTCAGCTGATGACTAAGTGCCAATTTTTTTAAAAGTTGCTACAATTATAGCTGTACATTTAAGAAAAGATACTTCTGTTGTTGTTAAATTTAGTAATGATCTCTTTTGGGAGGGAAACACGAACCTCTGAAATACAAAATATTAGTAATCATTTCAGAGTTGAGTGTATTACTCATGGAGGGAATAGAATTAGTTTGCTTCATGACTACTTCTGCCTGAGTGCCCTTCATTCCTCTGGGATCCCAAACACAAGTCATCCAAAATTTTAATCTCAGGAGGGGAAGATAATGGTAATTTCATGCAAACTCCTCACACAGCATCCAGAAAACTCTTAGTAGTGATAAACATGAGTGTATTTCCCCAAACTATATTTAATTAATTTTTGCTATGTTTATTTTTGTTCTAACTAAATATTTGCATAAATAAATAATGAGACAAAGGAAAACATCTACTTTTGGGGGTTTTCTTTGTACAAAGCAGGTGTCATAAGTTGGCATATGTCAGTGCTGTGGGTTTTATTTTGTATGTGAATGTATTTTGTAAGTGTGCTTAAATTCATAAAATTAGTTAAAAAAAAAAAAAAAAAAACTAACTGTATTCTTCATGGGGAAGCTGTCAGGCAATGAAGAACCAGAAAGAGCTTTGATGAAGGTGCAGAGAATCTCACTGGCTGTTGCTTGTTAAACTTAGTGGGTGATTTCATGCTGAGTGAGCTACAGCCCACAAAAATCTTGTTCCAGTTGTTCCAAATCAGCAGCAAAGGTGAGATTGAGCTCTCTGTAGGAGCAGTACAATTCCATTACTCTGTAATAATCCATCACAGTCATTGCTCCACTAAAGCCAAGGTTCAACAGCCTCTGTTGGCCTAGGAAAGCAAACGTGAAGGAAACTCCTGAATTTGTCCTATAGATTTTAGATCCGCTGGTGCATTTTAAAAGGTATGTTGTAAAGATCAGAGGTCCCAATAACCATGCTTCAGAATGTATCAGGTCTGTTATCCTGCCCCTCAGGCCATGGGAGAGATGGCAACCTGAGCAGGGTGGAGGTTCAGGGACATCCCAGTGGTGGCTGGGAAGGGTTGTGTTTTTCAGCCAGGGTGGCAGTGAGAGTGTGGGGCCTGAAAGGGCACTTGGGACACAGTTGGGGTGTCTTCAAGGAAGGCACTAGGCTCAGACAGAGGGGAGTGCAGGAGCAGCTAGAATACCTTCTGTAAACCCATCACCCTACTCACTATATCACAGAAAAATGAGCTGTTAGAGGGAGCACAAAACAGTATGTTCAAACTCTCCTCCCTGCTCCATGAATGTAGCCTAGCACTGACTTTTTAAATAGAGGCTTTTACAGCAAAATGAAGTTTCAGAAAAAGAAGTCAGCTTTTATGTTTCACTTTTCCTCAGATGCTGTTGGAGAAATATATGTTTGAAATGTATGCTTTTTCAAATACCTGGTTCCTTCACCTATGGTTTTGAACTCTCACAAATTGTTTCATTTCAGTCATAAAGGAAAGGGTCACACAAAAGGAACTCCAAGGCAAGCAAGGGCACACAGTGTGTCCTTGCCAATATCTTGCTGCCCACAAAGATTTCCCCCTGCCTGCACATACCTAAATGACAATGTTAAGTTATCTATAAAAGACAGTGCACTTGGAAATGTAAAAATATTTCAATCTGTATCATATCCCTGCTTAGGTACCCCTACTATGGGTGTCAGGCACACAGTGGTCTGTTGTGCAGAACTGACTCAAAGCCCTCTTGGTTCAGCATTGTGGTCACTGGTGACAGTCACAGGATGTTAGGAAAGATAACAATCAGTTTATCCTCTTAATAACTCTTGCATTGAATACCTAACAACTGGTCAAAAGAAAAAAACCAAAACAAAACTTAAATGCACCACTCAGACTAAGGTACATTTAGAAAATGAGGATTACAGACAAAACTGCAAAAGAGACCTCCAATGTGGTATTTGACAAAATGTATGAGTCTAGTTTTATGTAAGAGAATTGATCATATTGCAACTAGCACTAATGTTTATACTAATGAGGAATTTTGAGTATCACTCTTTGCTTGGCTCCTGCAGATATATGCCTTGGCAATCTCTGCCTGGGGCAGGGGACACTTCAATCTTTGTTGTCCCACTGTGTAATGAATGATATGAAAAAAAAGAAGTAGTTTTTATGGCAAACAGATTTGTTCTGTGTTAAATTAATACAAAAAATAGCTCTATGTCCTCTTAAAAAACCTTGCAATTTTTCCAGTGAAAACAAAAAATGAAAAAGGTTTTGTTCTGTGACTTCCATCCACAATATCTGAACTGGACAGAAGTAAGTTTCAAATGGAAAGTAAGGAATTCTTCCCAGAATACATGTAGTGTTTTTAAATTACTTTTTTAATCACATGCAGCATAAGTTCTACATTTCAAAGGAATTGCATATAATTTCATGAGGCATCTGTGCAGACCTGAAATAAGAACCAGTATTAATTGAAACTGACTTTCTTCAGGAACAGGAGGGTGTGTCTCTGTCCCTTATTGGCCTTGTCACGCATTTTGGCACCAGAGCAAAGCATGAGATGACTTTCTGTTTGTTACAGCTTCTGTAAATTCATTCTGTTTTCATCTGTTATTAAAGAAGATGAGAATATCTTGCCTGGAACACAAACACCCCCAAACCTTCTGGTCATACACATATATGGTTATCTTTTATGAGATGTTTCCCCTCTGGAGCCTGTAAAACTGTGACATGAAAAGCTGTGGCAGCTGTCATTTGGTTGCCATAGGTGATGCCCCCCTTCTGGCTTGACTGGTTTCTGTGCTCCTGAGCCCCCTTGAAAGAGCTGACTAAAACTATAAAGCTTTGCCACATTCAAGGCAGACAACAAAAAGGTTATGCTGGAGAGAAGAGTGATGGTGGAGGTGGGGAGGAAGAGCAATGTGGAGGGGGCTTCTCACCAGCTGCTCCTTCCTCCCCAGATGAATCCTGGCCCTGACGCCTCTGGATCTCATTTTCAGTTAGCTTTTGGGAACTCTTCATGGGCACTTGCACTATGTGATGTGCACTGGCCTTTGAAGGGAGCAAAAGAGCAGATTTCAGACTCCTGATGGTATGGTTTTACCTCAGCCATAAGCAGAAGGGTATGAGTAAGAAGAAACTGACAAGTATAATAAATTAAGGTGCTATTTCACAGTAGTCTGCTATTAACTAAAGATCCTGGCTCTGTTTATGATAATATTTATGTTTTTAGGCATCTGATTTTTGAAGAAATCACCACAGTAGTTGAGCAGGTCCATCTTTGTATTGCTGTGGAATTGCAAAGCAGTAAGCAGGCAGTATTATTGGAATAAATATATGTTGGCAGCTATTCGCCCAGAGAATTATTACGCATGAAAATCTGAAGAGCCAAATGTATTGGCTCCAGAAGCAAAATCTCTACGCATTAGTCTCTCTAAGCAGTGATGACATGATCAAACATTATGGATAGGCTATTAAACAGGCTATCTGACCCATAAATTATACTCTGGAAGTGCTTGATATTAGCCACAACAGTCTGGCAGCAGATAGCATAAATCAGCTGTGTATGCTATGCCATTCCCACACTGCATACAAGCAGGCCATGGGGAACTCCTTGGGTTGCTTCACTACTGCCTCCTTTTAAAAAAAGCCTCAGAGCAAGAGGGTTTTTATTCTCAGGGTTACTGTCAAAGCAGTGTTTGTTACTGGCCACTCAAACTCTGGGCTTTTAATGAAGTGCAACAGCAGTCATACTTCTTCTGTGGCCGCACCATTTTCCCCTTCAGTCCCTGGTGGCAGTGGGGGAAGCCAAACCTGCCTTTGAGGATGCCCCTTCCGATATTTCTGCAGAGCACAAGGCTGTGGGCACCTGTAACAAGCAGCAACCTCCCATGAACTTGCTGCCCTGGGAAACTGTCCTGACAGTCTGCATTCAGATGTGTTTATTGACTTATTGATCTTGCTGGCAGTCCCGAGATGATAAGCAGGTACTTAGCATTCAAAATCCTATACAGGTTGAGAATTACTAACAGGCAAGCAAATGGGGACTCAGCTTTCCAGGTACCAAATCTGTTTGTCCCAAAAGCAGTTTCTTTGCTACATTTTTTCTATCAAATTGGCTATTCCTGGATGTTACACACAGTCCTGACACTTCTCTTGGCAGAATGGAGCAATACACTCACTTTGCATTTCCAGAACAACAAAAACAGCAGGGTAGTTGTTAGATTTGTACACTGATCTTTCTTCATTGGTGGGAAAACCATGAGCTTTTAGCTTTAAGATATACATTTCTACATCTTCCAGTCTGCAAAATGAAAGATAAAGAATGCAGGGGAGTACAGATGGAGTAGAGAGTCAATAGAGTATAGTCAGATTTTGGTAAATTCTTTTGTATTATATCAGGGGGCTTTTCTGGTTTCTACATGGGACAAGGCGTGCTTTGACTGTGCAAAACACTTGCCAACACAGAGCTGTTTGTGGAAGGATACACGGCTAGATATTCTTAAGGAAAGAGAGCGGCCTGTCCAGATTTTAAAGGTTTGGGCACTTCTGATATTAGAGACTCTTTAGACAAAGTGAATGGGAATGTTAGCTTAGCAGCTAAGCCAGCATCACACTCAGAAGTATTTATAGTTTCACCCTACCCCAACTATTGCCATTTCTCAGTGCTAGGGGGTATGCAGGGAGGTGTTTGAGGCGTTTGGCGATGCAGCACTGTGGATGAGGTGTGCATGGGACTGTGTAGCAGGGAAGCAGCAGGCCCCTGCATGCACAGCCCTCACAGAGCAGGCACAGCACCACCACCTCTGGGAAGGCTCTGAGCAGCTCTGAGCCCGGCAGGCTCTAGCAAGCAAGAGAACTGGTGTGAGATGAGGCACAGAGAGGCAAAGGCTAAGTATAGATTTTCACACAAGATATGTGAGACTTGACATACTCGCTGTGTCTCTGGGCTCCTGAGCAGTGTTTGTCACAGCCACTGCAGCCCTGCAGCAGGATCAGTGAGGCTGCAGATGAGGCACAACTGTTGCTTATCTAACCAATGCCACCTGAAGCAGTGTGCACACATATCCCACTCCTCTTCAGCAACCCAGATTAGCACAAAAGGGTGCTCCCCACAGAGCACAGCATGAATCTAGCCTCTTTTTTGAAATCCAATTATAAAACTGTATTATAAACTTCTGACAGGCCATGTTATTGTTAGCAAAAGTCTTCAGGTACTTCTAACACCGATTCATTTACTAGCATGCAGCTGCTAAGTGGGCATGCAGCCTGTTGTTTTCCCTGTGGGTCCCAGCAGGAACATCTGAAATAGGTACTGAGTGGGCAGCAGCACAGTTTGCAGTCACCAGAGTGCACAGCCCGACCGGGAGAGGTTCAGCAGGCTCGCACTGCTGCCTGCAGGCACGGCTCTCTGGGGACATAATTACATCACCGTCAGGAGGGAGAGCGATAACAATCCTACTGTGGCAGCAGAGGTAATAATAATAAGAGAAGCCGTCTCCCTCAGCAGGGATAGAAGATAAGAAAAAACTGACAGACAAAAGCAGAAGAAATTCCCTTCTGTGCTGGTTCTCGCATCAGTCCAAGGAGGACTCTTGACCACTGCTGGCTTTAGTCACACCTGTAAATTTCTTTTTAGCAATATACTCTTGCTTAATTCTTCTTGCCGCCAGATTTGCTACAGTCTCTCTTTTCCATTTCTAAGATTCCTGTTCCAAGAGTCTACTTCTTCAGGGCCCACTGCACATCCCTCCTTTCCCTCTTGGTCCTCCCAAGAATAGTAGCAGCTCATCTAGAGTTTCCCTTTGATTTGAAAGGCTTGTCCCGGGAGAGAAATAATTTCTGAGTCCTTAGCCTTCAGCAAAACTTTAATAATATATGTCTAAAATCCTGTCTAAATAATGTCTAGTCTGATTGAGGACAACAGAGCTAATTCTCTGCTTCAGACTAATAAAGCACATTTAAATTCCTCCATGAATGACTTTCTAGAGAGAATGAAAGTTTCTGCAAACATTTTTTTTCACCTGTCATTTTCATTCCATAGTCACTGATTTGTGTTGCAGTCTGAGATACTTCCTTAGCATTGCAGTAGATGTTTCATTTTTAATGCCCGTGAAGCAGCATCCTGGGCATTTTTTACGTGTTTTCTCTGTGTGTCTGCGTCACCTCACTCACCTTTCCGTGTAACTGAGAAAACGTTTGGGGTTTTTTAAGCCAATGTTGCCCTCCAGCGGACAAAGAAATACATACAAGCACCTCCACTTTTTGGAGAAGAAAGGCTCTGCAAGTTTTTCAGCTTTTAATTTCATTAAGTAGAGCTACAGCAGTACAGTTTGCGGGAGGCAGTTCAGCTAAAGATGGGGACTATGTGAAGGCCCAAAGTTTTATATGAGCACTGAGACAAAGTATAGATCCGAGGTTTAAAAGGCTATCCTTGTCAGGGCAGCCCAGACACACGTGTTACTCTACCTGCATGGTTGGAATTGCCTCCAGGTAGGAGAGAAATGGAGTCCTCCAGTATAACCTGGTTTCCCTTGTGTGTGCCCACACATGACAGGCCTCCAGGCATGAGAGAGTTGTTCATTCCCTTAGGCACTGCCTCCAGCTGGGGTTGAGCCACATTTGCCCTTCTAGTCATGAGGTACTGAGTGGTTTTCTCACAGGAAGCCTCAGCGGTGCATGTGGTTTGTGAAAGACAAAGGTTTGCTGTCCTGGATAAAAGGAGTCCTTCTTGCAATTATTTCCTTTTAAACCACTGGGAAGTCACTGTAAATGAGGAATATCTTCTCAAAAACTATCAGTGCAAAGTCAGTGCAAAGCCCCTTGTTCTTGCTTTGCAAAATGAGTGAGCGTAAACTGGTGGGCCATAATTTTTACTCATGTATATGACTCCAGTGGGACTGGAAGCATGGCCACATCCTGAGATTTGTGGGAAGGGTGGGCAGTTCATATTTAAAAACCATCCACCTGAGAACAAGAAAATACAGGACACTAGTGCTGCCATGCCATTTCAGGCAGCTGTGAACTTAGACTGGGATGTTACAATTCAGTGCATAGCTCTTTCTATAAATTTTGAATGCTGGAAGATGAAGACAAAGGAGAAAAGTCAAGGCCAGTAGGAAGGAAGCAATAAACCCCATAATTGTCTATATACACATGCAGAGTGTATAGGAAATGAGCTCCAAGTGACATTACAGGAAGGAAATTATGACTTAGCTGGTAATGTAGAACTGTAATGAGATAAATCAGAGATCTGAAATGTTAATATTGATGGATGCAATCTATGCAAAAAGGACAAAGAAAAGAATGAGAAAAGGTTGCACTGTACATCTAAATCTTGCGTGCAAACTGCACAGCATAGGTGGATAATGAAAGAAATGGTAATGGTGATTTTTATGAATCATAATGAGAAAGAAACAATATAAAAAGAAACATTCAGATAGCTCCAGATATAGATCACTGGCTTGGAATTAAGAGGCTGATAAACTGTGTCTGAAAAAAGATATCAGAGTTGGTGGTGTTGCAGAAAAATGAGTATGATGGAATCATTGTCCCTATAATGGCATCTGTTAACTGTACAAAGAAGAATGTTTATCATTGCACTATGGAAAAGATTCCTATTTTCAAAAAGTCATCGAGAAATAAATTTTTACTGAATCCACCCTTGCCCACTAAGGAAAATATCCTTGAAGTAATAATTCAGGAATCACTAATGTTCATTGTACTGGTCCCAAGATCAGGACACCAGTAGTCTTCATGATATGTGAAGATGATTCCTTCTTGATGTTCCTACATCCACAAAATCGTCTAGAGCTAGGTTCCTTTCTTCTTTAAACTTGGTGGTTCTAAATACAAAGTTCCACTTAAAATTAAGAGAATTAAGGCTAGATTCACTAGATGTATGCTGAATCCTATGGTTTGCACAAGAATACTTGTCTTATGAGATTGTGTGTTTTTTCAGGTTTAGAAAAGAACGATTTTTAACATGCCTTTTGAAGGTATTCAACCTCTCATTGGCAGAGTATAAATGCAGGATAAGAGCTATGATATAATGAAAGATTGGAGTGCTTGGTGAAGAAGGAAGATTTCCTTTCTCTGCTGAAAAATCTAATATGAAAAATCCACAGTGGAGCAGAACTAGAAGTTCACATTGCCTTCTCTCAGTTATGTATTCAATCCATTAGGCTTTTACTGTCATCAGTGTTTCTGTATAATTATTCTGTGAGCCTTTTGAAGAAAATCATCCCCCCTTCTCTTTTATCTCAATGTGCTTTGCATGTTAGTATTCTTACATAGTCCTTGTGACTGTTGAGCTCCCCTGAAAAGCACTGCATAGAGGTATCCCAAGTGCTGGTGAAATGCTCTGTGGGCTGGGAATGAAGGCATCACTGAGGTTGCATCAGCTTCTGGTGGTGGCATCTCCACCAGAGATGCACTGCTTGGCATCCAGTGGGGCTTTGAGAGTGCCCACAGAATACAACACACAGACACTAACCCCAGCAGGATATCACTGGCGAAAATCTGAGAACAAGTTCAGGCACTTTCAAGGTTTTGTGTAACCTCTTTGGGCTCTGAAGATCTGGATTTAGCTAGCATTGGCTTTTGAATACAAAGCAAAGATTTCTGGCGTAAGTATTTTTATACTGCAACGAGTAAGAAATCAGTTGTTAATTTAGCAATTAACAAATAGATGCAAATAGAGCATCTGTATTGACTCACTGGGATTGTGATTATTGTGATAGTTTTTGCTTCTACATTATTGGTTTTAAAGAGTAAGAAAATGTTTGTGGAAGAAGGTAAGAAAATAATTTGTGCAATATGACAAGAGAACCTTAGAGAAAAGAATACAGTGGTAATTGGGATGTTTGAGTAATGAAGAGAAATATTAATTGAACGCATTATTGATTAACTGTAGAAATTATTTCCAAGTCATGAATACTCTTTAATCACTTGGCTACATTTTATGGAAGAATAAGGGAATCTTCTCAAGAAAAACAGAAAAAAGAATACTAAAAAAGAAAGGAAACAAGAAAAGAAGCATAGAGGCCAAGTTCTCATTATCATAAATCAGGCTTAACTGATTAAGATGGCTTTATAGATGCTTTGCATCAGCTGAACAGCACAAAGTAGCTACAAGCACAAGTAGATCTAGCCCTCCTTCTGGAAAACAATGATGTCTTAAGACCAGAGATTAATGTTAAAATTTTTAAATGAATAAACAGATGTTATGAGGAAAATTGCAAGAATGCCAAAATAAAAATAATTGGAGATAATCAAAGGAAAAAGAAAACAAACAAATAAACAAAACATTGAAAATTAAAGAGAAGGAAGAAGAAATCATTAAGGGCTAATGCACAGTAAGACACAAGTAACTCTACTTGTTTGCCAATAGAACAAGTTCTTCAGCCAACATTTTGTGAAATCATCAGCTTAAATCTAGAGGTATGAAAACAATGAAGAATGTTTTATTTTGAATAGTTACAGTCGCAAGTCAATCACCTTCAGCTAGATTTCTGCCTCATTTTTGTATGTGATCAAAACTATTTGCTACATGAAACTACTTTTGGAAAAGAAATACAAAAGCAACTCTTCAATTGCAACTTGAGGTGTTTCAGGGCACCGGATTTTGTTTGTCAAGGACAGCATGCTGACACCAGAGGGGCTGGTGGGCTTGCTGGAGAAAAGAACTGAAGTGGTATCAGGAATCTTGTCTGATTTCTTGCAGCCAAACCAAATTATTTGGCCTTATTTTTCACTTGGGCTTATTTTTCATTAACCCTTAGATGAACAAAGGGTGTAAATCTAAGTAACATATTTTAGCAGCTAGAGAAAAGCACAAATAGACTTACGGATATTCTGAGCTCTGATAAATTGGCTTCATTGACTTCATGAATAATTTCTGTGTAATTCCTCCATTAGAACCATGTAGTTTAATAAAGAAAACTTTGTTCTATTTAAGACTTGTATCAGAAATTCAGGTATGAGTTTCCTTCCTGTATTTTTCTGACATCATCATGTTGTTCCTTTCGTCCAGTTAAAGAGGAGACTCTTATTTTTATGGCAGAACAGATCAAAAAATGCCTGATCTACTTCACAGGGCTCCACTGCAGTAAGCACCTTACAATTATTCTTTGGTGGGCCCACCACAGAATAATGCCAGTCACAACAATTTTACAGTTTAAATAGTGAAGACAGACGACAAGGGGAAAATGGCATTACTAAGAGCTGAGATAAAGAGGCCAGAACTATCAAGTGAGACAGATAGCTAGGAATGAAACACATGCTCCCTGATTCCTAAGCCAGTGTCTCTCCCCTAGATCATACCACTACTTCCATGGGATTACTCTGGAGCTTTACACTGAATCCTAATGACCCCAAATAGAAAGGCCTTTTTATTTAATGTTCTCTCGGCTTAAAATAAGATCTATATGTTCCTGCACAAGCACAGAATGGATGCTCTAGGAAACAGTATTTTGCCAGGGTGAACACAACACTATATCTAGTTTTTATGTGTCATACAGTAAGATTCTGTTACTGCATCTTTTAGTGATTTTTGTAACTTGTAAATAGTATTTTCTTATCATGCCAATAAATAAAAAATACCCTGCTCCAGGGAGTTCAGTTCCAATCACTCCAGCATAACACTATAAACTTTTATTCCAAGAAAACATGCAGCTTCTATCTACCTTATGCAGAGTACTCCAAAAACAAGACAAAACTAGTAATTATTATAACCATCTTTTTATGTGGATGTGCAGGAACATAGTGAAATGCCAGGATAAATTTATAGTGGAGTAAAGAATAAAACATTAGCTCTGCATCAACTCCATCAAAAGTTGTGTCTGAGAGGCAGCCATTCACTTTCAGTGTTTCTGATTTTAAGCATAAATTACTGATGCAGAGACCATAGTTACATGAAAATTACATTCACCTGTACTGTGGATTAATGGATTTCAGAAAGTTAAAATGTAGTCAGGCACTCTTTGAGCTTCAGATATAAAAGATCATGAGGCTTGGAGGATGTTCTTGCTCTCTTTGGGGTTGTATAAGAAAAGACTGATAATAATTTCAGACAATAAATAATGATTAGCAACAAAAGGAAAATAAAAAGATCTGCAGCATTGTGTTGGGCAAAATGTAGGCCAGGTCATTACAGCACAACTGGCATACTTGCAAGACTGTAAATGAAACCATGACCAATAAATTACAGATTCAGGCTTTTTTCTAGCTTAGATTTGGCTCATTTTTTGGTTTGGTTTGAGGGTTTTTGGCTTTTTTGTTGTTTTTTAAAAATTGTTTACTTACTTGTTTGACAATGGAATTATGGAAATATCATCTGTCAAACAAAATATATTGGGGGGAGTGTCTCATTCTACAAGATGCTAGAAGTCCTTTTTAATATAGAGACTGTGAAAATACTGTGTCCTTAGGCAAGACATGTCTAGGAAGAGATTAAACCATGCCGTGGCTTATTACTGGGAGATGGAGTAGAGGGCAAAATGTCTGTTTCTGCCAATGCACTGCGTTTCAAACCTAAATACTATATGCTTAATACTGAAGTAGAGCTTAAACTGAAACAGAACAGCAATGTTTTCTCTGATTCCCACCCTGCAAGTCCCATTTGTTAGGAGGTTTTAATGTAGGTTCATAGAAAAATCCAATAATTGATTCTTTGTGTAATCACAAAGGCCTAATCCTATGCTCATTAAAGTAATTGATAAAACTCTCACTGACGTCAGTGGTGTGGGATTGAGCCCTAATACAGCATATTGGCTTTTAGACATACGTGTCACATGTGAGAGTTAATAAATGAAAGGCACAGAGACACAGACAGAAGCTACTTGGAAGAACATCTTTTCAAAGACTGAATACTGTGTCCTTATCTCACAGACACACACAGGCAGTGAAATGGCTGATCCAACCCAATATTCTTCCTGCTCCAGGATAATGGCAATGTTTTCAGTCCGTGATGGGAGATGTAGTGAGGGAAAGGAATGCTTCTAGACGTGATTTAGCCCACCAAGGAGAAAACGCACATTTCCAAAATTGTGAAAAAGAAAACGAGAATGCACAATAATTTTACCAACCACACAAGAGAGATGTTCTTGCAGAATCACACAAATTAATTACAGTATCGACTAAGCAATCTCCAACTTCACTTCTTGAAAAAGCAATTCTACATCCACAAAGGAAAAGCTGAAAAAGGGCTTAGTAATTTAGGACCAGCTGACATGCTGAGCATAGTAACTGTATCTTACACAAGGTAATTCTTTTGTGCCCAGAATACTCCTCCTAGGTCAGTGGACCAGATGCTTTTCCAAATGGAAGAGCCTGGACTCTTTATCTTCTCCAGCTGAATTAAATGCACCACTCCATAGTAGGCCAAATCCTGGACTTAGGTAAAGTAACAGAATTGGAATTAATTTACCTTGACATAGATTTGAATGGTGACAACTAAAGCAGTTGACCCTCAAAACTCTGACTTCCATTTTCAATATTAATCATGTTTGTTATAATAATGAGTAAAACTAACCAAAAGTGAAGTTCCATTGTGCTGATTTTACTGAAGCTTTCTTTATTCCACTTTTCCTCCCATGTCTTGTTTTCCCAACAATTTATAAAAACTGGTGTAGTAACTGTCTTTTATTTCCTCATACTCTTTGAATAGGAAATTAGTCTCATCACCAGTGATGAAATACTTCCTTTCTCTCACTTTCATTCATAAACACCACAAAATCCCACAATCAAATGCTCCTGCAGGATTACACCCACACAAAACCAGCTGAGGAATTTAGACTCCTACTGACCCAGAATTAAACATGCAAGCAGGTTCATATCTGGGGATTTAAATCTGAACTCCTTTCCATAAAAATTCAAAGCAGATTGGATCCAAGGTTCTGGTTTTGCAACATTTCTAATCCTAATATTTTTAACTTAATCCAAACCTCAGCCACAGAACTTTATAATTTTAACCAGGACACTACTAACAAATTTGAAAGGAAGCTAAGAGTGACATTTGCAGCTACTGCCACCCATTAGTAACACTCAGGTAGGCACTTAAAGAACCTCATTTTTCCCTCAGTCTGCTTCTGCACTATTGTGACTACTAATTTCAGTGGAGTTATCCCTAATTCACCCCCATATAAGTGGAAAAAGGTTCCATCTTCAAAAGGGGAACCAACATGGCCATATGTAGGCAGCATTAATTTTCATTTGCTCTCTGTTCTTTGAAAGAAAGGTACTTTTTATTTCTTCCCAAGCTTTATTTTAAAATAATTATTTGCGCAAGTCATCCTCAATGAGGACTGGGTTTTTGGTTACTGACTAAATTTTCTGGTTTATGTTTACCATTGTAAGGCATCCTGGTTTTGTAAAACATTTTTTACTAGGAAATGAAATGGGATTACCATCAGAACATTTAGACATTGCCATAATTCAGTTTGAAATTGAGAACATTTTCAAGTTCACTAAATTAAGATTTTTTCATTCACAAACAGGTCAAATGTGACTCTGCAGCCAGCCACAGCACATGGAGAATTAGAAGTGCCACATCAGTTCTCAAGGCCATCTGACTTGGGTAAGTGGATTTACAGCTGAGGCGCCTGGGTCAGTCTGCTGGGAGGGCAGGCTACAAACCTGCACAGTTTAAAGACAGAGGTAGAAAAGATCAAGATGTTTGCCATATCAACATCAACACATACATTTAAAAACCATATTGCATCACATCAACTGATGCATTTAAAAACAGTAATTTAAACCTAGGCGCAAACTATTAACTTTTCAGTTCAACATGGGTTTACAGTTTAGTTCTGCTATACCTGGGAAGAAAGCAGTTCTCTGACTTTGTACCTAGATAAAACCTCCAGGCTTGCCTGACAGCAGCATAGTTGGGAACTTTTCTGTACCAAGCAGGAAACTCACATTTTGTTTTGCTAAGATGCAAACTGATTTCCTTGACAGGAATTCAGGCTTTCTATGTTTAGAAACCTGTTGTTATTAGCACAAAGGCTTGGTGCCCTCACAGTACCAATGTGCTTTAGGTGCCTCCCGGCAACAGTGCCCTCATGGGCAAGAACTGTCTTTGGTGTGCATCAGAAGGGGCTGCTTAGTCTTTCCACAGTTCCCATTTAAAGCTGAGATACCTTTTTTGACCAGTTTTCTAATCCCAGGAAATTATATGCCCTGAACCTTTTTGTGAAAGAAGATGTCTTACACACAAGAGAGATGAGACAACCCAATCATAGAATCATTAAGGCTGGAGAAGACCTCTAAGGCCCTTGATTACAACTATTACACCATGAAAACATCTCCCTAAGCACCACATTTACACGTTTTTTGAATGCTTCCAGGGATGGCAATCCTACCACTTTCCTGGGCATCCTTTTTCAGTGCTAGACTACCCTTCTGGAGAAGAAACTTCTCCTAATATCCAACATAAAGCCCTCTGGTGCAATATCCTCTGCTTCTGTCTTGCTTCTTGGGAGAAGGGACTGAGCTCCACCAGGCTACAACTTCCTTTCAGGTAGTTATAGGAAGTGATAATGTCTCCCCTGAGCTTCCTTTTCTTTAGAATAAAAGGAATTCCCCTCAGCTGCTTCTTGTGCTCCAGATTTGTGCTCCAGACCCTTCTCCAGCTCTGTTGCCCTTCTCTGGACACACTCCAGCACTGTAATGCCTTTCTCATAATAAGGGCCAGAATTGGACACAGTACTTAAGGTGTGGCCTCACCAGTGCCGAGAACAGGGGGACAATCCCTGCCCTGGTCCTGCTGGCCACGCTACAGCTGATCCAGGCTGGGATGTCCTTGGCTTTCTTGGCCACCTGGGCACAGCTGGCTCATGTTCAGCCAGGTGCAAGGTCATGTTTGTCACAGAATTCCCGCTGGGACAGTGAGAGCCTAGCGCCAGAGGGCCAGCGGCAGGGCTGTCATTCGGAGGAGAAAGGAGCAGCTGCGTTTCGGCGCTGCGGGTGTGTTTGTGCGCCCGGCCCCGGCGGCCTCAGCCTCTCCCCGCTGAGGGCACCCGGGCAGGCCCGCGGCTCTCCCGGACATGGCCGCGAGAGGGCGCACCGGCACCGCCAGGCCCCGCGCTGCTTATCCCTCTCTCCCGGCGCTCATCCCTCACTCCCGGCGCTCATCCCTCCGCCCCGAGCAGCTCCGGCGGCCGCGAAGGCCCCGGCGGGAGGGCCTGGGGGCCTCCGAGTGCGCTGCCGCTGAGAGGCGGGGGCGGCGCGGCTCCGGTTCCCGCGGGCGGGGTCGTTTCCCGAAGCGCCTCATCCCTGCCCCTGCCGGCGGCGCCGCGGGGAGCGCTCGTCCCCTGCCGCAGTGCCCCTGCAGCCCGCCGAAGCCATCTTTCCCCGGCCGCTCCATTCCGCCTTCCCGCAGTTTGCGGGGCCCCCTGCGATCACAGCCTGCAGCGGGAGGCGGCGGCAGGTGACATTGGAGCCCTCCCTGGGGATGCTGCTGATCCCAGCGCTCCGCGGCCACCGGCGGGCCTCGGTGCCGCGTCCCGCCCGGGCTCCGCGCTGTGGCACCGGGAGAGCCTGGCTCTGAGGCACGGGCATCCTTCCCGTGGGGTGTGCTGTGCTTGCTCCCTTCGTGAGCTTGGGAATGTCGGGCTGTAGTGACAAGGGAGGACCGATACCGCTCTGTTTGCCCGTCCTCAGCCCCAGCTCATCGGTCTGCCCCCCGGTCAAGCATCACCCCTCTGCATCCGGGCAGAGAGCGAAGGTGACAAAAAAACTAAGGCATCCTTTTAGTAAAATGTTTGACCGGCAAAATACCTACCGTGGAAGCATAATGGGATTTTTCAGACAGGCTCAGGTGCTTTTAAAAATGCCGTGAACTTCTTTTTCTCTGGTTTAGGTTGTACAAACTCTCTTGCAGGAGACCCAGGAGCTGTTCTAAACGACAGGGAGCTATCTATCCCTCTATCCGTTCATCCAACCAATTGGTAGGATGCCTCTGCTCACGGAGGAGTTTCAGTGCCAACAGCTGTAGCTTGGGTTTTCCCAGGTGGTTATTCCTGACAATACCACTGGACTTGGCCAGCTGGACATCGGGCCCAGCCAAATGCCTTCACTGCGGTTTGAGGTCTGGGTTAGGTCACTAGTGACAAGCCCAAGCTGATGTCATGGAGTATACTAAGAAGCTCTCAAATAATTAAGGCCAGGTATTTTTCAACACCATGTATTTGTCCAGGATTTTAATGCCTATTCCTCTGCAGCTTGGAATAATAGTTTAAATCTTTCTCACCTTTTCCCATACGAGCAGGGGTGGCGTTTAACTAGAGGGTGGTGATTGGGTAATGGTTTGGATAAAATTTCAGAAAAATATGAATACAAAAGAGTTGAAGCAAAAGCAGGTATTCTGCCTAATGCCCTCAGCTACCATTAAGAAACATGAAAATCTAATTGTGCTGAATGGAAACGTACATCTTCATCACTGATTATGACACGGAAGAAAATTACTATATGATTGGCATCATAATGGCCAATGTTGAAATGTGATGACACGCCAATATGATGTACATCTCCATTAGGAATGATAAATCAAAGGTTATTCATTTGTGCTTGATTTATGCCTGGGAAATGCTACCAAGGGAAATCTTGATTTAAATCTCTCAAGTCGTAAAAAAAAAAAAATAAAGCCGGGAGTGCCCTCTTCTGGCAACAGATGACAACTGTAGTCCCTGCAGTACTTTCCCTGTTGCTTTTTATTTATGAATATAATTTAAAATTTCGATCTTTCATTATCCCTTTTACCACAACCATGGTCTGTGATATTTTCAGTAATATAATTCATATTTCTTTCTTGTATTTTATCCTCTGTTTCAGAAGTAGACTGGATAACATTTAATCCTGTGAAATCTCCCTTCTCACAACCAGAGGCCTTAATCTTGCTGGTAATCTTATTCCAGGAATACAGCAGAAAACTGCACAGGGGATGTAAAGTTTATTATTGAGGAAAGGCATCATATTTTTTCTGAGTTAGATGAGAGACACAACCTCATGGGTATATTGAACAGGATTTGGACCACATGAAAAAAGAATTATTGATGGGACTGAAATTATTTGCTGAACTGTTGGTTTATCCTAGGCATCTACTCTGTAGTTGCCTGTATTTAATAGCTGCAGAGAAAAGAGTGGAACAGGAGGTGAGAGGGAGGAAACACCAAATGCTTGCTATCATTCCCTGCACTTGTTGCACTTGTGCACAGCGTGCCATCCTGTCTGTCACTCATGGAGCATCGGTTCTGACCTCTCTTATATACAGGTAAAGCCTTTCAGCTGCTTATGCCACCCCACCTCCAGTTCCTAAATCTTCTAGCTTTTAAGATGCATCTTTCTCACTCTTCATGTAGCTAAATTCACATTATTTAGCAGCTGAGTTGGTGCAACCTCCTTTTTCTCTGGCCTTGACACATAGAGGCTTGCCTTTGCCCTAATCATACTGCATGTGGCTGCTCTTGCTTCAAAGATCATTTCCCTGGCCTGTCCCTTTGAACATGTCACTTTTCTCTTGGCAGCACTGTGCTACCTCCCCCCTCCCCTATCTCACATCAACATAAGCTGCCTGTATTCATTTTCCAAGGTCCCTTGGGACCCCACCTATCATCTCTCATTGTCAGAAGGCAGGAATGGGGAACAGAGCAGCTGCAGTAACTGCCCTGCCTGAGCAGACTTCCAGCTCTGCCATGCTTGGTCCTTACATTCCTTTTTGGAGGAGGATGTAGGTGAATATGATTGGTCAGGGATAAAAAAAGGGGGGTGACTATTAAAGGCAGTCAGGAATGAAGCCAACTCCCATGTTTAAATGCTGTTAAAACCTAAAATGGTTTGTCGCCTTTTGTTCGGAGTTACCATCCTCCTTGGATGTGTTCATCTCCAAGTAAGCCCATTCTCGTTTTCTCCTCTGTGGTATCTGTCATACTCGGAGGGTACCCTACATAAACACTCTCAGATTTATGTTGGTAGCTCTCTAGAATCTCCTTAAAAGTCTCTTTTGCTATGAGGTCTATGAAAGCTTTGACAGCCCTTAGACTGCTAGTGAGGTAACACTGCTGTCACTGAGCATTCATTTCCTTTATTCTCCCTCTGTCTGTTTGTATCCATCTGTGGTCTCTTGTCCTCTGTTTAGTTTGTAACCACTCTGGGACAGGGCCATCATTTTGGCCGATGTTTACACAGTGCTCCAGACAATATTTGTTGTTGGGGTTCCTGTGTGGTCCAATAGTACAGAAAATAAATAAAAACAATAACAGCCTGTGGCAGGTGCTCTCTTCTTGCATAGACCTCATTGACTTCAGGCTGTGGCTTGAGCAAATTGCATGAATGTGGCTTAGGTCCTGTGGGTAACTGAAAAAAGGGCAAAACCAGAGGAATAGCGCTGTGTGTTCCATTCTAAATGTTGGCCAAAATGCCTCAAATCAGATTACGGTTTTTTGGGGGTTTTTTGTAGAGCAGAACCAGGGACAACCACTTAGCTTCATGTCATTTCTTTCTAGAAAAGTGTGGGGGGGGGGAGAAGGCAAAATTTCCAGGTTTTTGTTTCTGAAAAATAAAGCAGAAGGGCTTTAAATGGCAGGAGTATGGTGGGTTTATTTTTTGCTGTGAGATAGGGTTAGGAGAAAAACAAAGCATGTTTAAACTTGAAAGGGTATAAAGAAAACTTTATTAACAAAATTAAAAAGAACATTAAAAGAAAAACAGAATAAAACCTTCAGGACACCTCTTTTCTTCCTCCCCACACTTTTTCTTTTCTACTGACAATGTAAAGAGACAAAACTTGGGACTTTTAGTCAGTTTACTACCTCTGGAATAGTTTCCTTCAGTTCACTTAGGGAGAAGAGTTTCTCTTGCCATGCTATAGAGAGTTCTCTAGGAGAAAGCAGTTTTTCTTTTGGCTTTAATGTCACTGTGAATGAGCCAACTGGGAAAGGAAAAATCTGTTTGCAGCGTGGAAGTTCTTCCCATGTCTTGCAGTTTTCTCACAGCTGCTTTCATGGGCCATCTCAAATTATTGGGGTGCTATTTTAAGGATAAGCAATTCTAGCACAGAGCAAAAGTTCTCTTTGTTTATTTCTGGGACTAGAGGTCTTCCACTACTATCTCTAGGACAAGGTTTCTCATTTCTTTATGCTCAAGTTTCTCACTGGGTCCACAGCAACGTTTATTTGCTTCAACTACTGGTGCCTCGGCCCACAGCTGTGCTAGAATGCTACATCCCCCCAATGCATTTCCATGAGTTACGAGGAAACAAAAACAAAGTCTGATATATCAAATATATCTTCACTATAGCTTTACAAAAGAATTTCAGTCCAAGTTCAAAGCATTTCTACAATTCCCTTCCAGATAGAATTTAACTCTTTCTTTACTGACCTCAGAGTCCTATGTTATCGTTTCTATGTGTTTTCACCTTTTTTTCCTTTTTCTGATTCAGGAGAGAATTGGTGTTCATAGGGTCATTTTTTCTTAAGCTTTACCATTAGTTGAAACAGTTTTTATAACATCTTGTAACACTCAAAGGTTGATCTGGTCCAAGCTCTGCATCAGGAACATGGCTCACCATGTCTCTCTGTTGGCCACGTGGTCTCTGCTGGCGCCATGCAAGCCGTGCCAGCCTGACTCTGCTGGGGTGTTGAAAACAGCAAAAGCTGCTGCTGACGCTTTTACCCTTCTGTCCATAGTAAAGCTGGCTCGAGTTGACTGAGCAAATAAAGTTCATTGTGAGCCATGTCGAGGTGGCCGTGTGGGACTGCTCTGGCCGCTCTGATCCTGGCCACGTGGCTGCTCCCAATCTTCAATGGCAGTGGCTGCAGGGCTGCTCCTGGCCCCCGGGCCACTCTCTCTTGAGCTGCTCCTGGTGCTAACACAGTCTCTGTCTGGCACAGTCCAGCATGCTCTGCTAGGAGAGGGCTTGTTTCTGCTGGCAAAGAGCCCCAGCTGCCTGCTCGGACAGGGCCTGGTGGGCACCCCGGTGAGGGCTCAGCAACTCCCTGATGAGGGCTCAACAGCTCCCCAGTGAGGGGTTTGGCAGCTCCCCAGTGAGGGGTTCAGCAGCTCCCCAGTGAGGGGTTCAGCAGCTCCCCGGTGAGGGGTTTAGCAGCTCCCATCTGGGTGAAGGCTCGGCAGCCCGCTCACCATCCCTCTGGAAGCAGAAAATCTTAGCCAGGCCCCAGGGCTAACTCGGACCCAGCCATGCAGGCTGAGCCAGGACCAGTCCAGACCCACCCTGTCACCCCCTCCAAGGCCGGAAGCCAAGAGAGCTATTCCCAGTGTTTTTTGTCTTAAAATGTGTATTCACAAAAGGCAGATCCACCCTTTTCATTGGCCCAATCAGGCATCAATATTACAAAATTGTCCAATTAGAGACAAACCTGGACAAGGAGGAAAAAAAAAAACCCAGACATTTGAAGATCTTTAGACCTCACCTTTTCACTTTTTAGTTGGTACAAAACTACTTCAAAACTGTAATCCTCAACTATTTTCATAACCAGTAGTAAACTGTGTCTTTGCCCAAGTTTCCTAATTTTTAAATTGAGCATCTCTTGCTTTAATAACCCTATTTTTGTAAGTCTTTTGATGATTGATAGGGAGATGTCATGAACTGTTATTATTCTATGATAACTTGAGTTTGGTTTTATTAGCAAAATAGGTTTAAATACTGTTTGATTCTACTGCCTGCTCTGGAGCTTTACCAACCTCCAGAAATGCCCAGGGCTTGCTAGAGAGGGCAGGGGATATGGCTGCATTGCAAAACATTCAAAAAGAATTCTTTGTGGCTCTGAACTGCAAAGTTCTCTATAGAGAGCTCTCTCAAGGCTGGTACAAATTGTAAAGTGAGGAATCTTTGATATCAGGTCTGAATCCAAATGGTGCAAAAGTGAGTTAAATATCAGTACAACATAGAACCCCAGCCCATGTGGTTTACAATGCCAGCCAAGAGCAGACAAAAAAGAATTACTTGGTGTAATAAATCAGAGTTCAGTGCTAATTCTGTATCAAGGTATTGTATAGAAAGGACAAGTATCAAGTGTGGTACAAAGCTACTCTATGAAACCCACAGAAGGGTGAAATTTTAGTCTGAGCTATGCCTAGGGTGGTAGTAGAGCCCAATGTTTGGTGTCTGTTAATCTGGAAGTTTTCAGGGTACTGACTGAGAAAATTAAGATATTCTGTTGTAGATAAAAAGAACCTCAAAAGAACCCCACAGGAAACAACCATTGATGAACATAAGAGAAGCCAGGCTGTGTAATGGGACATATAGCATGACACAGTAGACAGCTGTAACACAATTTGCTGGATTGCAAAGTCATGCTTGTCCTCAGTGGGAGTGCTTCGCTTGTTGGCACGGATCCTTGCAGGGCCAGCAGTCCAAGGAAGATGTCATACTGAGAAACAGGGCCCAAATCATTAAACACCTCAAAGCAATGCAGCTTCTATCACCTACTCTGAACTGAGGCTTAAGAGGATCATTAGGGTTGTGTTGATTGCCAGAGTATCATCAAAAGTTACATGCCTGAAAGAACACAAATGCATGAGAAAACAGAAAATAGAGAAAAATCATCTTTCTGTGAGATCTTGAGTGTAACGTTTAGATACAGACTTATCTTAGATGAAGAACATTCACCTTCCTTTAAGTCACTCTTTTAAATTCTTTTTCCTGTCCCATGCCCATCTTTCCTTAGCTTTAAGCTGATCCTGGTATCTTCAAGCTGGCTCCATTTTTTGTGTCCTTATTACTGTCACTCACAGACAGACTTAGTCAGGACTTGACAATTAAACAGTAATATGGCATTTCTTTGATGTCATTGGGACCATCCGACAGCGGCATTCAATTTGGGAAGCGTGAAATTATTTTTGTTATGACCTGAACTATTTCTGGAAGGTTTTTTTTTGTGTTAGTTGTGGTTTTTCTCCCCCCAGTATCTAGTAAAACTGTTCTAGAAGGAGAAGGGAACACAATAGGTGAAAAGCAAGGCAGTTCATGAGACTGAACAGGCATAAGAACACAGTAGTTAAATGGTATGCTGTGGGCCAAAGTGAAAGCATTTATTTATTTATTGTCTCAATCAAATGGCAACATAAGGTTGTTCTTTTCCCCCTTTTGTTATTAGTCTTTTAACATGGAGAACATTTCCTTTCCCCCTGGAACTCCTCCAAGTCAATCCACTATGGTAAAGAAACCCAACCTTTAATACTTTGTGATAAATAAAACATTAGGAATAAAGATATACAACAAAACATTATGACAGATAATACAAAAAAAAACATGCACAGATCTGTTCAGTAATGTCTCTTTGGAAAATTTTTCTCCTGATGTTTCTAAGCACTTAAAAATTTACTATCTGAGCACTTCACAATCACTAATGGATTTTAGTCTCCCTTCACTCTGAAGGCAGAAAAATACATTGCCCTTTTACAGCTTAAGAAGCGAATAGTCAGGGACTTGCCTAAGGTCATATTTATTTCTTCTGGAAGTGGGGCTTGAGTCAGGTTTTCTGTGTCATGGTCCAGTACCTTTACCCACTCAAAGATCTGCACCACAGCATTTAGGAAAGGGCCATGTGATGCATTCTGCTTGTTGGCCTTTTTAAATATCCCCGGTCCTTCTGGTCCTGACTAATCATCAGAAGGAGTTTGCTGTTAGCTTAGCATTTGAAAGAAGCTGCTTTCCAGTGTGGTGTACATTTGTTCTGACTTTCGGGGTTGCACACAGCTCTTACAACAATTTGTGTGCCCAAATCCCACCTCCCAAAGGAAATTGTCCTGGCATGGTTTGGGACCAAGGTTTGCAATGTTGTTTAAAAAGCACTCTGCTGCATCTGGCTTGGTTGGGAAAATTCTACACAGGCAAAGTGATAAAAAACCAATCAAATGAAAAGACTTCCCTCTGGCCAAGATCTAAAAGGGTGGATGGCGCCCAGTCAATTCTCCCCCCATGTTTAAGTTCTCTAACCCCTACCTACGGGAGCACTTAAGCACTTCAGCCTTAAATGCTTGAGCAATTACGTTGCCTCGGGGTGGGGGGTTGGGGAGAATATTCATCTGCTTTCCTGGGTCAGGACCTTGACCTGGAGACTGTGGATGTTTGATTCTTTTGAAAACCAGGGCATTTTTTTAGCACTTTACATGGATTGGGAGTCTTATTTTATGCAGTTGTATTTTTAAAATCCGAGCCTAAACACACTCCCCATAGGAAACACAGCATCCCTGTTTTTGGGGCAGATGCTTCCACCAGGGATAATTTCCTTAAACCACTGGCCAACAAAGAAAGAAACTAGCCCAGCCAACCATCCTAGAAGCACCCTCCTCCCGCAAGCCTTTCCTATCCCCGAGGTTAGTTTGGGATCCTGGATGCATTTTGAATGGCTGTTGGTACAAAGTCGTGCTCTTTTCATTTTCATGTCACTTATTTAAAGAGGAGTCTTGAAGCTGTTGTTTACTGCAGCAATGCTTAGGAGAGAAAAGAATAGTGAGTGTATTTTCAAATGCCCTTAGCAGCTTTCTTTTTATTTTCCTCTCCAAGCCCCTGCTATTCAAGTTCCCTTCTCCTCAGAGCACTAACAGCTAGATTGTTCTGTGCAACCAGCTCCCATTAGCAAAAGGAGTCATGCACATCATTCCCATGAACTGCTTTAACAGCACAGTCTTAGATGATGAAATGTGCCTCAAAGACAGAGGATGCTAGATAAATATTAACCACATAGTATACTCATTAAACTTGTATTTAAAATAACATTTGGATTTTTAAAATGTACATTTACATCATTTGGTATCTGTCATCTTTGTCTTCTCAGTTTAAGAAATTAGGTATGCCAGAGCATAACAAATCTGCGTTAGAAGCATGGGGTTTGATGGTTTATGTTGGAGAAAAGAAAGGGGGTGGGGGCTGACATTTGGATTTACCGTCATACCTCAATAATCTACAAACCCTAATTTCTCATCAGTGAGTCTGTTTCTTTTGTTTACATTATTTGCATTGAAATTTCTGTCAATTATTTAAACTCTGAGTAGTCACAACTCATTTATTGCTTTATATAGATAATATGAGGTCTGACTGTGATTAAATTCATATGTAGACAGGCAGAATGATTTCTTTAGATTGTGGAGATTCCCTGGAAATCCTTCTGCCTCATGGAAAAGGTTCAGTTTGATATGAATTAAAATATGCCTGTGACTAACTGTCATTTGAAAAGCATACCCATTTCACTGGTTGTTTCAAAATCAAGCTCAAAAGTATATTCAGAAATGTATGTACTCTCATTGCATAGATTTCAACATGCTACATAGTATAAAGGAAACAGAAATATTATTTTGTTGGGTAGTGTGGGAGAAGAGAAAAACATATTTTTTCCTAATGTCAGACAATTAGTTTCTGATTTATATCTTAAAACACACCAGTTGTTAAACCTTGCAGTTTTATCTTAGCACAGCTGTGGATGGCTTTACAGAAAACTCATAAAAATTTAAAACCATTTTCTAGGGCTGGTATACTTCTGTATTATCAATGACAGTGAATCCTGTGTCTAGATGTGGATTTTGCATTTTTTTAAAAAGTACGCCTTCTTTTGGTTCAGTTTGGGGTTTGATTTTGTTAAATCAGTGGACCTTTCATTTTTCATGGACAACGGCAGTCACATGGATGTTTCTCTGTAGCCATCAGTGCCAGTGACTAGAAAAACAAGTAAATAATCCCAACTGCATAATAAAAAAGTAGAAATTGTGTATTTTAAATACTTCAGTCCGCTTTCAAAATGACCATGCAACGCTGCTTGAGTGCATGGATATAACTTAAGACACAGTGGCCTTAAAGGTGGAGTGGACACCTGATAACTGAAATCCTCAGAGCTGCAGTTACCATTTACTCACAATTTTGGACAATGCAAAACCATAAAAGCTTCTGTTACCCAGATTGTTGCACATTACCACCATTCATCAAAACATTGTGGTAGTTGTCTATTCTTCCCCACTTTATACTATTTTCATATTTTTTTATCACTTGGAGGCCGTGAGAATCTGCACAGTAGCAAACCAATAGATTTATGTGTTGCAGTATGGACCAGAGAAAGATTTTTAGCACCCTGCTTCCAGGAGACTTATTTAAACCATAACAAAATAATTAAAAATTGCTTGACCATACCTTTTTAATTGGCTCCCTGATAGAAGGGTTAATAGGAATTGTAATACCTGTGTAAAAAAAGACAGATAAAGAGAACAGTGTAACGTAAAATAATTCAGATTGTCTCTGTGTAAATGAGGCAATAAATGCCTGCAACATGAAGCTCAGTCTGACTTCACAGCAGGTCTTGGTGCTTAATTGAAAGTCCTAACTAGACCCATTTATCAAAGAAATCACTCAGAGGGAAATTTAATTATCACAATTAATCTATATTTTTTAGAAAGTCCCAGAAAGGCACACTGAAAATTTCTTTGGAAAGAATTTTGCAATGTTATTGCCAGAAAAAGTCGAGTGCCAAATCTCTCATAGGCTAAAAAAAAAAAAAAAAAAAAAAAAAAAAGTGGGCAGGCACAGAGGATGTTTTTCGAGGAGCAACTTGTATTGCCACTCAGACACAGCTCAGAGTAATGAGCACTGTCACAGCAGGAGCTCAAATGGAAATATTTCTTCCTAAGTCACAAAACTTCTCCCTTTGCAAACTGGAGAGAACATCTGGCTTCTTGAGAGAGCTGCCCCGCAATGTGCCCATGGACTTGGGGTCCTTGTCACAGTTTTGCTTGGGTCTGCAGGACCCCCAGCACCCCTCAGCTCCCCCCATGAGTCCCTGCTCACAGTTTGTCCTGGTGCACATGCAGAAAAGCCAGAGATACAGCATGGCTTCTCCTCAGGAACTAACACATGAAGCTTCTGTAGAGTGAGGAACCAGTGGCACTTTTTGTTTTGAACACTTGTATTGAGAGATCTCTCCAATAGAGTTGCTCATGCTTGCATCTATGTTGAGTGCCCTCCAGTGAGCAAAGTTTCATCCTGAAACCAGAGTATTTCCCCTGAGTAACTGGTGATATTCAATTCCAATCTGCTTTGGCTTAGAAGCTGGACAATTTGGGATGAAAGGTGACTCTGAGCTCTGGTCTTGCAAGCTCCAGCAAAATTTGGTATTCCCCAAGAGGTTTTCCATTGGTGGTTTTCAAAGACCAGGTAACACTTGAAAGTTCAGTTCAATTTTCTCTCTTATTTTGAAAAGCAGCCCCTTGTTTTATGCAGAACCTTATCTTTGTTTCCAAGCCTCCAGTGTAAGCCTGGTATGCTGCAGAAGGCTACTTCTGGAGCAGACAACAAGTAGTACTATGTTTACATGCATCATGTGGCACTTGACATGCCTGAATGAAGATGAAACTATGCAAGTCTCTGTCATGATAAGCTTTCCCTTCAGTCAGTCAGTGAGCTGATGGATCTTAGGGCTTTCTGGACAGTAGTGTGCAGCACCTGATGGGTGGGGGTCTGCTTCTTCATTTTGAGACCGCAGAGCTCCAGCACCTGCATTGGAGGCAGGATGCAAGGAAGTGGTGTACTCGCACTGGCTTCAATGAAGGGCAACAGCGGGCACTTCAAAGCACAGGGAAAATGAGGACAGAGATCTTCTCTCACTTTATGTGGCTTGCACAGCCCTGCATCTGCTTATGTTTCCTCAGGCTTAAAGGGAGACCTAAAACTCACTCTAAGGAAGTACAATTTTACTTTCCATTCTTCATAGTCAGAACATTAGAAAGTATGATCCATGTTAACATTCTAGTGCATCACCTTCCTCCTTTGTCTTCCATGGGAAAAGTTTCAGCTTGGTCTCTTGATGTCTCTGAAGTTGTTTACTGCCCTTTTTTTCTGTATTTCCTATGTTATTCAGGTTATACTATCACCAGAGGGGAAGGAAACAACTCCAGAGCAGATTGAATTGACGTTTAATTGGACATCCTGTGAAATAAACGTTGTGACTTGGATAAGATTAAAATGTGAGTCACAAGTCTGGTGAGTTTTCAACTGTCAGTGAAGGAATGAGACAAGAACAGCAAAGAGAGAGCAGCTAGAAGCAATGCTCAGTAGAGCAACAGCTGCTGGACTTGCATACTTTTTTTCACTAGGCTTAGACTAAAGGTACAGTGGACAAAACTGGAGAAAACAACTGACAGTTCTTTATTTAAGAATTATTACCTTTTCAAACAGATTTTCATTTACTTTTTTTGCCTATACTGAACACATCTGTGAATGCCCTCTTGCAGTAAACACTGTCCAGGTAAATTCTTGGATATTAAAGATGAGCACTTAGAAGTGCTTCTGGAGAAGAAACCTTCAACATGTTTGGCATCTTCTATGTACTCCCTTTTCATGTTTGATACTTTGCAATACTGCCAGTGAGTAGATTTGCTGTAATAAACAATTTGCAGACAGGGAAGTGAAAAAGATACGGTAGCATATTTGTTAAAATATGAATTCCAGATAACAGAATCACTGTATGAGTCAGGCAGGAAGGGACCACACTGGCTCATCTGGTCCTGCTCAAGCAGGGTCATCCTAGAGCAAACATCACAGAAATTGCATCCAGACACTTCTTGAATATCTTCAGTGAGGGAGACTCCACAATGTCCTTGGGCAATCTGTTCCAGTGCTCGGTCACCTGCTCAGTAAAGCAGTTCTTCCTCATGTTCAGGTGGAACTTCCTGTGCATTGGTTGCCTCGTGTCCTATTGCTGGGCATCACTGAGCACAGCCTGGCTCCATCCCCCTGATACCTTCCCTCCAGATGTTTATCAACACTGAGCTCCCCTCTCTGTCATCTCCTCTGGAGGCTGAACAGGCCCAGCTCCCTCAGCCTTTCCTCATAAGAGATGATCCAGTCCCCTCATTGCCCTCATGGCCTCTGCTGGACCTGCTCCAGGAGCTCCCTGTCCCTCTTGTGCTGAGGAGCCCAGAATTGCACTCAGCTGCATTCCAGATGTGCCTCACCAGGGCTGAGCAGAGGGGCAGGATCACATCCCCTGACCTGTGGCACTGCTCTTCCTAATGCACCCCAGGATGCCAATGACCTTCTTGTCCACAAGAACACTGCTGGCTCATGGAAGGCTGGTTCTCCACCAGGACACCCATGTCTTTCTCTGCAGAACTGCTTTCCAGCAGATCAACCCCCAGCCTGTTCTAGTGCATGGAGTTATTCTTTTCCAAGTGCAGGACCCTGCATTTGCCTTTGTTGAATTTCAGATGCTTCTCTGTCCATCTCTCCAAGTTGTCAAGGTCCTTCTTCAGGGCTGCACAGCCCTCTGAAATGTGTAATTGCAACCTTTCACGTGAGCCTCACTTGATTTACCTGCATAGACCTGATGCTACACATAGGGACAGACTTCCTCGTTCAGACTCTTAACAAGCATCATGTCAAGCTCCTACTTAGAATCATAGAATCATTAAATGTTTTGTGTTGGAAGGTCATCTTTAAAAGTCATCCAATCCAAATCTCTTGCTATGACTAGGGACATGTTCTTCTAGACCCGGTTGCTCAGAGCCTGGTCCAACTTGAGCTGAAGTGTTTCCAGGAAAGGGGCATCCACCACCTCTCTGGGCAACCTGTTCCAGTGTTTTACCACCCTTGCTGTAAAACACTTCTTCCTTATAGCTGTATAAATCGACTGTCCTTTAGTTTAAAAGTGTTACCCCTTATCCTGTCACAACAGACATTGGTAAGAAGTTTATCCCCAGCCTTTTATAGGGCCACTTTAAGTACTCAAGGGCCACAGCAAGGTCTCCACAGAGCTTTCTCTTCTCCAGGCTGAACACTCCCAACTCTCAGCCTTTCCATGTATAAGAGGTGCTCCAGTATTCTGATAGCTTTTGTGTTCCTCTGCTGAACTCACTCCAGTAGTCCATGTCTTTACTCCAGAGCTGGACACAGCCCTACAGGTGGGGTCTCACCAGAGCAGAGCAGAGGGGCAGAATCCCCTCTCTCACCCTGCTGGCTACTCTGCTTTGGATGAAGCCCAGGACATGTTTGGTTTTCTGGGCTGTGAGTGCATATAGCTGGGTGATGTTCAGCTTTTCATCCAGCACCCCAAAGTCCTTGGCAGTGCTGCTCTTGATCTGTTCATCCCTCAGCCTGTGTTGATTATCAGGAGTTGCCCTGATCCAAGTGCTGCACTTTGCCTTTGATCTTGTTAATCATGTGAGATTTCTATGTGCCCACTTCTCAAACTTGTTGAGATCCATGTGGAGATCATCTTCTCCTTCAGGTGTACCAACCACAGCACTCAGTGTGGTGTCATCTGCAAATTTGCTGAGGGTGCACTCAAACTCCCCTGACAATCTTGCTGATGAAGCTATTGAACAGTACTAGTCCCAGTATGGACCCTTAAGGAACACCACTTTTCATCAGCGTGCACTGGAACACTGAGTCATTGACTCCTCCTTCACAAGCTACAAGCTAAGTTCAGCTCCTTTCTCCTGGACTGCTTTCTCCTTTGCCTCCATCCTGAGGCAAGGGAGAGGCTGGCTGTGGTGGAAGATTCGGTGATGTAGGCAGCTGTCTGGCAGAAATTGGCCAGACACCAGGTCAGCTGTTCCGTGTTGCACCTGTGGAGTGGCTGATGGCAGCCTTTGCTGGCTGCTCTCTCCCAGCAGTGGCTGCATAGCAGCCATCTGGGTGTGAAAAGCTCCCAGCCTTTGACAGTTCCCAGAGCTCTCTGATCCTTTGGACATTTATTGTAGCTTAGAAATTACAAAGGTTGTTGGTTTGCTATTTGCCACCAGGTGGCCTAACCATTCCACCGTTCATGAGGAACGAGACTCCATTAGAGAACAGCAGCTGGAACTTTTTAAGCTTTACATATTTTTCTTCCCAACCTCCCCTCCGTCCTCCTCATTCAGTTGATTAAAAGCCATCAGGGCTGCTCTGATTTATCAACTCAATCCTTTACTCTAAGCAATTGAGAAAGCTGGTGCTTCCAGCCGTCCAGCTCCAGCTTTAGAGATCAAGCTCAGCCGTCTGTGTACCTCTTAGCCCAAATGAGCTCTTGCCCTAACAACGCAGGTACCTTGGACTTTTCCTCGTGCGGTAGTAACTTGGAGATTGATTCTTTTGTTTGCTGCCTCTGGTATGACTCTGGTAGCTGGTTTTGTGACCACCCAGGAGTTCTGCACTGGCCACATAAGCTGGATTTATTTTTTTATAAGCTGCCTTGAGTCCCTGGAACATTGCAGTGTGGATTCAGTGGGCCAGAGGATCTGACTCAGCAAACGGGTTTTGATTTTTAAACCCATACACAGCAGTCCCCCTACTCGGTAGTTTTGGGATAGCCATGTGGGAACTGGCTGAGCTGAGGGCTTCTTGGGTTTCAAGGGAAGCTGGCATTGCAGCTCATGCATTAGAAGTTGGGGCTGACTTCCCATATTGGACTGAAAGGAGCCAGACTTACTGATCTGAAAATAGTAAGGAAGATACTCATGGATGTTTATCTCAGGTGTTTTTTGATGAGAAGGGTAGGGAAGACTAGCTGTCACAGCAGTATGAACTAAGAAAAAACACATGGACACCAATGGTATTACATTGACATGCAGGTATTGGGAAGCCACTGAATGACTTCTTAGGAGAAGGAAGCATAGTTTCAGGAGAAGATGGGTTTTTTCATGTACTGCAACTCTGATAGCTTAGAAAGTGGTATTTTCTACCGTTGGCATAATGTGTGAAATTTTTCACAAGGTACTTTCAAAACAAATCTCAGTAACTAAAGTAATTAACTATGATTATTTGGTTAAAACATGCCTAATTCATTTATTTACCCATCTTTGTGATTAAGCATTTCAGTTTTGATGCAAGCAAGGACAAGATGCAGTGATGACAGACAGGACCATCACATCAGAGCCCAGCAACAGAAGCATCTTTTCAAGACCAGTTCAACTCATCTCTGAATTGGTGCCTGACGATCCCAATTTAAAGGTATGCAGTTTCTGAATGCCCCCTATCATAACACAATTGCAACACAAATCACAACTGCATTGGGCAGACTTTCCTAACCAATGTGGTGATTGAACTTTTAAACATATCAATCATTTGGAGAAAATATCAGGAGTTCTTACATTTGGTAAATGGATTAGTTATAAATAATAAATACCCAGAAATTGGTAGATACTTTCAGTTGTATCACAAAAATGTCATGAAGTAGAACTGGATATTTCAGCTACTTTAACCTAACCTTGGGCACAGGAGAGTCCAATTCTGATCATTTGCAGGATAAGCAATCAAGTTCAGGGTAAGGAGACTTTAGCCAAGGTGTTACTCTGGATTTACACCTCTGCAGATAGAATCAGATGCTATATCCTAGTCTATGTGTCCTCTGAGAATAGAATTAATTTTGAATTCTTGTATCATCTGCTTGCTTGTGCACTTATTTGCTAACTGTCTGACTGAGTGAGATATTCTGGGTCAGTATAATTTAGGCATCCTTTATTACACACTTTCCAATTCAGTACATTTTTTAATCAGGACTAAATTGAAGTCAGGTTCCAGGTACATATAAATATAATATATATTTAGTGAATACATTGCAAATCCCCTAGTCTAATTTTGAATGTAACTATAATAGAATAAGAAATTTGAAGGTTCCTTTATTTTATAGAGGAGTGTTAAAATATTGCCACGTCTTAAAGGCAAGTTAAAACCTATTTTCATATTTTTAAAATCACATTAGCTAAAAGCTTGTTAAGGAATAAATAGTCCAGAGGATAATTGAGACTTAGCTGGCTTAAGCATTAATGAATCAAAATCAGATGCCAGATCATTAATTAATTCTACAAATTATAATGTTGCCATTACTGGAAAATACTATGAGAACTAATACCAAGGAGAAAATTAAACTGCATAGTTTCCCTTCTTACTACATATCTTTTGCCAAAAATAAAACTGCAATAGTCTTTTTTTTTTTCTGTTATTACATATATTGCCTATTTTTAAAAAACTTTTGAGTGATTGTTGGTTTTTTAAAACCTTTAAATTTCTTTAACACACTATTTATAGAATCTGCCTATCATAGACTATAAGGGTATTTCCATCAGTGCTGTAACTCACAGAAACTAAGACGTAGCAAAAGTGACAGAAAAGTCAATTCAACACTTCTGAAGCCTCACAAAACTTCACGCCCCTTCAAATCAGCCTCTTTGGTAAAAGATGTAATAACAGATGGGTCTTGGAATGTGGCCCGAAGTGCCACTATCTCAGGCTCTGTCAGACCAATGCAGAAAAGGAATTAGATGAGAAGTGAGACAGGCAAAAGAGAAGGTCAGCTGGACATTTGTAGCCACCACTTCTCATCCCACAAGAAGAGGAAGCATCAATATATTTGGTGGTGGACTTAAAACACTGTTCTGCAGAGTGCTGAACCAGGCTGGGGAATGGGCAGTGATGGAATATCACTGAACCTTATGAAGAATAAAACACTAAAAAATGATGAAGTGATATGATGTGAGATAATATAATGACATGATAAAACATCAGCCTAGTCAGAACAAAACTTAAGGGCCAAAATGACAGAGTACCATTGTCTGAAAACTCAGAGTATTGGAACTCTTTGTCTAGCGTAGTGTACCTTTTCCTCTTTTCTCATCATGTGACAGACATGAAGATTATCTCAGATCTAGAACATGAAGGTGGTCTAAAACATATCCAAAGTGGTTTAATTAATCCTGGTGACCAATTAGAAGTAAATGTACTGCGGTACTAGTGAAATAGTTTGCTCACTTAAGCATAACTAAGTAAGTGGGTAGGTGCACTGTCCTCTGAGATTAAATTGTCCTGAAGGATCCAGCATAGACTGTCAAGTCTGATGCCCATAAGAGCGATCTGTGCCTGTAAGGAAAAGCTATGGAAGAATGTCCCATTTTTTTCTCCATATCGATTGTTATTTTCATTCCATTTTCTTACTCTTTTTAATTGAAAAGAAGTCTGGGTGGATTATTTCTAGGTAAAACAGTAAGATAAGCTGAAAAAAAAATAAAAAAATTCTCACAGTTTCCCAAAATGAATCACAGCTGATTTTCCAATAGGAATCTGAGACTCATGATTCTTGTTACCAGGAGCTACATTTCAGCTACAGAATAATAAGCTGGCACCTTTTTTCAGCCCTGAGTGTCTGTCCACCTTTAATGACAGCCAAATCTTTGCCAAATCAAATCTATCATCTACATCAGAGGCCGCTAGCACCATACTGACTGTCTTTTCTGGTAGTTTCAATATCTATGCTGAATAGATGAATTCTCGGTAATTTTTTGCCATTTGGGTCTTTTGAACTACCTAAAGATGTTAACCTTTGCCATGCAATAAAAATTAAACTGTCAATAGGTAACACTTTGGATAATAATATATTTTAATATAACTACATTATCTCTACTGAATTCATGTCCCTTTTCCATGTTTGGAGACATCAGATAGTACTTAAGCTGATTTACTGTAATTTTTGGCCTTGTGGCAAAATTACAGTATCTAATAATACACCAGTAATTACAATTTTCCTCCAAAGTTGCTGTCTTGAGAGCAAATCGAGAAGAAATTGAGAACAGCTAACAATGGATGCTTATGAAACATACCTGAGTACAGGACAAGCACATAGAGATCCTCCCTCCAAGGACTTTTCCAGATTGCAGCTACTTGCACCAGAACAACTTCTTGAGGCATTTAATAGTACTTGAAAAATTTTTCTTGTGTGAATTTGTCCAGTCTTTCTTTTTGTTAAGATGTACAGCCAATATGGGTGACTCTTCTAGTTTTAGTCTCTCCAGCTGCCCTGCTAGATTGGTAGAAAGATGATGGGCTTTTTTTGTAATGAGTAATGACTCAGAGGTGGAAAGGACTCTTTTTACATGGTTGGATGGCCAAGTTCATGGCGAAATAGCTGCTATAATTCTGCTGGGATTTCATATTATCATTAATGATTTGCTAGGGCACTTGAAGCCTGCAATGCTATCCCTTAAAAGGATTTAAAATCTAAACACATTTAAAAAGCTCTGCATTTGTGCTGCGTGGCTTATGTTCCTATTTCCTGACACTACAGCCCTAATTCTTCTGACACTCTGAAATCTGTCACTGTTGGAAACTATTAATGCCACCATCAACACGGAAAACTAAAAACCCAGGAACTTTTACAACTGTGGTGTGAAAGAACAGTATTCAGCTGCTGTAGAAACACCTTTGGCATGAACTTGTCTTGTTCTTTAACTTGTTTTCATATTTTCCATACTCATAGAAGTTAATTAATTACAGTAATTAATAGTTAGACCAAATTCATGCAGGGTAACAGAAATTTTTGTTTCAGATGGACGCTGCCATGTAACGAGGAGCAGTTGGTAATGGCTTTTTTCCTTACTAGAGGGCGTCCATTGGAAGATCACAGTTATCACAGTTTGGAGAGAATGAAACAAAATCATCTTACGTCCATGCAATGAGATATCTTGTGACAAATATCTTACTCTAATTGGTAAGTGGCACCAAAATAGATGCTCTTTTTTAAATCCTTTCATTACATCTTACAAGCTTTCAGCCAATTTCTTGAGATAATTTATATAGAATTGATTCTTGTATATATTTTTATGGGATAGACAAGCACTCACTGATGCTTAATAGACAATGGTCCTATCACACATTGCTGTGTAATCAACAGGCACCCGAAGATTGGATGGCCTGGAAAAAGCATTAGATGGGACACAATCCTTCTAAGAAAATAGTCATGCCAATATAATGTCCAAACAGAATCACTTATTTCCCTGTGCATGTCCCTTTTTCGTCTTGGATTGTGTCACCTTGGATGCTTTCATCACCGAATGAAAGCAACTGTATACCAGTTGAATTAAATTAATTAAGATAATTGTAGTGATGTAAAAGGGAAAACTCTCTAGGTGGCCACATTGTCACCAGGCCCCAAGACTGTTTTTCATGTCTTGGATGGAAAGGCTGTGGTCTATAAGGCTGGTGAATTTGCCACAGCTCTGGTACTTTAGATGTTTCTAGTTTTAAACCCAGGGTCCCCAGTCCACTTCCCATGCATCATTTTGGAGTCACAAGTTCATTGGCACACAGCTTCAATAAGTTAGCATGGACTCTTCCTGCTATACTGTCATTCACACCAAGTGATGTCAAAGAAAAAGAAAGAGAAAAGCACCACAATATACTCAATGAGCATTTTAGATTAGCAGTTTGGGGAATAATATAAATTGTACTAGATGCAAGGAGGTTTGTTGAGTCTTTTTCTTGTTTGATTGTTTGTTTATGAGGCTGTCCTAGAAGAGATGGGACACAATGAGGAGAATTCTTAGGAAAGTTAATGGGAAACAATTCTGCAGTTGCAACAGGGATAGGATTTTTCTGATTGTGTATTATTCTGTTTCCATCCTTCCCCCTCTGCTTCCTCTCCAGCACGCACGCAGTAGACAAAGAACAGCGCCTCTCCTATTTCAGCTGTCATTTCAAAGGAAGAAGACTGACTTAATTCCCTATCACCAGGTCACTTAATTGCTTGGCGGTCATAAAGGATAACAATTTTTATTGTTCAATTTAATTAGACAGCTTCTAGAATAAAAGAATTTGAATTTTCTCATAACACAATCTTTCTATTGGAAAAAAGATAAAAGCTTATTTCAATGGGAAATCATGGCTTGAGTCATATCCGGAAAAACCCTAGCACCTCAAGTCACTGCAAATAAAATTTCTTTGTGTAGACAAATGCAAAACCTATCCTGGTTTTTATAGAAACTGAGTGATATTAGGTGTTTTTTACCTATGTTGGTTTTTGGAAAAGAGGTTAAGCTATTAGCTAGAGAGTGTAAAGAGGGCATGGGAAAACTGAAAACAGACTATGTTAACTGACTGTGGCTAAGAATGAAAGCTGTCTTTAGGATCTAACATTTCTTTAGGGTGCTGCAGAATAGCACAGCTTAAACAGACACTGTAGCCACCATACAGCAAAAATATAAGTTCTGACATCTAAAAAATATTTTCCAGGGGTCAAAATATCTGACCTATTTACAGAAAAGGAGCAGATTGAAAACTTGTCTGTACTGATGCAGAAGGATGCCAACCTTAGCAGAGTTTACTTTTTTCTGAAGAGCACACCAAAACCTCCTGAAGTTCACCAGGAATTTTGTAGCACATGTTTGGCAAAAAATCTGCTGGTTATCTGGCATTTCCTGTGGGTATGTTTGCGATGACTAAAAGAGACAGAGAAGTAGAGGGGAAAGGCACTGAAAGGGGATGGTTTTTTACTTCAGTAAATTTACCAAATCAATAATTTCTGGGGGGAGCTCAAAGCCACAAGCTCAGTCAAGAGATTTCACACTTTACCAAAGTAGTTTTTTCTCAAGAGCTCTTCTGCAGCAATCAAAATGTATTAATTTTTTCACAGGTTGTGGAACTGAAAGGGCTACGTTTTCTACCTTCTTTAAGAGCAGCAGTTTGCCTAATGCATCCTCTGAAGCAGTAGCAGAGTTATGCTTTTTAATTTTATTTTTAAAATACCCTGCTAAACCAGCAAAAGTAACTTAATCCAACCCAAGCACAGAGCATATTTGTTCTGGTACAAAACATCTTCTGGAGGTTAGTGCATGTTGTTTGGAAAGAAATTAAAGTTGTCCAGAGAAGAGCTACTGGAACGAGAGCATGAACTTCTCTCCAGGTGTTCTGTTCTGTTTTAAATAATGTAACTATAGGCCAGTTTACCAAGATAGTAGATTGAAAAAGCCTAGTTAGCTAGGACATGGAGCCTTCCTCTTTTCTCTTTTTTTTCCTTTTTTCCCTTCCTGATTGCTTTCAGTAACCCCTGGAGATGTGCCTCCTTTGAAGCCAGGCATTGCTGATGCAGTAACTGGACTTAGGAAAATACACTGGCACTGACTCCATCTCTCTGCCTTTGTCCCCTCAGATTTGTTACCTTCCAAATTGCTTGCCCATCCTATTACTTGGCAAAGCACTCAGGATGTTGCTGCACTTAAAAATTACCTGATTTATTCCAACCCTGTATATAAGCTGCTATTGTATGTCTAGATCTTCTATGAGTTCATACGGCTCAGAATAGACCCACTAGAGCTAGTGGAGAGGCTCCAGTTTCACCCCAACTCTAGGTCTGCTCCATCTTTTCTCATTTTGTTCTTTAACCAGTCCTTTTTTCTTGTTCCAACTTCTTTTCTCATCTACATTTATCGGTCTAGTATTTTGAAATTTTATGCAGTCTTGTTTCATTCACTGTTAAAAATGCATCCCTCAGTATCAGGCACATCATTTTCTAAGCCTCTATCATGCCAAGAGAGTTAGTAAAACATCAGTTTTTCACTTCAGTTCCCAACCCATATGTTTTCAAGTAGCACTGGGGAAACATTTTTTAAAGGACAGACTCCAGAGATGTCTTCTAATATCATCAGCAATGATAATCAAAAGCTGCTTCTGCAGAAGCCTGTGGGATTATCAGTCTCTCAAAAGGAAATTCAGCAGCTTTTCTTGCAGTAACATTTATTCTCCATCCTTGCACCTCAGGCTATCCTTCACCTCAAGGTGGTGACACTCTGGACAACTCCATTTTCATATGCACTTCCTATTCAAGTGCCAGAAGGGACCCTTAATGCAGAGTAAAAAGCCCTCCTGGATTTCTATGGGAAATGCAACTCAAATGCTAATAACAATTTATCATAGTTCCTAGGTGATACAATTATGCCTCATTTACAGTTGAAAAACACCTCTGAGGAAGTTGGGGTTTTTTTCTTCTCTAATTTAGACATAATTTCAGCTAGTCATGACATCAGTGTTAGGACTTAGACTTTGCCACAAAGAAACACATTGCTAATTTCAAGCTTTCTTGGCTAATTCCATTCAGACCCAGAGGTGATACAGCCTGTTTCTGTCCTGTGATTGGCAGATTGGATGTTTATGAATATCCAGATAATGATCATCATTTCTGCAAACCTTCCTGCTGGTGACCTCTTCGACAAGGAGAATAGCGTACAGCACAAAGGGGCAGTGAGCACCCTGATAAAAAGTTTTACGTAATACTCTCCAGAATTGATTTATCTGCAGCAATCTTATTATTTTGCACTCTGCCATTTCTCACTATTTCTATTTTTCTCCCTCCAAGTGTTCTCTTTCTTTTTCTTCTTCAGTTTCTCAGATGGTGCCTTCAGGTCTTGCTGTGCCCTGTCCCTCCCCAGGGATGGAAGCATTTTGGTACCACCTGAGACATACTTCACTGTGGAACCCAGCAGAGCCCCACAGAGACTTGGAAGAGGATTATGGGTCTTTTCCCACAATTCTAGACAGTCATCACCTGCCTTGGCTTGTGACTACCTCTTCACATGTGGTTTATTGACAATGAAAACATTCAACTCCATTGAATTTCTGTAGGGGCAAGAAAATAAGCCCTTGCTTGGCCACAACGGCAGCAATATGGGGAAAAGCAATCCTCTGCAATGCCTCCCAGCTATCCTTGCTCTCCTCAAACTCTTGGAAAAGGGCTTTGCAGTTGTCTCCAGCCCCTGCAAAGAGTGTGGGGGAAGCGGGGCATCAGGGCCTGTGCCAGGGTGAGGCGGGCAGGGTGCAGCAGCAGCAGCAGGGGAGGCAGCCAGAGGGGATCTGACCGAAGCCCAAGCTGTGACAGGAGAAATTGAAATGTAAATTCTGCTCTCTGGCAATAAATTTCGCAGCAGCCTAATTTTCCTAGGAATGATGCCTTGGGCAGAGCCTGTGTGGGCCAGAAAGGAACGGGCTTTAAATTTTCTAGAACTCCCTAATCCGCTTTATCAGTCGCTTCTCCCTAAACTGCTGCTGCTCCCTGAGAGATTTAAAGCCACAGTGGCGTCTTCAAGGCCTCTTCCTGATTATTATGTTTATTCTCATCCAGTCAAGACAGAGAAACATTAGCATGTGATTTACACTGTGGGACCAATCACAGGTACCAGCACTCAATATTTGAAATTCAAGCAGTAGCTACTTGCAACAAACTGATCAAGATCAATTTGGAAATGAAAAGGAGGGTTCTGCCTTTTTAGGAAGGTGGTAGGGATCCATTGTCGAGGTCTGTCAGTCTTGCTAGCATATGCAATGGCACTCACAAAGTACTAATACATGTGCCTGTGCTAGGTTTAATTCCCTTCTTTTGTTTAAGTTTTTTTTTTTTTTTCCTCTTGCAACCATCTGCTTTTCCTCTCATGTTTCAAGTCTTTATATCTATCTGTCAGGCAGGCAGTGGATTCAGGACAGGTTTTCATGCCAAGGCATTCCTTTACCTAATGAAAACAAGTGAATAAAACATAAGAGAAGTAGCTTTAAATTAAAAATAGAGAGGAAAAAACCCTGAAGAAAACCAATATCAGAAGGAAAACATTTTTTCCTAGGAAAGTGCCTATTGAATAGATGAATTTCTATTTATTTCTTGTAATTTATGTAGGCAACTAAAATTATAGCCTATTTAAATAAGGATGAGGACCATGTTTGGCAGAAGAGAAAAATATACATATGTGAAGAGTCAAGACAATGCAGATAAACTTCTGATGGCATGACATATTCATGCAGAGTAGTCACTTTTCAAAACTAAAATTTCCTCCCAAAGGCCCCCAGTTTGTATTATTAATGACATTTTTCTTAGCCTGCATTACCATTTCCGTTGGAGGAGGAAAAAAAGACAAAAACTTTTCTCAAGTTTGAAAGGAAAAAGCAGTCTCTGAGCCACAAACATCAAATGCTTTTGCACAAGCCTTTGAATGGATTTCATCCACATGGTTTTGTAAATGAGTAGAGTGAGCATCCACTCCCTGTGCTGAGGGATTCGGATGAGGTACAGTCGAATGGCAAACCTGGAGGAGAAAAAAAGCATGGAAAAAGCATTTCCTAATGTTACACTGCAACAGCAGCCCCACACTACAGGGCCCTTTCCAGCCTCCAGATCACTGGTCCTGTTTCACAGTAGCTTTGATGAAGTGAGTGTGTACATTTGCACCCTGATTTAAGTCATGGGCAACACTGATGGCTCGGAGCTAATTTAAGTTTATACCAAAGCATTGTGAGGAGTTGGGCCACTAGAGTAGTTTCAATCTGTTCCTTCAGGTTTCTGCTGGCTGCATGGAGCTTTGGATTCCATAGCCTAAATGTTTGCCACCAACTAGCTATCCCTCTTCTCTGCTTAATGTGAATATCCTGTAATTGGAGTGTCAAGCTTCTCGCTGCCACCACTGAGGAGGAGGATACGGAGGAGGAACCAGAAGAAATCCGTCTTTGCCGTAATGAATGCATGCAGTTCAGACCAGATTGGGCTGTTCAGATGTTTTATTCTTCCTTTTCATCTCCTTTGTGGAGGCTCAAGCAGTACCAGAACACAGAGAACTCCTTTTAGGGCTTCAAATCCATCAAAGATCTGCTGGGTCCACTGTGTGAAAGACAGACAGGGGAGCTTTTTTTGACACATCTTTCTAATCTTTGTGCTGCTGGTGTTTTTTGCATATCTTGTTGGCTGTTGGTGTAGGGGCACATGGCAGATGCTCCCCCTGGAAGTGGGGGCTGGGGAGCCGGTCCAGGCTGCTCTGCTGCTTTGGTGAGGAAAGTGCCTGCCTCGGAAGGGGTGACAAATAGTTGGTTTTACTGCAGTCTCTGGTGCCTGATTGTACAAGGTGGTGCAAACGTAGATGCAGTGCCCACACTGAAAGCCCACAGCATGTACAAGCAGGTGTTTGCTGTGATGCTGTTAACTCATTTACACAGCTGTTTTTAGGGGCCTGGGCAGAAGCTCTCACTGGCTGTACTCCATATGGCCTCTAGCATTTTCCAGCTGTTTCACGGATGTAGAGAAGATCTATGGCACCCAAAGGCCCTGAGCTTTTTTGCCCTCAAGCTGCTGCCAGCAACAGTTAGGATCCTTTAAGGAACAACAAGGAGGGTCCATAGAGCAGCAGAAGCCCTTGTTACAGCTCTCTGTGTGAGCTGTCTGGAGAGGAGTGTGAGGTCATTCAGCTTGGTGCACTGAAGGAACACATCCATCCTACTGCTGCTACCCTGTGATTGCTTTGGTGAGGCACTGATCTGATACTGCCCTGGCCTGTCTTGGTATCATTGTGTGTGCCCACCTGCTCTGTTCATTTTGTTTGTTTGCTGTCCAGATGGATGGAAATCAAAGCTTTTGTTGTCGGCTTACTCCATTCACCTCAGTCTGAAAGGGTACCTGTCCCTACAGCTGCCTGTGCTTTTGCAAGCTACCCTCATCATGATGGATACCACCTACTCACTGACAAGCAACAGGGGATTCTGGTTGTTTTGTTGTCTTACTTAAAGATCTGAAAGTGAATAAATCACACGTGTCCCCCTGCTAAAGCCATCAATCAGATGAGTAAAGACTGACACTCGCAGAGATGTGGAGAAATCTGCATCTGTTTTCTAGGATCACACTTTTTCTTAAATGCAAGATTTACAATTTTTTTCTTGTAGTATCAAGTACTGCTGAAGTCAAAATTAATACTTGGAATGACCATCAAGTTATATTGACCATTTTCTTCTCTTGTTCTGACCAGGCCTTTAAAACTTAGTGAATATCCTCTCACCACTAATTACATGGAATTTCCTATAGCTATTTAAAAAATCAGACTTTTAAAAATAAAAAGCAAACTTAAGAACAGACCATAGTTACCTTGGAGAGATATTCCAGACCAAGCTGAAAAAAATACAGGAGTCATTTGTAGTCAGAAATATGAGTTAAGATTAAAATATTTGATTTCTTTTTTTTTTTAATACATAACTAAATAAGCTTTCCCGCAGGCTTGAACAAATCATCACTAAATCCAATTTCAATAGAGAACAGGAAAACTGGACTGGATAACTCTTATGCAGGCTGGGATATTTTACATCTATTCATCTATTCACCCGTTCACAGTGTTGCCCAGAAATCTTAGAATTCATGCATTGAGGTCCAAAAATAGCTTAGGAAAGAGTGAACAAAAAAAAAAGGTACTTCCCTGGAAAGTAAGATTTTTAAAATATATTCCATAAAACTTATTCTCTGTAGATGCTACAGAACATATTAAATTAGTGGTGTCTAGATTAAAAATAAGCCATTTAAAGAGTGCTTTAAACCTGCCATTTGGACTAGATGTCTTTTTGCATTTAGCCAGTATGTGTAAATTATTTTGTGTATTGCTTAATTGCTGAAGGTTTGTACATGATCATTTTGCAGTTCAGCATTCTATCCTATGGCAAGAAATTCCTTAAGTAAAGACCTAAGTGAAGATGTCTTTCTGCTCTCTGCAGGATTCTAAACTAAGTCACTGGCATTCCTGCCCACAGCAAGCCTTAGAAAATAGCCATCAATAGCCTTGGCCTCTAGCAGCTGACCCTGTTTGAACTGTGATTACTTCTCCAGAATTCACCCAGATTGTATTGGCAACCAGCATGAAGTATGAGCCCAGTCTGTCCTAAAAACTAATAACTTAGCCACGAAGACTGGCTTCACGTGCCATGTTAATTGAGTCTTTCTTGAAGTTAAGAATGAGCAGTAATTTCCACAGGGAGTCAGAAAATTAATACAGCCCAGAAATGCACACCAAGTTGCCTATGCACTTATTTGCCTGCCTACATGCTAGATACAAGATGGTAACAGTACCAAAATTTTTGTTTTGACTTGACCACTTTATCTATGGAGAATAATGATGCTACATAGGTGATGAAAGGCACCTTAGTCCTTTCATGAAATGACAATGGGCTGGAAAGCACTGTGGTGCTCAACCTTAGCTTTCAGCCATGCTGTGTCTCCACACATCCTGCCTCATTTAGCATACAAACTCTGCCACCAGAGGAGTGCTCATGGGATTAAATCTCAGTGCCAGTGGGCAGGGTTTGTACCAACAGCCTGCTCAAGAGATGGTGAAAGCCACAATAAATAAGTCAGAGAACATGAGTGATCATATTGAGAATTTATTTCTGTATTTGTTAGCAGTGTGCTGTTTACTGAAGTCCAGCCCCTGTTTAGTCCTCCCTCAACAGCCCTATCTCTTCTTGCTCCTTCCTCATCCCTCTGCATTTGGTTGTTTAGACTCCTACATATGACTAGAGAAGAAATGAAGAGTGCTTGCAGGATCTTCTGGGTGAATGGTGAACCCCAAGCAAACACACTGTTTATTCAGAAATATTTCAGGCTGTTTTCAGGAGCCAAGAGAATACTGATTTCTGATTGTGCTTACCTCTTAAAGGGGAGCACATGAATCTCTGTGGTAACTTTCCATTTGAATGGCTACTGAAAGAAATGTTTTGAGAATTGCCTTTCCTTACTTCTGTGACAAAATCCTTTTGTGCCATTAAGATGCTTTGCAAAGAGAAGCAAGGTCTAGAGGCTTGTTGAGGCATAGTTTTCACTGCCCAGTAGAGTTAGTCTCATTAAAATGGACCTCATCTCCTCACTTCTCCTGCACATGCTGTCAGTTTATCACAGACCATCTGACATTTCCAAAATGGAAAGCATGAGGTAAAGCTGGAAAAAAGTGTTCAGGGCTGTGTACCACTCTCTGCCCCCTGGCCAGCACTGCAAGGAGCAGCGCACAGTCCTGGAACCATGCGGGAATAACCTCCTTAGGAAAACCCTGCCAAAAAATACCCTAACAGAAATACCTATCTGTCTCCCCCCACCTCAGCTCAGAGCACGGACACAGCCATGAGAGGCTACAGTTGGCAGAGGCCACCTGCCCACCATCCTGCCCAGACCCCTTGCCCACACAGAGCGGGCCAGCTCAGGTCTTTCAGGCAGTTCTCAAGGGCAGCAGTCCTAAATGTTGGTTTACCCCTGAGTTTTGGGCTGGGAGATAGGAAACAACAGAAGTTTCTGCATGAAGATGAAATAGCCCCCCGAGATCTTCTCTGGGTGAATGAGGAGTGCAAATTCTGAGTTCTGCCTGACAAGAGGCAATAACCAGTAAACTACTAGGATGCGGCGGCCCAGTTAGCTGGGCTAGATCAAAATTGGCCCAAATTCTTTGCACCAAGGAATTTGGAATTCTCCTGGGATGCAGGAGGTTGGAACCTAGCTACAATTGGATACCTACCCCAGGCAAACCCTGTATCTGGCCAAGTCAGCCACACTCCCCATCTTTGGATGCAGCCTCCGGATCGATCGGGTGCCCTCTGGAAGCAGCTCCAGGCCATGCAGCCTCTGGTGCTGCCTAGAGAGCACGTGGTCACTCTATGGTTTAAAGGATTTCTCTGGGCCATCCATTGTACCTGTCTCATTTATACAGACATGCTCCTGGACAAACTGGATTTGTTGTAGCAGGGGAAAAACCACCACCACGACCCACCCCCCCCCCACCCGTACTGCTACACCAAGAGATAGAGAAAGCCCTCGATGCAGAGTGCTTGTGGCTGCAGGAGACACAGGGATGGAGTCTTCTTCTGTGGAAATACTCAAAATTCTCCTGGACATAATCCTGTGCAGCCTGCTCCAGGTGAACCTGCTTTAGCAGAGAATTGGACTGCTCTGGTATGTTCTCCTGAAGATACGTGAAGATTCTTTTGTAGCTATATTGGTTGGTTGTTCAGTTTCCTAAAGTAGGAAAGCTGCCAGCCACCTTAGGCAAGGGGGTTGCAGAAACAGGGTAAATACTTGAATTGTCCTTTGGTTGCTTGGTTTAAGCATTGCTCCCTAAAGGTAAATATTGGGGAGGTACTTGAATATGTTACTCAGACTTCCATATCAATTTATTTTATGAAGAATAAATTAAATGGATGTCTTCAAGATAACTACCTGAAGCAGTGTCTTGTTGTCCCACACTTTTTAATAGGTTTTGCAATCAATGTCGGTTCAGTGCTCACGTGGTTTCTGCTCTGCGTTTTTGTTGTCAAAATGAAAATGAGCTTTTTATTTTCCAAAGGAAAGAAAGAAAAAAATGTGCAAGTAGTACTATTTCTAGTCACCAATTATATGACAACAATATTATGAAGTAGAAATCACACAAATGTTCTTCAGAATCCTTTCAGTATACTCACTCTGTTGGGATATGTGACTTGTCTAACAAATACATTTGGGAGCTCTGCCCCACTTAAATATGCCATTTGTTACTTTTGTTGTTCTTGACTGTATGGCACATGCTATTGCCTGATGTAATCATTAGCCCAAATATTTCCAGTGTCTGTAGTGATACAGCTGTATTTTTTTGAGCATTTATCACTGGATGCTGTTGCCCTGTCTGTTTTAAGCTGCTTCTCCTCTTGAAGCTTAACTGAAGTTGTCATTACTAGTTATAAAACTTAATGCAAATGATGAATCAAAGTGTAGAGAAAGTAAAACTTTTGCTGGTGAGTTGGTTTTTGGTTTTGTTTGCACATCCTTTCCCAAATGGTTGTTAAATATTCCTTTACCTATGAATTTGAAGTGTATGTTTAAAAAAAATGCAAGTTATGATTAGTAAACTTCTTGCATTTGCTGATGTTTATACTTATAAAATCATGGGATCTAAAATTAGCTTAGGGAGCTGGAGGACTAGAAATTGATCTGAAGGCCAAAACTAAGTTTAACACCTGCTGCAGGACTAACATTTTTTCCTGGTATGTTTCTCACTCGGAGCTATTTTGCATATTACAGTATGTCCTTTATTTCTGTAGGACACTTTTCATTATCTGCCAAACATGTGGCTATTCAGCAAACTGTGCACAGTGAAGGAATTTACATACCTTTATAAATCCTTGAGTATAAGGAGTGAAACTAGACAATGTCAATTTCTCTGCTAGTTTAATGATTTCTGAACAGGCAGAATGCTTAAAAACAAAATTTCCAAGCTGTCTCAGCAAATACTTGAACAGACAGCATCTAATGTCTGTCCACAAAGGATGATTTTTGACACATGAACTGTTCTTTTTTGCTAGTGCATGGTGTCTGATCTGTGCATACAGCTGTGCTTGTGTAGTAATGATATGCTGTGCATTTTTGGTAGATTTATTGATGAGTTGTTTTGTTATGTGAATATTTTATAGTTTGGGTTATTGGTGAAATTTCTATTATAAAAATAGAAACAATAGAACGGGTGTTTCTCTAGATGGTTCTTTTTGTCACAAGCATCTTCTCCCTCTTTTTCTGTAGTGTGGTTAATGAAGATGCTGTCTAAACTTCATGCAAAATTTGTAAGACTTCTGCCCATTCTTTCCTGGACAAACAAGTTCAGGAATTCACCAAATTATTATACAATATGGTTTATGTTAAAAAAACTTCATGTGCCTTGACTCTGTATGGTACAACTTTTAATGTAATATTACATATAGTTAAGTGGTATTGAGATTTTAAAGGAGAAAATCATGAGGTCTTGTGGATAGATAGGTATCTTGATAATACTCTGTGAAATACAAGTGGAAAGCATTGCTGCTGGGCATCTTTTCTTCTGTCTTATTTCTCCTTTTTACTCTTCTTGCTAATTTCAAATTTTGTTTCTTTAGTTTGTAGCAAGAAGAGGGAGAGGATCTGAGAAGGACACAATTACTAAAGATGTGGACAGATTTCTATCCCAAATCAAGGTGGTCCAAACTATTTCTTTCTAAAACCTTGGGGGTTTATTCTTTGTTTTTATTAAAAGGTGATGTTTTCTGCTGACTTTACTACCTGACTATATATTGCATAATGTGAAAGGAGCAAATTGTGAGTTTTAGTAACACTCAGTGTAATTCAGTCTTGGAAGACACTGGCTATATTTTTCAACTGTGTCATGACGTATTACTCGGTTAATGCTTATAAAATTTTAATACATTTGTCCAATCCCTGGCCCCTCTGTGAAGAGGAAAATGTACTTATTGTCTCCATAGATTGCCAGCAGGGATAAATTCCACCTTATTCATCATCAGAAGTCATCACTACTTTCAAGTAAAGTGTTAGCAACGTTTCCTGTAAGTGCAAATCTCCTTCTTACCCAGTTGATGTTTCAAAGTGGGCAGAAGACCCTTTGTTCTTCTCATTTAACTTATGGAGTGTTCCTTAAGGATGGCAGCTACTGTGATTATTATTGGCCCAAATATGTTGAGTACTAAAAAAAATTAAAAGACAAAAAATAATAAAAACTCTTTTTGCCAATGTCATAATTCCTTCAGTTGTGATATCTTGTGATGTCAGATTTTCTAAAACATGCAGAAAATACTTGATTTCATTAAAATGAATATCTAAAAATAAAATAAAGTAAGTAGAACTGAGACAGCTAAACGGAAGAAATCAGACCAAAAATCATTCAATATGGATCAGTTGTTGTTGCCAAATGTAATAATATTGTCTCTAAAGCTCGACTTCATCCAAAGCAAGGACACTTTCTGTTGGAACTCAGAGGCAGTTACCCTTCTGCACTATTTTTGCCTTTGGTGTAAACCGCTAGTATTGCATGCCCAAGAGCAAGTGTGCTGCACGCTGTGTGTGCAGGTATTCCCATGTATTTCTTTTGGAGGACAGGCTGGGGACAGACTCTGACTCTTCCCACACTGTGCCAGTCAGAATTTGGTGCTGCTGCACTCCATGTCTTTCTTGGCAGGGTTTAGTATCAGAATGCCAGTAAGCTCAATGCTGGATTTGGTCAACCCTACCAATCAAGAATGCCAGTCCTTCCACATACTACCTGCTTTTTCTCTGTGCTCTGAGCGTTCTTTACTTCACATACCTTGAGCTTTATAGCCTCACACCCCTTTACAGTATGCTGTTACCAGCTGAAAGAGATTATGTAGCTTAATTCGGTGCTATCAAATGAATGCCATTGTAACAATCAGTTGTGGCATTTGCTAGATTTATGTGTATTTATATTTTATTTGTGACAAAAACCGAGTCGGTACTCGGGAAAACCCAGACCGGATTTCTTCCGGAGTCCGGAATGGAGCCGGTGCTCGGAAAAACCCGGATGGAATTTCTCCCAGAATCTGGAATGGAGTCGGTGCTCAGAAAAACCCGGACCGGATTTCAGCCAGATTCTGGAATGAAGGCTCTTCAGCAGGAACTGGAGCATTTCTGGTGTCTCCGACAGCTCTCCCTGCCTCACCTGTTCCTTGGGAAGGTGGGGAGAACATTTCACAGTTCCTGAGTTTTAAATCCTGGAAGGGATGGGATCCATGGGATGGGATGGGATACAGATTTTTAAGTGATAATTAATGTCAGTCAGCATTCTTATAACCAGAAATCCTGTCTCAAAAAGTATTCCTCTTTTTGATGGATTTGGTGATACAGTGATCTTCTTTTCCTTATCAGGTACTTCACTTAATACTGTATGGCAAGCTGATTAAAAAATAAGCAGTCCACAATACCAGTAAACACTGCATTAAATGAAGTGAGGTGTTTTTGAGTGGCATTTAAACAGAGGTGTTTCTACTGTAGGTCAGAAGTGACCGGGACATTGAAAGCATTTTCTACCCAAGATGCACCTAAATAGTGGGACAGATAGCACAACAGGTCTGCCTCAAGAGTGGGGCAAACAGCACCAAATATGCTGATGAAGCCAAGGAGTTAATTTTTCCCCATTTTATTGGCTGAAAGTGACAGGCCCTGGGGATACGTTCTCTATGATGGACCACAGTTCCTTCCCAGGTCAGACCTGCTGTGAAGCTGGAAGAAGAGGTACTAGAATAGCATCCTGTGTTTGGTGATAGTGAAAAAAAAGTGCTTCAGAGAAACTGTAAGCCATGCAGAAGATGGTGCAACACTTGGCAAGGTAGGCTCACTCAAACAAATTGTATCTAAAAACAGGCCTGTGTAAAGGGTAGGGATGCAAGAGTGGAAGCCAGTCCTGGAAATGGGCAAGCAGGGTAATCCCACAATAACAGCAGAAGCTTTAAGGTCATAATGGAGAAGCAGCTGATCATGGGTTGTGAGGGCACAGCTGCACTAAAAAGAGGTTAAATAGTTTCTATATAAAAAGAAAGGAATGTGAGCAAATTCAGGCATGGGCTTCTTAGGTTGTATATAGTTGGGATGAGGCCAGTTCTTGATAATGCTCAGCTACAGAGTTTATCTTTTTTAATAAGGGTGTAGCAAAATTGGTGACTACACAGGAAAACAAAACAGAACACCACAGCAAGTGCTACGAAAATGGTTTAAGAGCTGAAGAAAGTGCTCTAAAGTAAAAAAACAGAGCACAATCATTTAGCCTATCAAAAGAAAAAAAAAGATTGAAAGTTGACTTGATTAAAATGCGCTATTACCTTTGCAAAACAGTGGGAACCATGAAGGGTTTTAGTGTGGGAGGTAACAAGACACAATAACTGGAATCTCAAGACAGACAAACTGACATGGTAAGAATACATTTTTAAAGAATTGTCTAAAGCTCTCATCAAGGTATCAATGGAAGTAACAAATTGTCCACCTCTTAGTGTCTTCTTATCAGAACATACAGCTGTTCAAGCAGAATTCAAGAATTCTTCAAGCAGAATTCGCATTTTTGTCAAGCACGCCATTGCCATCTCCCTCATTTTTATGAAAGTCGTCCTTTAGCATTTCTAATGGCTGAGACCTTTTGTGGCAATAAATAGAAGGAAACAACAGAAGGACACAGAAATTATTCCCCAGAATATTTTTAAATACTCAGTAATTACAGGAAGTATTAAATAATTGAAGAAAGTGGTTCACACAAAACTTCTGATCTGCATTCTTTAAATGAAAATTCCTGGCTCACAAGCTTCTTTCTTTCTGCTCCTTGCAGAATCACTGGCAGGAGCACAACAGCATTTAGCAGGTTTTTTCTGGGGCTGCAGCTCTTGATGGCAAAGACTGAGGCTTCGGAAATGCCCTTGGAAGGCTGTCAGGAGCCAGTGGGTATCGGGCAGTGACAGCAGACTTGCAAGCCAAGAGCAGCCTCCCTACCAGCATGTGTGATAGCTACTCTAATCACCACCCCTAAAGACCTTAGCCCAGGTAAGATTCAAGGGAACATTTCCTTCTGCTTTTATGCCAGCATTAATACTACAAATTTTGGTTTCCCTTGTCCAAGATATCCAAGATACAGAAACTGATCCTGCCTGTGGGATACAGGATTGTCTTTTCAAGAAATAATGTCTAGAGAATGATCAAAGCCATCCATAGTCAGTGGATTAAATGGGAACTGTGGATGCTGGCTTATATTAGCTTCCAGTTGAGTGCCTGATGCTGATTTTGAAGTGCCTAAACTAAAGGCACTAGAGACTGAAAATGTTGCCTAGCTGAGCTTGATCTCCATGTCCCAGAGGAGTAAAGAAAGCAATAAAAACTAATACTGTCAGGAACTGCAACATGCCCCTAGTGACAATGCACAGGGAGCAAGAAAAGCAGAGTAGGAAGCTGTTCCCCCAACCCACCATAATAATGTTCACGTGCAAGATCATGTTTTGCACATTTTTAGGAAGACTATGGAATTTATTCCAAATGTATAGCAAGAGCTACAGAATGGTGAGTGTGAAAAATAGGGGAGAGACAAATTATAATGTAAACTAGGGAACAAATTATAATGTAGCTAGGGGAGAGACTGAGAAAAAATGCTGGAGCAGCAGATTAATGCTCAGGGACACGCTGACGTGAGTTCTGTGATAGAGAATGAACATTTGGGACTGAGGTATTTGAACTTCCTACTCAGATTCCTGCAGCCAGCCTGAGTTTGCTGATTTGATTAAGGATTGACTGTGCCCATGTGAATTTAAATTGATTTCTCATTGCAGCATGACTCCCTCCCTCCTTGCTAGAGAAGGCACAGCAGCTGAAGTCACCTTTACAAGTCACGATGACATGGGAGAAGGAAGCTAAATGGGAGAAAGAGGCTTATGGGATGATGAGCAAATATTTTTTAATTAGTGATGAATTGAGTATTTCTCCTGTTTTCTGCTCCAGATCCTGGCTGGCAGAAGAGAAAGAAAGAGGCAGGACTGGGATGGAGTAGGAGAGCACTACAGTGAATGAGATTCCACCTAGTGGCTTTGCTCGTCCTGTGAGCCCTAAACTCTCCCAGCTGGCTCTCCTCCTTGCTCTGATATGCACAATTTTCATTTTCCCCTCTCTGCTGCAGCAAGCATTGATTTAAAATTCCCACAGGCACTACTTTGGAGGCCTCCTAGTTTCCAAAGGAGAAGTAAGCCAGGTGAACCATGAATTCACCCTATAGGTTACAGGGACCCTTCTCTGACTGGTTTTCCCTTACCTTTAACCTCGTTCAGCCCTCAAATATCACTGATGCATTAGTGAAGTGCCTCAAGTCTGCAAGTGACATAATTTGCTCGACAATCAGCATTCTCCATCAATAATGAAACCAAAAACATAGCTTAATAGACAACAAGCTTAGAGCAGCTGGCACTGCTGCACAAATCTGGCACTCTTGCTGCTGAGTTTATTAGACATTTCATAGTCCTGGGAACTAAAGATAATGGATCCCATTCCCATATGCTGCATCAACAAGAGCTGGGACTTCGTCGTGCCATTGATCTTTGAGGCAGAAGTGAATACGACCCAGACACAAATGCTAAAATGAATCAATCCTAAGCTGTTAAAGAGACACCACGAAGCACTTACCAGTTTTCAGTTCTTGCTTTGTATTCTCCATTCCATGAAATACTCTCCCAAGGGCTTTTAAATACAACAGTTTGCTGCAGAGTTTGGGATCAGGTTGAGAGGAATTGCCCCCGTGGATCAAAGAATAGGGATGAAATTTAGAGACCATTACCCTTAGTAGGCACTTGTGAGCTCCACCCATTCTTTATGAAGCAAAAAGCTTTGGGGGATTGCTTTAATTTTTAAAAAGTGCTGTGTGATTATGTTCATGCAGGTTTACTGCAGGGTTCATAAAGCTATTCTCCTCGGATGATTGGAAGACAAACTTTGATTTGTTTCCAAGAACAGAAAACTGTAAGTATCTGCAGCCAAGAGAACTAAGAAAAAAATTGAAACAGACTTCAGTCTGAACCTGACCAATAGTGAGTACTACTCAGGTGCTAACAATGGCTACTTCAGAAACTATGATACCTTCCAATGTTAGCATGTGAAGCTGCCATGGCTGCTGCAGTCTCAGATCAATTTCTGTGGAATCTACATCAATTATATTCTATTCTCTATTCTTGCCATTTAAAACACCTAATACTCAATATCCACAATTTGTTTTAAAGAAAGCATGCAAGAAAAAGGAAAAACACTAAAATAGCAGCCTCTAGACTGACACCTGAAATATCAAATGGAGACAAGAGAAAAACATTATGGTATAAAAACAGTTTTCAAAGCAAGGAGAGACTGTCTGGCTATGTACACAAAATGGAAGTTTCATCAAGACATTATTGCATAAAATAGTTTGGAGAGTTCCTACTCAAACGCAGCGTTATGAAAAGGAAAGACAATCAGCTCACTCCTCCTAATTATGGATGCCAAGAGGAGTTGATGATGGCCTCAGGCGCTTTCATGGCTCCATATGCCCAAAATCTCTGCAAAAATCACATCAAGGGGCATTTGATATTTAACCTTGCTGTGCCCTTTATGGCAGGAAATAATGCTACTTGGTTACAACAGCTCCACAAAATTGTGAGTGTTTTCCAGTAATTAGTATCAAGTAAATAACTCAAAAAAGATGGATGGAGAACTAAAAATGAGACTTATGTATTCATTAGTATGGTAAATTATTTTCTCCTAGTTGTATCTGAATGGATGGGCAAATGATGAGTCTCTTAGATTTGTGGAGCTTCTCACACCAGGGAGAAGACCTGATTGCTGTGCACTTTGCATCATTCTGTTAATTTGGACAATGAAACCCAACAGCTGTTTAACAACACACCCAAGTTTACAATCTGAGGTAAAAGCAATGTAATTATTTTGAGATAAGTTAGACTGCTAATGCTAGTATGTGGGTTTAAGAGATGAGTTTCTCAATGGCGCCATGAAATCCAGACTTAGCTTGCAGGAACAAAACAAAAAACTGGGTTCAGGGAAGAACACAAGCTTTGCATGATTCATGCAAATCATGTAGCAGATATTTTATCGCTGCTGGTGAAGAAAAAAGTGCATTTCAATTTTTAACACTAAAGAAAGCTTATTAGGAAAGCCTCCCATCAGGATGCTCCTTAGTAGGTGTTGTAGCTGTTTGAACTTTTGACTCAAAAGAATATGATAAAAACTAATTTAGGTACCAGGGGAATAATATAGATATTTGGTTTGGTAAAATTTTGTTACCCCCAAAAGAAATCATCTGAAAACTTTGGTATATATGATGATTTGATGAAAGTGTAAAAGAGAAGTTAGCAGAGTTTAAATTGAAGTCTCCACCAGCAACCAGGCTGTGATTGACACATGCAATACCTTATGTGAACAGCTCAAAGGGTTCCTGTCAAAGTTAAAAACAGCCCAAAATAATTTTATTTGTTACTACAAATAAGCCATGTTACACTTACTTGAAATACATTCTTTTTCATATTTGTCTTTAAAAGCTCCCTTTTTAAACAATAGTTTTAAATATAGTGATTATCTGAACACCTGAAGCCCAAAACACTGCTCCCATCACATACATGACTGTGTTCTCACCCCAGCATGTAGATACAGTCAAAAACATATGCCCTAACTACAGGCCAGCCACTTCACACCAGGAAAACTTCATGTGCTGAAGAGAGAGGTGAGCAGCACACCACACAGCCCAGTGTCCAGAGAAAAGGGCATCAGATGAGCAGAGTTTTATCCCTAATTCAGCTACTCACATGTTGCATTGACCAGCTGGACAGCTGCCTTTCCACCTGCTCCTGCCAGAGAAGTGTGCTGCACCCTGGGAGCCTTGAGAAGGCATTCTGCCCCTTGCCCATGTGCAGAGACCTCCCAACCCCTGCAGAGCCCCTGGGGACAAAGCAAATCAAGGTGCTGTTGGCATGGAAGGGAGATCTGGTGGAGCCTGGGCAGCTAATGTGAGACCAAGTCTGGCCATGGGGGCACTGAGCTACTAAGAGCAGGCTGCACCTCAACAGCACAGGTCAGTCTGCACCAGTGCTCCCATAATCCCCATGCTGAACTGTCCAAGCCATGAATGAAAACCCCCAAATAATTAAACATCATCTGCTTTAGCAGCCACTAGCAGGAAAATAAATAAGACATCCCAACAGAAGAAGATAATTTCACGTTTATGCTTGCAAGGGAAAAGGGAATTTGGAATAAACAAAACATCTTTTTTTCCCTGCAGAAAGAGAAACTGTCTGTCAAAGCAGGACCATAGCGACACTGAGGACTCTGTGCAAAATTCTTCTGTTTGCTTCTGCATTTGATTAGCTGCCTGCATTATGTGTTTTAATTTCCTGCCATTGAAGCACATTGCTGTCATGGTGATAGATGCTATAGAAATGAGTAAAATAAAGAAAAAAGTTCACAACACTTCTGACCAAGTTTGCGCTAATTAGTGCATAAGACAAACAGACAAGTGTTTTCTGGGATTTGTGTCAACTGTATCCAGATTCCTCCCCTGCTTCTCAGATATCAGCAAAACCCTTTCTAGAAATGGAAATAAAGAAAGGCAGCAGATGGTGCTGGGAATACTCGGAGTAATATGCCTCCATTCAGACCCAGATATTAGTAGCAAACTGTGGAGTTAACAAGCATTGTGGGGCAGTGAATATTTAATGTATGGTAGTAGAAGAGTGCAGAAGGCAATATTGAAAAATGTCTGGTAAAAGCTAACCAGAAACCTTTCAGAACATGTGTGGGTGGGATGCTACCTGTGATAGCAAAAGCTGATCCAGCAGGAATAGGTGGAAGTGGGAGGGGAAGGAGAAGGAGACTATCCGTTGTCAGAAACATGTGAGAATAGAGATTAATCTTGTTAACATAGTTTATAACACCAAAAAGATGATGTGTTACTGTTCATCTCCACTGGACTTTATAAAAGAAACCAAAATAGTAATAATTGTAACCAGCACAGGGTGCAACCAAGGCATCCCAAGAGTTTTACAGGCATAAAACTGTATGGGCTTTCAAAGTGAGGAAAAGATTTCTCTGACTGACAGCAAGAAAGAAATACATAAAAATAACTCCTTTCCAAAACCAAAGAGGAGTTATTATTTCTTACAGAGCTTCTACCGTAAGCCATCATCATCCCCTCCTGGCTGCCTTCCCTATAGAGATTCAAAGGTACAACACATATCCTCAAGCCATGTAATATCACTGCTATTGCGCTGGCTATGCAGTTCTGATCAAATTTTCTTTGATCAGAAAATTAATCTTAGTTGGAAATAGGAAACCAAAAGGATATTTACTGGACGCGGTCTATATTAAATTAGCAGATGTTTAGCATTTTTTTCCAGGGTACCATCATTTCTCAGACAAATACAATCTCAATTTGGGCTGTAAGTGTAAAAATTCTAATCTCAGTAATAACATCTCCCATCGTATTGCACTGCCACCTGCATATACTTTGCAATGCAAATTGCCCAAAACACATCCTTCCTTTCAGCCCACACCACTAAATAGAGGTGAAATCCCACAACTTGAATTTTTGGCTTTGCACAATCTAACCTGTAGACTTTGAGCTCAAGTCCACCATAGCGACTGAATCTCTGCTGTCAGAAAAACCTTGCTAGGAATTATGTATTTACAGAACGTGGAGGTTTTATCAGTGCTGCTTTTGTTACAATCTGGAAGGAGTTGCTAACCAGTCAATGTTGGCTGCATTTTTTCTTTCAGATGGCTGTAGTCTGTACAGGGCTTACAGAGCAGCAAGTGTGCTGCAGACATAGCAATGCAGTAAGGGCTGTAGGTAAAGAAGCACAGAGAAAAGTCTTGGGATTTGAGGGGCCCTATAATACCCAGCCATTCAAGGATGAACCAGCCATCTACTCTGGGGACTTGTTGGTCAGCATTGATAACTGTGATATCATTATTCCAGATCTCACACACGTTCTGCTAAATTCAGCTCTCCTCGACAGAATGCTTCAGTCTCAGGAAAATCAGAAAAATTACCCTCCAAAACTTACCCAGGTGTCACCAGATGACTTGACAAAAGCAGTCACCAGTCATGCAAGGACCAGCATCCTCCTGAGCCATCTCCAGCTGATGGCTTATGCCACTTTGGCTGCAGGAGGAATGAAGCTTAAGCCACCAAAATCCCATCTGCTATGTCAGAAACCTGCAGTGCCTAAACCTGGCCATCACTAGCTGCTGGTCACTCTCATCAGCAGCCACAGCCTACGCTTTGATTGGGGGAGTTACAGATTTTCTGCATCATGTCACTGCATTTTAGACAGATCTCCTTGACACAGGTAGTGCAGTGGCAGAGAAAGCTATCAGGGTGGCAAGGAATGGCTGAGCAAAGCCAAAAGTGTCAGCTGGAGCCTATGGAAAGCTGCAGGGAATGGAGGAAGGTGTAGGACAAGGCTGGCACAGCCTTCAGCCACTTTGTGCAGAGACAGCTCTATCTGCAGCAAGCTCAGACTGAAAGCCAGCCATGCTCCAAAGCATCTAGAGAACAAATTGGGCAGATGTGGGGAAAAATGTATTCCACAGCAGATGCATCACTATGAAAATAGCCTAACCTGCTGACTGGACAGCTTGCACAGGTCTTACTAATGCAGCAGGCTAAGCAACAAAGGTGTCAATTTACCGGAGCACAGCACGTGTACGCCGAGACCAGCAGGGAAGATGCACGTGAGTGGGAGAAGTTAAGTCCATCACTGCCTCCAATGCAGTGATGAACTCCAAAGTTCAGGAGGGAGAAGTTTAATACACTCCAGGAGGTTACTGAATGTGCAATTTGGATTGCTTATCCACATGCCTTTTTCAGCAGACTGAAGTGTTTGCAGTGAGGGGCAGGGGGTTCCTGCTGCTGGGTAACGGAGACCCAGCATGGAGTACCATGGTGAAAGTGGTGAAGGAGCACCTTGCTTGAGGTGAGTTCCAGTGTGAGGTCCATGCCAGCTAACGCTGCCTGGGTGAGAGCAGAGGGCATGTGGCCAGATGAGGAGCAGACTTGGACAGGAGGAAACATCTTCAAATCCAGTTTTTTGCTCCCAGCATTGTTCTGAGCAAGCTCTGAGCTTCCCCAAATTCTGCCTCAGGGCAGGGCAACAGCCTAATGCTGGGCAGAGCCCCATGTCTGTGTCCTCAGTGATGGGGCTGGGAGCCCTGCAGGGTAGCAGACACCCTTCATGACACCCAGACACCCTTGCTTGTGTCAGCTAGCTGCACTTGCAGGCTCCAAGGAGACCTTACAACTAGATGGTAGCGCTGCTTTTGTTGTGATGCCAAGGGACAGGGCTGCCACGTTGCTATCCTGCAAGCATCACGCTGCAAACCCAAATTCTGCGTGTCCTCATATGCATTTCCTTCCAGTTTTAGGTACAGATGCAGATGTTTTTGGGGAGTTTTCTTCACAGCCACATATATCATCCTTCCTGTAAATGATTGCAGTGGCACCAGCTCCTGTCCTTGACTGTGCTTCTTTGTCAAGCACAGCAGCGATAGCAATCACTTCAGGTTTTGCAAACCTGCAGATCACTATTGCCAGTCTTTGTATGAACAACAACTAATTAATCTTCACCACATCTTTGTGAAGAAGGTAAGTATTATCATTTATTATCTTTCCTGTTCTACAAATACAAACCAAGATGGCAAAACAAAAAATGATTTGTTGATGGCCAGGCAAAGATAAACACATCGTGGGTAGTAAATATAGTATTGCTCAGTGAAAGAAGGCAGACTCTGAGATTCCCAGATTTTACCTTAATGCAGATAATGAAGAATAGCCATCCTAATAAACAGCAGCTCTTTGAAATGAAATCTTTCTGCTCTGAGAATAAGTAAAACAGCAGCCAGAATATTTTGCTAATTTTAGTGCAAAAGAAATACAAAGATGAAGGGCCCAAATTTTGAAACAGACCAGCAGCTGCACACATTTGGTTTTAGTTTTTAAAAAGAGCACATTTCCCATTTAGGCTTCAAAGTGGCTGCTCTGTCAAAAGGCCCACTGACATATTGAACCTCTTGACATTTTGATTTTTAATTTACTCTGAAATATTGCAGAGGGATCAGTTAAGTGCTGAACTTCATTTTTCTTTTAGTCTGCTGCAGACAAATGGAGTGGAGCTGTATCTTTAAAATCTTGCCCCATTTTGCCTGTAGTAGGGACATGGAAAATTGGCTTTCTGTGTGTGCAAAAGCAAGAAAGGATGTAGAAAGCTTGCTGAAAAGAACTGAAAATTGCCTGTTTCACTGCAGCTTTGTCTCAGTAAGATGCTCCTTGTCTGTGGAAATAGTAGTTGTTTCCTACCTCCTTATTCTGTACTTCAGCAATTACGTTGGCCATTTTAAGAAACTAGTTATAAATGCGGATTATTTTCATGTCTGGTCAAATGTTGAGCAATGATTTAGTATTCCTGTGCCACATCCTTGCAAAGCACTTCAAACTGATTTGAGTACATGAGCCTGATCTTTTCAAAAATCTTAACTGAGAAAGAAGTAGCTGAAATTATCCTGAAAAAAAGCACTCAGGTGGCTCATCATTTCTTAACTGTATGAGGTGAGGAAAGGGGAAAGGCAAGACAATGGTAAAAAAAAGCAGGGGAAGAATTTCTTGGGAACAAGCTGAAGATGCGTCCAAAGGGAAATCCCTTAGGGCCTCCAAGGAGGTAAACAACTATCATTCAACCATCCTGCAGCTCTTTGGCTCCCTAACCTTCTTTTTTATTTTCTTTCTTTCTTGTGGCAAACCCTCACACAGTGCAGTGCCCTGAATTTATTCATTCTTTATATGTTTTGATAAATGACTTTTCCATATATTTTTTTTTTTTTTTTGCTAAGTTCTGGGAACCAATTCTAAAGTTTTCTCCTGTTAAACAATACATTCAAAGACCAGTCTGAGAAAGTTACCTCCCTTCCTGATGGGCATAACACCTGGGCAACCAGCACAAACACAGATTGAGGCTACAGAAAAGCAGGAATAAAAACAAGGTAAAAGGGGAACCTTCTTCCTCTTGTACTTATACCTTGACACATAGAAATGGTCCAGGTGAAAAATCACTCTGGCACCTAAATTTAAGAGACATGAGCATCAAAAGGCAGAACACTGTGATGGTCAGCTTTCCCCAAGCTGCCATGTTTCATTGTAGCCCAGTCCCAGAGGGATCAGTGCAGCCTTTGCCATTGAGCTGCTTGGGTGTACAAAGAGCCATTTGTCTTTACTTGTCCAAGAGGGAAATTTAAGCACTGAGAAAATTGCTGTCTGGTGAGCAAGACACAATGTGTGGTACTTGCAGTCACCTGGTCTTTTATTTTTGAATGTGGGAGGGGAGGAGCACTGTGTGGTTACGTTCTGTGGCACACGAGATGGTGCCACACTGAGGAATGCTGCTGCCCAAGGGAAGAGGGTCTGGAAAGTGCCTGAGGATGTCAGCTGTTGGGATGAAGATTTGGAAAGAGCAGGTTTCAAGGTAAGGTTCAAGGCAAAGATAATAGAAAGCACAAACCTTCAAATGGCCTGGGCATCTCTTTAGCTGCTTCTACAGAAATTTTTCAGAGACCAATGGGAGGGGTGACTGACTAAATGCCAGGCAGTTTAGCATAAAAAGACCAAAAAGGACAACTCTGCATGATGGATAGTGGTCTGGGAGCAGGGAGCCTACATGTGCCAAGGCACAAGATCGGAAAGAAAACCTGGGGAGCTCAAGGCAGGGTAGTGACACCTTGCCCTGCTTGCATAGCAAAGAGGGCAGCCAGGGGCTGCTCACCATTTGGTGAAGTCTGCCTTGTGGGGAACACGGTACAGCTTACAAAATAAATAAACTGGAGGTGTTTGCTCCTGAAAAAAGTCCTTAAGCACATTAGTTAAAATGGAGCTCAGCCTATTCAAAGGTAAGAGAAAGGCAGGGGTAGGTGGTTTGAAGCCTGACTGCCTTTGGGGAGTGCATGAAGAAGGTTTTCTCAGGACAAGCCCATCATTAACCAGAAAAAGTCATCAACTCTGGCAACAAAGTTCAGGGAGGCTGCCTTGTAGAGAGAAACCCACTAGCTACCTAGGCAAGGGTCTACCCTGGGGTTCTGCACTGGGAGGTACCTCCTCTCTGTTTAATTACAGGATGAGAACATCAAAGATGAACAGATGAAGAAGCAGAAGAGCTTTCCTAGTTTTCTTTCCATTCATTTAGTTATACAGGTGCCAGGTTTGCAACCAGAACATCTTATTGAAGTTTCAGACAGATTTGTATTGATTTGAAGTCAGAACTTTGTCCAGCTAAGTGAACCTGCAATAAACTAATTTTATGCCAAGTTAAGCCTGTACAAAAACATCTTGCAGTGGTTAAAATGAATTGGCATTTAAACAAAGTAAACATAATTTGATAAAACTTCAGTGAGAAGATGAGACTATTCATATTGTGGCCATGCAAAAGCATTTGAGAGAGTTATTAATTTAATTCCTGTTGCATAGAAAAAAAGCCTGGATTTGAATCTATGCAGCAACATCAACCAGAAGGAATTTCATGAACATTTTTTTAAAGTGTCCTGATTAAAATTTAAAGACTTACTTCTAATTATTTGACCAAAATACTTTTCTATTATAGTATAATTTGCTATTTAAAAACAGTAAGGTGGCAGATAGTGTCTAAAGCTAAGACAAAACTACAAGATGGCATGTAAAATAACTGTAATTAAACAATCAAATGTAGCAATTAAACATGAATGATTCTTTATTAGGCTGAATGAGGATGCCAAACAAGACTCCACAGGTGGCAAGTTTATTCCCCCATGCTTGTTGGTATTTTCATTAGCAGCTCTTGGCATAGTCAGACACGCAAATCTGTCTGTGTTTTTAACAGCAAGCCCCTGTTTAGGTATCCTTCAAACCAAGGAGGATATGCAAATATCAAGGAGGACAGGATTAAAGTATAATGACAGTGTTTAGGAGATAAATTGAAGAAATATGCTGAGAGTCAACAAAGTCACTGTTCTGCACAGGGAATAATAAAATGCATCAATGTAACATGGTAACAATTCTGGGAAGAGTGTTGTTTTTCTGTGGTATCCAGAGGTCACCAGGAGGGTGGCCCTGAGGGGGGTGCCAGCAGCACTGCTCTTTGACAGGCACAACTTCCAGGCTGCCAAGGTGGGCTTTGCTGGGCACCGTGGCCATGACTGGATGGCAGTGCTTTGTGAAGCATGGGAACTCTCCTTGCAGGTGGGGCTTTTTTGGAGCCAACTTCCCCGTCAGCAGCCACAGGCAGAAAGTTTTGTCCTGCCTTGCAGCCCTGCCACCCTGGAGACATGCCAGGGAGGCATTGGCACAGCTGCCAGGTTTGCCTGGGCTGGCATCCAACATGGCCAGTGTCCCCCCTGCAGGAGCAGGGCCACCAACTCCTGGAGCCACCTGCTGCCTTGAGCCTCTTTGGGGCAGTGTTTTTCCTAGTTTGCAGTACTTTCCCCAATGCTCTCCAAAGCCTGAAGGCAGGGATTGAGCTCTGCCTGCAAAGCAGTATCTGCCTTGCAGGAACTAATAAATATGACTCCTGGCTGAACACCCAGCCAGTCAAACCCTACATGAACCTGCAAGTGGGACAAGCTGCCAGCTGGACAAACTGCCTGAGCAATAAAATAGTTAATAGCAGAGCTGTGGGAAAACCAGGTGAGATGATAATGCTGCTTGTGCTGCTCCCCTTCAGCAACAGAGGCGACTGCACACAGCAATAGAGCACTGCCTTTGCTGTGGGGAGCATTTTATTCTTAAAGAATAATCTAAAAGAGCTCACGGGAAAGTAACAGAGGTGATAAAGGATTTGGAAATAAGACCTGTGAGAGAAAGGTATGTTCAGGATGCAGAAGAGAGGACTGAGGGGGCATATAACTGTCCAGAATCATATTAAAGAGCATTATAAAGAAGACTGGGACCAATTCTCATTAGTCAGAGAGGACAGAATGGTAAGGAGTGGATTTTAAGTCCAATAGGCCAAAATTAGATGAAATATTAAGGAAAACTCACCACGATAAAACAGCAAATGGAGCAATCTGCCAAAGAAGCACAGACAGTGGCCACCACTGTAGAGATGCCAGGTGACCAGGCCCCCAGAGGCAGTGGAGAAACCACCCAAGAAATCCTCTAGTAGTCATGTTAGTGACCATGGATAACCCACTGGGGATCTCCTCTCTCCTGAAAGGTTCATGGGTGTGACAAGGCACTCCAGAAAGAACAGACTACCTGGGAGGGCTAGAAACTATTCAGGTATGGGTACCTCAGTGACAGGGCAGAGTTTTTGCTGCAGCAGGGTCAGTGTTGATGGGTATTCCCAAGCACTCTGTCTTTAGTTCCCTGGGATGGAAAGTGACAACCTTGCAGCTGGGTCCCCCTCATGCCAGGCTGTGACATGCACTTGGGGACCACTGCCAGACTCGGGCAGTTTCTGGTCTTTCTGTCCAGTCCTCAGATGACACTATTGGCTGCTATGCGTGCCAAATGACTCTCTGGGAGCGTGCATGGATGTCTGGGACAAGGCTTCAGCTGTGGGCAACAGGGCCTTGGGGCTGTAAACCAGATAGATCAGAAGAAATCTGACTCCTCTGGAGTTTGCACACAGCACAGCAGGTTTCATCTTGACCACAGGTAACCAATGCAGTGGTGTTCAGTGAACTCCCCCTGTTTGTTGAAGTAAGTTATCACTAAATGCAATTTGCTTCATTGACAAATAAACTCCATCTTTTACCTTTTCTGTACTCCTGCTACAGTATTAGGACAGAAACTTCCCAAAGGAAGGAGCTTGCATACAGGACATGCAAGGAGTTCCCCTCTCCTTCAGCCAGAGCTGAAGGTCAGATCATCTGTGCTGACTGTTTTCCTTTTCAGTGCCATAGGTCCTCTGCAAACAGCTGTCACTTGATTAACACTAGCAGATATGTTCACCAGTTCAGTTTTTGTTTCATGTCTCAGAGAAATGAGTAAATGAGTTTACTAATTCAGAGATCAATTATTAATTCATTTTTTAAAGCTCTTCAGTGTTAGCTGAAATCTGTGCTTTATAAAGCAGAAATAATTAAAAATAAAATAATAATAATGATAACTAAACAAAAAAGCAGATTGTGCTGTTTCTATTAGTATGCACAGGCAGTACTCTCAAATTTTGTGTGATGGATGAGGCTTAGGCTTGAATTGAACCTTGCTGAAGTCAATATGTGTCTTCTTTCCCTTCTCTGGACTTTGGATGAAGGCAGAGTTTCCCACAGGCACATGTAGCCTGGCTGGCAGGGAGAGGAGTGGGGATAGGGATCTGTATGCACACAGGCAGTCCTAGAGTTGGGGCCATCCAACCTGCCAAAAACAGGTTAATGCACTTGGGAGATGGAGAGAAAGGAGTTTGGCTTCCAGTTTGGCACCACCAGGTGCCAGCCTACAATGAGACAGAGAGCCAGTGCCAGGTGAGGATCTAAATTCAGTTTTATTGCTACCCCCAAGCAATCAAGCATCATGACTCAAACCTTAATCAGCAGAAGTGTAAAAAACCCAGGAAATATTGTAATAATAGAATGTGCTTTCTTTCTGTGACCTTTTTATTTTTGAACCTCTGTGAGTAACTGATGTCACAATTTATGATATTTACTTTTCCTTCTGAAGAAAGTAATGTTTATTTACTTAAGGAAGATCACTGGCTTCCAGGAGCTGGAGTTTTAATGAATGCTAGAGATATGAGCCTATTGAAAAACTGCAAGAGTCGATCAAACTGCAGCTACACAAAAGAACAGTTTGTTCTGCTTCCAATATGGCAACATTTACCTGCCATGGTAAGAGATCCGAAAGTCAGGCTTTCCTTTGCATTTCTGCCCAAATCTGTATTTACAAAGCTTGCTTTTGTGATATCCTCTGCAGCATCTAAATCAGTGAGTTTTCTCATACCAGTGATGATATTTCCACAGAAGATGGATTAATTTTTTTTTTTTTTTTTTTTTTTGCATTGATCTGGGACTTGAAACAGCTTTGGGGAGGGAGACAGATAGGAAAGAAGAGGGGATTTAAGCCTTTTGCCTCACCTTAAAAAAAAAACCCGTGCAGCATTGCTGTCCCAGGAGTGGGCCCACATTATTACTACAGCCACAGCCACATCATCAGAGCTACAGCGCTTGGAGTTGTAGATCATCAGTCTGCTGTCACAGCCATGATGTATGATGGAAAAAGCCATCCATCTGCAAATGCCGAGCACAAAGAACCGTGGCTGCAAGGATGCAGCGTGGCATGTGCAACATACACAGCAGCAAGCATTTTCCAGATAGAAAGGACATAAACGTGGTAAATTGAGACTCATCAGAAAGAAAGGGGAAGACATGCAAAGCCTCTCACCCTTAGGCCTCCAAAATTGCTAGTATGTTCTCAAATCCAAAAATCACACCTATGAATCCAGCTAATGCTTCTTTCACACACACAGTGCTTTCTCTCAAAGCTTACTTTTTTTTTTTTCTCTTTCAGTATAAAACCTCAATCATATTTACCCCTGCTTTAGGATCTTTACAGACAAAAGACATTTAAGGCTGTGAAATCTTGGGAGAAGGTAAAATGACGTGGCGGATCAATCAGCTGATGCTTCTTCCCTGCACAGCAGGAGACTCCAGCAAGCCTCTTGTATTTTATGTGGAGACTCAGCTCTGACTGAATTTTTGTTTTGGTGCTAAAAGAGAAGAAAGATATTTAAATTTTAAAAAGAGGAAGTGAGAGAGATGGAGAGAGCATAAGCTTATGCATGACTGCAGGTCCTCGACTAAAAGGAATTGTTGGCTGTCCAGGAGAGAAGCCATTTCTTGTGTTACTGTGCTGAGTAATACTCCAAGTGTGGGTGCAGAGAAGGTTTGTAACTAAATAAATTAAATTAAAATAATTTTTAAAAAATACCATGCATTGGTCACAGAGCCAGAGATATGGATAAATCCTGGGGTGCTGATCATCTGAAATGATTCTTGTGAGTTTTTAACAACTGTCACTGGTGACAAGTGAAGCCAAGCTTTACCAAAGCAGACACTAGAGTTTTGGTTTTCCCTCTCCATGCAAGAACTGCCTCGTCTAAAAGTCAGAAGCCACAAAGAAGTAGGTGTCACTGTAAAGGAATATGGGAGCAAGCAGTTCAGTTACTCCACCTTGTGCAGGGGGGACAGCCATCCACTTTTGAACAGCTACAATACAATTTTCAAAACATCTACCTCTCTGTAACATAATACACTTGAAATATCACATTCTTGCTCATTAATAGTAAGTTGTTGCATGCACATAAAGCTGTTCTTGAGAATGTAAATCTAAAGGCCTTTGACAACCCCATCCTCTGTTCCTGGGGAATGTGGTAGGGTACCATAATAATAAAAAAGCATTTCTTTCCTCACATTCTACATACTTTTCAATATCTTATTTTTGTTAAGGAAAAATTACTAACTCCTAATACTAACTTGCCACTTCAATTTTTGCCATTACATTTTTTAAACTCTTAATATCAATCTGCCAAGAAAACAATTTAGTTTAGTTTCATTTACCACTAAATTATTTTGATTTTTCAATTCATGCTTTTCCCTCAATAAATATTGAGGGAAATCACAGAATTGAGCCAATCGCAGATTTTTGTTGCTAATAGTTTATTTAAGGAAATTGGACCTATTTGTTGGCCAAATCATCACTTTTTACAGCTATTAATTTCTTCATAACTGCAAAACATGTTTTGTAAAGCCACAATGCCTCTAAATCAACATACTCATCCCTTGAACTTTCCTAAGCAGATGATGAGTTTTGCTGAAGATGACAGTAATTTGGCTATTCCTCAAAATGGCAATAAATAGTTAGAACTCAGCTGCACAGAGGTGCCTTTTCAAAAATGGTGGAAAAACAGGGAATTGCAGAACGACGAAGGAGGCATCCCAGGAGAGCAGCCCAGACAGATGATCCTGGAGATGCTGTCTGTGAAGTACCAAAGCACTTTTGGCAGCACAGCAAAGCCTCTCCAGCCCTACACCAACTAACCCATTTCCTTTGGGAATGCCTGGTGCAGAAAAAGCGTAGGAGAGTATGAAAGAAAACTGGCGACTGCAGTGCTATCAGATCTAAAAATCATTCTTCAGGGGTCTACTAATGAATGCATCGGTATTGCCTAAAATAAAACATCCACAGCAAAGCTGGCAGCACACTTGGCAGGGGCAGGATCCCAGGACAGCTGAGAGCATGCGACTGTGTGTGGTCACAGCTCAAGAGGGCTTTTCAGTTTTTCCGCTTGAAACTCTGCCCCATTTTGGTTTGTTTTCTTTCCTAAACTACTTTATTCAGTGCCAGCTCCTGAAAAGAGAGGTGTGGGAGAAAAGCTCTCAAGGAAAGATTTATTTTTAGCTTAAGTGACGAGGCCAGCAGTTTACAAAGCCAACAAAGGCCCAGGTTGCACCCTCCAGGACACTCAAACTACCATGGGCAGAGTTCCCTCATTTAATTCAGGAACTGAGTTTTGGCTTGAACATTTCCCCTGTTTATCTGTATCCAAGTAAGAGATTTCTCTAGTGATGCCTGAGGGGATAGGTCCCCTTTCTGACAGGCAACGGGAAGGAGAGGACGAAGCTGCCAAAGTCATTTTTGCCAGCCAAATTACAAGGGACAGCTGCTACGCTGCCATCCCGACCCCTGTGGCAAAACCTCCAAAGTGCCCTCATTCCTGCCTCCTTGGCCCCATGTGAGGTGCTCCTGCTCCGCTGGGACTCCTGAACTCAGACCTCAGTTAGCAGGTCTTGCCCTCATTTGCAGATCTTGGGAAGGGCTGACAATTAGGAGGAGATTTCCAGAACAGTTTGCCACCCTTGACAGCAACATGGGAAGAACAGGTAAATGGCTCATTTGCAAAAAAAAACAACCAAAAGCAATTTAATACTACAAGCACTGGAAAGGCAAGAAGAAGCAGAAAGTAGTATTTTAAAAGGATAATGGTTTTAATAAATTGTTAACCTTACGTAGATGCATAGATAATTAAATATCAGAGGTATGTCTTGCTAATTATTTAGGAGCTGAACTTCCCATTTGCATCTTCAGTAACAAGATTTATGTAGCTTAAATGGTGCCCTCCTCTACACTTTGAGTTTTGTGATTTTACGGCTTGAGCAACTGTAATTAAAGAGCCTTCTTGGAGCGAGCGTAGCGCTTTGCAGTGCAATGTGACATTCAGAATATATCAGCGTCACTTTACACAGGAGTTCTGATTATTTTCATTTGTGTGCTTCAGCCTGTCATTTATCCAGTGTAGCTCATCTACCTCAAAACCCAGTGTCTCACCTAGTTCATGTAGTTTTCCCCATTGCTATAAACCTCTGTCATTTAAATCACATATTCTATGTGTTTAATTCTTAAGGTAAAGACCTACTTTTATTTGCACACTAATGATTTTACTAGCCTATTGCATAATGCAAATAGTCCTAAAATAGGGCAGCTAATCAACACGAACGTGAGACGCGAAGATTGAGGCAGCATCATCCATTCACACAGCAATGTATGTCTGCAACAGAAGAGACTTATTTTTTCTGTTAAATAGGATGCCAGCAGGAACTGAGACTGCTCTTTGATTCAGCGATAATGAGTGAACGTTGCACCAATGAAATTTACATTTTGCCAGTGGTATGAAAAGCACAAAATTATTCTTCTTAGTTCAGATTTAGGCTCCCCAGATACACACTGATTTGCTGAAGTCTGAGTGCTCTGAAGCTCCTATTTTCGTGAATGAAGATTTTGGCAATCTAGTAAAAGATAGCATCCAACATGAAAGGTAAAAGTAGGGCAGGTGACTACCCGTCAGCATTCCTCCTGGACGATCTTCTTCTCTGAAGCACATTAACCCATCTTCCTCTTCTTGTTCCCCTGCTGCAAGTGAAATCAAATTTTCATCAGTTTTTGCCATATCTGCTTCATCTGGAAACTTTCTGAAAATATATTAGAAAACCTGTATAAGGCTCTGTACTGAGGCAGAAGCACATTTCTCTGTGCTGACACCTACCATGTCAAACTATTATCCAGGCTTCCCGCTGGCTGATGCTGCAGGAGAAAGCTGAACTTTGACTTCAGGGTAGGCAGTGAAAGGTAATTTGGTCTATGTATCACATCTCAGGCAGGAAGAAGGCTGCAGGTCTCATATAAAGCAGACCTGTGAGGCTATGTACAATGGCTGTGGTGGTTCAGGCAGGGACTGTGAGGCACCAGCAGTCCCACAAGGCTGGAAGTCACCTGGAGGTGATGGCCTCCTGCCCCACTGTGAAGGAGCAAAGCCACGTTGCCACCCAGCACATTGCACTACTCAGGTGGACATGGGGCATTAGAACTATAACAAATGAGAGTATAGAAGTGTGGGTGTGGGTGTGTTTGTGTGCATGTGTACAGGTCCTGACACACCAGGTTAAAACTGAAACAAGTTTACAAGCACCTAACAAGATGTAGTCCTCTTTATTGGCTGGTTGGGTAGCATGGACAGTAGTGGTATTTCTGATTTTTTTCTGATAGTACTTCTGGTCTAAAGCAGAAACACTACATGATTTACCAGTGCCTAAAGGCCATTTCCTGGGCATTTCGGTGATTGTGTGTTCTATCCTGAATACAAACACTATCAGTTTATTTCTGTTAATTTAACAAAAAAACAATCCTTAATTCCATGTTTTCTGGAAAATAAACAATGCAGTCTATATTGAAATGGACAAGTTAGTATCCTAAATATGGAAACACAACCCTCCTACAACAACTATAGCTGCTGGTATCCTGCAATCAAGATAAAATTCCTGGCAACAGAAGTCCCTCATAATTCCTGAGTGCTTTCAGAATGCTGCTAAGAGAGCCTCATATCGAAAGTCAGCTTTTTTCTCATAGGTAGTTTTTAACAAACTGATATGATCAGAATCTTGTTAACTATATTGCTGTTATCCAAGCTATTGCAGGTCAGCCAGTCCATCTGAAGATGTCCTTCCCCATTCCAGAGGAAGGGGGAGGAGGTGACTACTATTTGCTGCCTTGTAGCAGTTAACAGGGAAGAGCCTGAGCTACCAGCACTACTGACTTGGTAGCCTTGCATTTAAAAAAATGACTGTCCACTTTTTTTCTTCCATAAAGGAGGCACTTAAGCTAATTTTTAGTATATTTTTTCTTTTGTATTTGATGTGAAAAAGCGGTGTCCTCAGTCTCTCATTAACACATTTATGAACAGTGAAAGCAAGCACAGTTAACATCTGTGTCCTGGTTTAGGGCAAATTTAGGAGAAAGCTTTGCAAGCCAAGTCTGTAACTGCAGAAACAACAAACTACTTTTTGAATTAATGACCAAAAAATAAAGTCCCCTTTCGATTCCTGACACTGGAAATGCAAAGCTATTCCTCAGTCTTTTGTAGTTGTTCTACCATTGAGCAGTTCAGCCTCCTTGGTGTTGGTTGAGGAAACTCCATGCTCAGGGGCTCAGGACCTTGCCCTCCTGATAGGAACGTATAGTTACCTCCTTCAAAAGGTGTCTTCAAACCCTGTGTGGGTACCAGTCTAATTCTCTTTCCCTCTCCTTCCACTACACAACTGTTTATATCACTTGTTACATAACCCCCTCGCTTTTGTTAATTTATTATACTGGGACAGCAGAACGTGGCAGATGAATGTGATGGAAGCAAGGCTCATTAGGATTCCATGTCCTTCGAGTGGTATGTAAAAAAATGCTATGTGAAATGTCATGAAAGTAGATTTTGAAGTTTTGACAGATGTGAGAAAAGGAGAAATGTTTGCCATTTGTCTTAATGACACTTTAGTACGTTTGAAGAGCCTAGGAAAAGAAAACCCAAACCAACACCAAGTGACAATTCCGTAGGGATACAAACTGTTTCCTAAACTGATGCCGGGGCTGAGAGCAGGCCCACAGAAGATCAGCAGGCCTGGTTCTGGGCACAGGCTGCCAAAAGGGAACAGCAAGTGGGATAAAAGTTAGTGAAAATCATAGTCCTTCATGACTTAAGCTTGACCTTTGAGTAAGAACTGGCTAGTGTATTCCTCCCCGCAGTACTGCCACCCTAAGGTCTCTTTGAACACAGCCAGTAGTGCAAACAGAGACATGCAAATATTATAGGAGCATGAGAGAATGCATTTATATGTAATTACTCACCCAGCCAAGACAATTATTGTCAGTGTTATATCTAAACATAAAGTTCCTCAACTAAACTCCAGTTCAATAGAAGTCAAACACCATGTTACTGTCAAGCTGAAATTGTCTGAAGGGGTTTGAAGTTTTGAGGTTACACAAAAAAAAAAGGATGTGACATGGACATAACATTCATGTTTTGGTTCCTGAACTTGGAAGCTGAACCTGTGACTTTGTGACTCTCCTAGATGCACAAATATATGTCTTCAGTGGCTGCACCTTTTGTCCCCTTCAGGCTCTAAATGCTCATTTCTCCCCACTGCGGGGAAGGACAGTACTGGCAAGAATAATCCTTCACACTTTTGACCAAACCAACTACATTTTCCCAAACCAGGCTTTTACCTCAAGCAAATACTACTCCATTGCCCTCCAATAAATGATCTTACTCATTAAAGCTTCAAGGCAAAGCTGCCTGCTGAGCAGAAAAACCCAATGGGTTTAAATCATCACAGACTAGGCAAGTGACACCACACATGGAACCACTTCTGCAAAACCCATCTGTCCTTACAGACTTGTGAGACAATGAACCCAGAATAAGCTTTTGGTTAATCTATTTCCTCTTGGGTGCCAACAGTGGTACAACAGGTTCGGTGTGCATGTAGGGCAAAAATCCAAACCCCCCCAGTTGTAACTGTAACCAGAATTTGAAAAACTTATTTTGTCATAGTATTAAAGCAAGGGGCACACAATGAATGTCAGCATTTACCTCATAGGCAAGAAGTCCAGGTGGAATGGGACATAGTTTCAATTATGATGAGCTCACCTAATCTTGTCCCCTTTCCAAAGAAGCATGTGGCACCCTGAAAGAGCAGTAAAGGAGGGGGCCCAGGTGATGCATGACTCTTTTATTGCACATGCATAAGATTTTATGCAATCTCAATTTTATGATTCAATATTTTTTAAGTCAAACTTTCTGGTGATAAACAATGCAATAACACACTAGCACATTTATTTGAGTCAGAAATGAGAAATGCTCAGAACCTTATCTTGAAGAACTAGTTCTGGTTGGACTATTTGCAGCAAAGAATCAATTTGTTGAATTTAGTCTTCTTGCCTGCTTGTAAATTGTCCTGAAACAGATCACAACTTCCATTAGTACATCCACAGTTCAAAATTATCTAAAAGGCAATGCAAACATATTCCAGACTGAGTTGCTGGTAAGCTATTTATTTACTGCTTCAGGTACTTGGTATTAAATATTGAACTGTTTTTCCTTGGGCCCATAGCTCACCTGGTTTGTCAGTTCCCTGACTGGGTGAGCACAGCTTTTTCAGGTACAGGTATTTACAAGAGTTAATTGCTAATATTTTCTTCTCTGTCCTTCACTTTCCTCTATCTGCCCTTCATTCTAGACCATGATCTCCAGAGGCAGAATTTCATAGCCTCTCAAAACAGAACACCGTCCTCAGTTAGGATTATCAGGCCAGCCTGGGATATTGGCTAGTGATATGAAGGGACAGAACCCCACAAAACAATTACCTCCTTTCTGCTTTTGTTTTGCTACAAAGTCAACACCACCAAGTACAGCTGATGTGAAGTTTACATAATTATTGCTACAACTTTCGAGATCAGTGTATGAATAATCCACATTTTGAGGTGTTTTCTGAATGGAATGAGAGCTGAAGCTAAGTAAGGCAGAAAATGTCTTGTTGTCATGTCTACTACTTGATTAGAAATGGGCAGCCAGCCGGTGGGGAGGCTCTCACCACGATAGAAACTAAGTGCCAGTGTTTTCCTGCTCAGCTTTCTCTGCAATGGCTGCAGTGTGAGAGATGGATCTATCCAAGCTACGTGGCTGTGACTCAGAGAGCAACTCAGCCACACTTTGCAGCAAGGACTTAAAAAAAGATTCCAAAACCCAACAAAGACTTAGGCAAAACCAGGTGTATACCCAGCCACAAGCCTCTAGTTGTTGCCATAATCAGTGCAACTGCACTGGTACAAAATAGCCAGCTGAGATGTCAGATCTGATAGCCCAGCACTGACTGCAATATCAAAATCTTTTGCTGTGGGAAGCTGGGAAACATGGAGATAGGAATGGGCATGGATTTTTCCCTAGCCTCGCCTGGCTGCCCTGCTGCCCTTCTCCCCATGCCACACAAATGAGCTCATCGGTGCCATGGCCCACACATCTGCCCAAAATCTTTTACACTGCAGCTACTGAACATTACAGTAACTGCTGACAGGAAAGAGCTTAAATAATGCTCTCCAACAATATCATTTTGATCATCTGTGGACTCAGGAAAAATTTCTATTCTGGCTTACACAGGTTGCTGTTTTATTTGCAGCTCTGTAAGCTTTTGGATTATTATTTTGAAAGGAAGGTGACTGCATATAAAGCCAGCTCTGCAAAGCACTGGGAACAGGACAGGCTTTCGTTTCAAAAGATGTATGGCTAAAATGTGGCTGCCTCAGGAAGGTTCTAGGAAGCCATCACACTCTTTCAGTAAAGACTCATGCAAAACTCTTTCAATAAGTGTTACTAATTTCCTCACAGATCCTCCACTGGTGTTTTCAATTGAGATAAATAAAAGAGAGCCAAATATCTAGTGCTTAGTGTTTTTCTTTGCACCCTCAACACTTAGATGCATTTTATTAATTTATCATATGCAGATTGGCTGTTATTATGCAAGTACTTGCATGGCAGATAAGTAAATCCAGGCCCTGTGAAAAGCAAGCCCTTTCCATTTCAAGAAGTCAGCTATCTGCTAATTCATTTTACGGTGTGCAATCTTGACTGGCTGCTTTTGCTTTTCACAACTTTCCCGTTTTAAAGAGAAGAACATGTTATGGGGAAGTGTGTCCATTCACAGTCTGCAGATTTACCCCAGCTTGCAGCTGCTCTTTGCAGCAGAAAATGAGAGGGGTTTCTTAGTATTCCTGCAAGAAAAACCTACATTCTTGAAAACAGCGTGAATAGGAAGGCTCTTCCCCCACATAATGTGAGTGATACTAAATTCTGTCCTTCTGTGGGTGCGGTGATGTGAAAAATGGAAAACCTGTACTGCCTGACCCCATGGGTCTGTTTTACATCTGGAGAACCAAACGCAAATAACACACGTCTGTAAATGGAAGCGTACGTCATTTGGGAGAAAGTAAAAAAAAACCAAAACAAAAAAAAACCCACTTTTTTTCACATTAACATTTTTACATTTTTTAATACATTATTCAGTGAGATGGAAAACAAAGAATCGTCATGCTAAGGGCCAGATTCTCCCTGCTCCTTGATGAGATGTGCAGGACAAGGGACCTGCATTCCCCTGGGGAGGATGAGGATATGAGTACGCTGCTGGCACTGGCCAGGTACCCAATGCTCTGCAAAGAAGTGTAGACTTGCTGTAGATCACAGGAGAGGGATTTTCCAGTGGACACTTGGATGCAGCTTTGGGAAATCCAGCATTCCTTATTGGCAGTATGCTTGTCTCTGAAGAGCCAAGCTGAGACTTGCATAGCACAGGCACATTAGTACCATCCTTCTTCAGAGCAACCTGCTTCCCACACAGCCCGGATAGGTCCTCTCACCATGTTAGGGGTGAAAGAAACAGCAGCTGCTCCAGCATTTGGTGTACACCACAGTCTAATCAGACTCTGCCTCCAAGTATTAATGGCATGAAAAGACTTATGGGTTACAAAGTACCTCAAGAGGTCATCCAGCCCATTTCATTGATTTAAGGCTGGATTAGTTACAGTATATCATTCCTGCCAAAGCTAGATCTAATCTACTCTTCAAGATCTTCAGCAATGGAGATTTGACAGCCTCTGAAGGCTGCTGCCTCACCATCATTACCATTACAAAGTCTCTCCTTGACGCCTAACTCGATTCCTCCTGGCAGCGATTGAAGACCGATGCTCCTCTCCTAGTCACCAGAGGCGAGGAGATTATTCCCAGCTACCTTGCGGTGGCCTTTCATCTCTGCAGAGATTGCCTTCACACCTCCTCTCAGTCCTCATCTCTCTGGGCTAAACACAAACTGAATCCTTTCTTGGTGGCACATTTCCTTCTCTTCTCGCCTCACTCCATAAAGGTGTGTGCAAGCAAACAAGATCAGTAAAGTTACAGGAACTGGGGAGCAGGTTTGTGCCTAAGTGAAACTGCCCAAAGAAATTCTGGTGTGCTGTCTGGCATTTACACAGAAAGTTGTGTAACTATTTACTGAGCAATCAGTAAATATGGTTTTTAACCATGGCAACCTCTGTACCATGCATCCCACATTCGTAGACAGCTGCTTCAAATAAATAGGCAACAGACCTGAAATAGCATCACACCACTGCCTTAATTATTAGCTCATTGATCTTGTATCATGTGTAAAAAGGGACCTTAGAAAGCACTTTTGGAGGAAAGAAACATGAATCTTAATCATCCCAGATAAAAAGAGAAATGGTAGAGAGACCAAGCTAGGAACAGTACTGCAAAAATTGCTTCCTCTCTGAAAAAGAGTATGCCAGTTATCTAGAAAATATATCTATCAATCCAAATGCACAGTAAAAACAAAAAGTGACTGATGTGACAGAGTATGCCAGGTGCCACCTGCTGTTACAACCTGCTTTTGCTATTATTATGTGTCACACATGTGCCAACAGTGATGATAAATATAACACGCTTATGCTGCTTTAATATCCAGGTGCTCATTTTGGGTAAATGACCTCTGGATCTGAATATTGTTCCAACCCACAACTGGTAGTGTCTGTAAACTGGTGACTCAGTCACGTGAATCTCAAACTCAGTCCGTTACACCTGTAGTCAGTTGGAGGGCAGGAATTAGTGGATACCAAATAGGGACAGTAGCTCCAAAGTCCATGTTGAAGCCTGTTTATGAATACCCATTTAAATACACCATCTGTGAGAGCATCTCATGCATCCTGTTTGGTTCCAAGCCCTGACATTTGTTACAGCTGCCTGTCCTAACCTACTGCCCAGAAGCTCACCTTTTCATGGCTGGATACATCAATTGGTGGTGATGACAAGGACCACTCTACCTGTGGCAACATCTGCCCTCAAGTGACACAATGCTGCCCTGCTCCAAATTTTAAGCACCTGTGCCTTCAGCCTGAAGATTTACCTATTCCTGGATTGGCAGTGTGTCACAGCAGAACCATCTGAGCATGGAGCATCTTTAAGGAGGGATTCTGAGCTTGTATTAGCCTCATTAAAAAGCCAAGGCACTGCTGCAGTATTTTCTGTGTTGCGGCTCATGGTTAACCTACACACACTGGTGGGATGGTGGTGAGACTCAGTGGTTTGCTAGTCACAAAGCCCTTCCTTGCTATCTTTCTGCAGCAACTGAACAGAAGTAGCACAAAAAAAGATGGGACGGGATGTTGTTTTTACAAAAAGATTATTTCTGGAAGTAATGTAGTGAGAAGGTAGGGCAGGACTTGTGCTCCTTGCTGACCTCGTAGAGCCTCTGCTGCTGATGTCAGGCTGTGCTCAACCAAAATGTAGTCACTGATACTGGCAGGAAGACAATTGCAAATGACATCAAAACCCACATTTTTCTTGAGATTACGATTCTCAAAATTCATCTTAAAATTCATGTCTTTTTAGAAAAATGAAAGATTCGGGGGTTTTCATAATTAAGGAAGCTTTCAGTGGCAATATACATGAAATCAATGGGCACACTTCATTAATTCAGATGAAACATGAACTATTCTGTACACTGTTGCAAAATACCAAATTACCTTCATGAGAAACAAAGTAGATTCTGCCCCCAAAATTACAGGGTTTCACTTTGCAGCCAGTTAGTTGGGAAACACACAGCTTTCTCCACAGCTCAGCCCAAACAATACAAGAAGCCACAAAAGCAAAATACATGTAAGCTCCATTTGGCAGCTGTTTGGGGGTTTGTCCCCACAAGCCAGGTGAGAAGAGGGATGGGTGTTTCACGTCCCACAGAACAGCGGTATCTAAGCAGACTGAGCCAAGAGAGGTCAGAGCCGGCACCCAGCGGCAGCAGGCACAAAGCCAGCATGTTCACCTCGGTTTGCACAGTGCCAGGGACCTGGCCTCTGTCCCAAAAGAAAGGTGACACCACAGTCTAGGGTTACGGCCCTGGGACACGAGGGAGGACTGCATCGTTCCAGCAGGCTCCCTCTCTGCACTCTTAACCCTGCCAGCTCCTTCGACACGTGGAAATTGAGATGACCTGGCAAAGGGGCAGCATCCGCCTTGGGCTCAGTGCTGAGGCATCTGAACCGAGCTGGTCCTCGCAGTGTTGAGCACCTCTCACAGAGCTAGCCAGCAAATCCTTCATTATAAAATGTGTCCTTGGCTGCTTTCTCTGGTTTTTCAGCATACATTTCTTTCCCTTAACCATGCACGCATCCACCCTCAGTGTTTTCAATTGCAACAGTGTGTTTAAATATACTTCTGCAGAGCACAAGGCAAAGACAACTCTCAGCCAAATCCTACCTGAGGCACCATTCACTTCACCTCAACATGTGCGCCATACTTAACATTGTAAACATAATATCTAACAAGTCTCCTCTTGATTTCATTGGCAAGAAGAGAGGAAAAAAAGAGCAAAACACTGGCTTTCTGAATAGATTATTCAGAGAATAATGAAATAAAGTTCAATCTAACTTCTCGAGTGCAAAAAGGTCCAGTGTATAGTGCTGAACTGCAAGATGATCCCAGCAAAGTGACCCAAAGAAATGGGATAGGGCAGACACAGGCAACACTAGGACAGGGCAAAGGAGCAAGGCAGGCACACAGAGCTCTGCCTTTATTTCACTCTGCTGGTGGAAGAATTCAGGTTTTATGGCTGGCAGATCACACTATACCCTGCTTAGATCTAGTCAGAGGAAAACTCAAGCAAATATCACCCATAAAAGAGATTCAGGTCAGCCTTTGCCTACTGCAGACAAGTATGCACTAACAAATGCAGAAGGAAATCTGGCTCCCTCTGGACAAATGCAGACCATGGAATAAATGTTATGCTTGGCAAATTGCTGCACAAGTGCAGAATGCACTTAACCCTTTCCAAACACCCCCAAAAGCCATTACAAGATATTTTGCTTTTCCTAGACTCCTCCACTGGCACATATCAGCAAGTGGTGCCTGGCCTTGTATAAATGAAGTAGGCAACCATAGAGTAGCCCCAGACCAAGGTGCTTACATGGCCATAGCCCACTCAGCAGCAGAGTTTCTGGGACCATACAGCCTCATAGCCCATCCAGGAGTCATTTCCTCTCCATAGCAGCAAACATGAAATGCAGATGATGTGTCTGAATTGCAGCCATGAAGGTTTGGTCTCTTACAGCCTCAGTGACAGGCGAGTTATTTGCAGCTTGACACAATTATCCTTTCTGCTAATAATTTTCAGGCCTTCACAATAATTTTACCACCTGTTTAAATCTTCTCCTGTCCATCTTTCCTCCCTGTCAACAAAGAGATTGTGCCTAGATTTGCTTTTTTAAAAGTTACTTTTAAAAAGCCAGCACAGTAATTCCGTTTGAACAGCCAGACCACGTGGGCCCAAGCTTGAGAGTTCGAACAGCAGCTGTCGCAGAAAATAACCTATTCATTAGGCTTCCAAGGAGAGCTGATCAAATTACTCAATACAAATAATTAATCTAAAAATTTTCTCTTTGCAGATAGTCTACATCCAGGACACCTTCACTGGGGCAAAACTAATTTTTTTATTATTATTATTTTTTACAAAAATTTGTTAAAAGTTTTGCTGTTTCTGAACATGGTTGCTAGGAGCGTTCATTATTCGTGGGTCGTTATTTGTGCTGTGAGATTGGCATGTACTATTGTTTCCACACTCTGCTGAGATGACCTACACTGTGAAACAGGCCTGAATAAAATTGCTGAAGCTTTGTCTTTCCTCTATAGGTAGCATTCTGAGAGGTGGATGTGGAAAAGCTGGCATGGGGAATATTGATATTGCAAGGCTGTTTCTCCCTACCAGTATGGGGCAAGAAATGGGGGAGCACTTGATGTCATAAATGGACCCCAAATTTAAACATGCTAGAGTTCTTTCTTTGGTCTGAGACAGAAGAACATATATATGCATGTGTGTGTGTATAAACATATATACATACATAAATAGCTGTTATATATATATATACATATATATTTAAAAGCCAGTATATGTTGGCTGTTTAGCAAGTTTACATTCCATTTTCTCTTGTCATGCTGACACAAATTATTTGCTCTTGTGTCTGGACTGCTATTTACAAGGGGCGCAGTGACTACCCTTCGCTGTTCTCATTTGATTAACTGTGTAAAAGCCAGTTCTTTGGGGGCAGGTGGGAAGTTCCTTATTGGGTGGCCCAGAGCCTGTAAATAACAGAAATTTGCTTTTTCTGCACGTGGTTGGGATCCACCAATCTCCATTTCATGAGGGGGGTGGTCTCTGGCCCGCACGGTGCCACCTTCCTGCACGGGACCCCTGGTTACAGCGCTCAGCTGTCTTTAGGAAGGAGAAGAATTCCCTGCGTGTGATGCTGCGTGCGTGTCAGCCCGCGGCGCGGTGATTGATGACACAGCTGCTGCCTCTACCCCTGTCGGAGAGCTCTAATTTAATTAATGGCTCTCGGCATGTGCTCGACATAACTCCTGCTGCACCTCGGTGCCCCGCGGGAGCGCGGGCACGGCAGGGCGGCTGCTCCCGGCCCCCGGCAGGGAATGGGAGGGTGGCGAGACAGATGTGCGCGCACAAGGAAGGGCCAGATGCCATCGGGCACCTCGCGGGTCTGCGCTGAGCTGAGCGTAGGCAGCGGCCCGGGGAACCTGCTCTCCGGGAACCTCCCGAGCTGCCGGGCATCTCCCGCCGGTCTGCCGTATCCTCGGGAATGCCGCGAGGAGCCGGAGAGAACCGCCCCGCCTGATGCCTGCCCAGCCTCCCGCCTGCGATGCACAAGTGGAAACACACCTGGAGCCAGGAGCAGGTGGGAAGGAGTCATTTGTTTTCCCCTTGATTGGCAGCGAAGGGAGATCTCAAAGGGTTAATGGTGTTTTCTCAGCCCAGATATACAAAAGGAAAAAAAAAATAATAAAAAAGAGCTATGCTAAGGTTTCATGAAGTCTGGAGAACTCAGAATAATGTGGCAAAAGTATTTCCCTTGCAGTTGTAAAATACTGCAGGATGCCTTTTATCTTCTGCCACTGTGCCTTTAGTCCTTGTCAGGAGTGGGGGATGTGGAGCCAGACCACAGAACAAGAAAATAGTGGCTAACATGACACTGCCCTGCCCCCTCAAAACTCCACCCTGGTTTAGAGTCTGAACCTGCACCCAGACCCCCCACACCTAACTCAGTCTCGCCTAAAGAAAAAGAAAATTGCCAAAATATCAACTAAATTAGAACCAGTTTTTGGGAATAGCCGCCTCAGGAGAAGGACTTGCAAGAGTTGCCTGCAGGTCCAACTTAGTGGGCTTTCTCCTGTCTCCCCACCTTTAGGCGCAGTCACTGATGAAGGCTCAAGTGTAATCTTCAAGCTCGGTACCTACATCTACTCTCCTTGACATAATAAAACTCAGCCTTCAAGAGAAAAGCTGCTGTCTTCCTGACCTGCAGTTCTCAGTGCAAGAAAGAGCCATCAACAGAGACACTAACATATTTTGGGTTTGCTATTGAAAAGAGAAAAGAACAAGGGCAAAGGGAAAACCTCAGAGAACTTCCATCAGCTCCCAAAATGGTCCCTAGCTGAATGGGTTTGGGAAAAAGGATAAGCATTTTATTTTCTTCAGCATGCCCTGCAGCATTTGTCTATCATTTTCTTTGAGATGAGCTAGTCTCGTCTAACTCCAGTATTTACTGGAAAAAATATTCCTCTATCTTGATTTCCTGGAACATTTCAGGCTGGCTCTGCAGTCAGGCATTTCTGGAGAGTATTTGCTTCAGTTCAGCAGAATCTTCAATCTTTGACCAGGTTTTAAAAATAGTAAGCTTCTACTTTATTTTACAGCTTTTTTTTTCCCTTTCCTTGCTCTTTCCTTTTCATTACCAAGGTACAGCCGAAAAGAGGGAGAGAGACAGAAATTCTCCTTTGTTTTGAACTTTCAGTTGGACCAAAGACTTCTGCTTCAGAAAAGCAATGCTGCTCTCCCAAAGGCCATCCTTCACTTCTGTTACACCTCGTTGCCTCGCCTCCCTACATGAGAGAAAACCCCCAACAATATCATCTCCCTCAAGCTCTAAGAAAACAGGTAATGATGCATGGATGTGCAATGAAATTTCAAAAATGTGCACTGACTTTTTAGAAATATGCCAACTGTCAAATAAAAAACAGAATTAAAAATCAGACCTAGCCAATATTTAAGTCCTCAATAGCACCAGCTCTGAACTGAAGCCTCTGTCACAGCACAGCAGCTTGCCCAATATTTATTGTTTACAATTTATCCCAAAAATATGATCTGGTGCTTAACCAAAAAGATAGTCTGCTTATTGCTATTATCTGTTGCCAGCCTTCTGCTGACACACTCCTGCAATCCTTGAATGGGTCCTATATAAGGTTTTTATAGATTTTCCTATTCAAAAAGCCTTCAAAAATCATAGCTTTGGTTGTATAATGACCTGGCCATATCTATAGAGATATCCAGCAGGAAGGACTCTGTATTTTGTGCTTTTGTGAAGGTGAAGTGATAGCAACTCCTTCTGAGCGAGGTGCAGGAGCCAAGCTACAGATGCAGGTATAAGTCAACAGAAATATGTGTAAACTCTCTGTGTTGAGTCTTATTTGGTTACATTTTCCTGTAGATATATGTATTTATGGCTGTACCATGTGCTGTGCACCCGAAGATTTACTATCAAGCAGATGTGTGCAAATGGATATAGCTGCACACCATCTCCAGTGGGTGTGTATATGTGAGTGCTTGAATGAAAAGATACACGTGTTCATTTTGCTTAGGTCTCCTTTTTTAACTTGCTCTTGTCATGGGTTGCAGTGCAAAATGTAACCAAAACTCTGTATTCCATCACCATCTGATGAAACCGAGCTGTGTGTGTGGTGGTGTAATTGTCTGTCAATGGCCAACTGTCAATAAACCTGCTGGGGCAGTTTTCTTATCTCTTCCATAACCCAGCCTCCCTCCAGGGAGAGATCTTCTGCTCATGGGCCATTGAGTCTCACTGACAGAATTCCATCATCCCACTGGGAAATGCTACAGCCAGGGGGAGGAGCCAAGTATTCCTACCTGGATAAAAATCTGGGAGTTGGAACACCAAGCCAGCCTTTTCCACTGGATTCTCAGAGGAAGACCAGGCCCATCTATCACCACTGGACCTTCAGCAGAAAAACCCCATTTTTCTACAGGAGCATCACTTCAACAGAGCCACATCTGCCACTGGGACTGCAGCCACCATTGAATGGGACTGCCACCAACACCCTGACCCACAGGGTGTCAGGTTGTAACCTGACTCTGTCAGTGGGGCTTTCTTTCTTTTCTTTCTTTTCTTTCTTTTCTTTCTTTTCTTTCTTTTCTTTCTTTTCTTTCTTTTCTTTCTTTTCT
>CM031860.1:18062411-18124541 GCA_018697195.1 Certhia americana
CTTTCTTTCTTTCTTTCTTTCTTTCTTTCTTTCTTTCTTTCTTTCTTTCTTTCTTTCTTTCTTTCTTTCTTTTTTTCTTTCTTTCTTTCTTTCTTTCTTTCTTTCTTTTTTTCTTTCTTTCTTTCTTTCTTTCTTTCTTTTTCTCTTTTGTAATACTGCATGTATTTTTGTTTTATTGTTTATTTTAGTTCCCCTAATAAAGAACTGTTATTCCTATTCCCATATCTTTGCCTGAGAGCCCCTTAAACTCAAAGTTATAATAATTCGGAGGGAGGGGGTTTAAATTCCCCATTCCAAGAGAGGCTCCTGCCTTCCTGAGCAGACACCTGTCATTCAAACCACAACAGCTCTACAAGGACTTGCAGGAAGCAAATAGATCTGAAAGAGTGTGTGTGTCTGTGTCTGTGTCTGTGTCTGTGTGTGTGGCCACACCCAGCAGTGTGCACACAGGGATGTCGGAGCAGGGGAGCAGCCAATGCACAGTTCCACGTTCTGGATGGTAACAGCGAGGGTGTGTCCATGCAGCTGGGTACAATTCCGTGCCATGCCTGGAGCTGCTGGCTCCACAGGCAGTGACTGGGCAGGGAATGGGCAAATCAACACAGCAGAGAGGCTGCTGGGGTAGGTGCTGGTGGGTGGCAAGGTCAAGCCTGCTGGTTGCATGGGCTTGTTCAGCTCCTGCTGGGCTCTGAGAGGAAGCAAACAGGACGTGGTTCCCTGTGGAAAGGCTGGAGCTGCAGGGAATGTGGCTGGCTGTGCACCGGTGTGACAGCTTGGACCATGAGGTTACAGCCCCACATGGGGCCATCCTTTTGTGGCTTATTCTAACCACATAATCAAATTGCACTCCTGGGCTTTTCACTGAAGGTAGCCCAAATCACATTTAGACAAAGCAATTTGGAAACAGATTTTGCATTTTCCCAGGATTACAGGTTACACTTTCAGTTCTGTGCCAGGGGTGACTCTTCCCTGACTGTAAAGCCCTGGTGTGCCCAGCTGCCCACCAATTCCCTTTGCATGGGCACCCTCGCTTTGCAAACCCATCTTCCCAGTGTCCCACCCTGCTGGATGTGTGGCTTGACTGGACACAGACCACAGTGGTGCTCCTTGGCCCCACCACTGAACGTAACAGAACTGCCTTGGGCCACTGCCACAGCGGGGTCCCAGGTGCCTATAGGGCATCCAGGGCAGCTGGATCCTGAAGGATGCAGGATGGCAGCACCCACCACTGTCCCTCTGACCTGGAGGGTGGAATTGGGCTCTGATGGATGGTCAGCTCTGAGGGGTAGGCTCTGATCTCACCTACCTTCATGCACAATCCACAGCACCACACTAAAACCAAGTATTTCCACCCCCCCAGACTCAGTACAATGTAAATCACAAGTTCAGGCCTCCTACCTTTCAGATTTGGGTTTTCCCTCCTCCTCCTCCTCCACACTCGATGAAATATCTCTGTTTTTTGCAACATTCAGTTGGTATTTGTGAAAACTACACCACAGGGGATAAAATCCCAGCTTCCCTTCACATGTAACACACTCACACTGGCAAAGAACTGGGCTGAAGGGCTCAGAGGGAAGGCTGTGCAATAGGAAGGGGAAAGCGCCTGTGAATTTCATTTATTAAAAGATGAGAGGTAAGTGTGTTATGTCTTCTCTGAAGCTTCAGGAGAATTGTTTTCATACAAAATATTTGAAAAGTTTGCTATGTGGGTTTTCACCAGTCTTTCAGGAAAAAAATTATGAGTACTATTTACTTTGTTCTAGAAATATTTTAAGAATTTAAAAGTAATCCCTGTTTTATAGGCATGGTATACTTACTCTCTTTACATATGCTGTAAAAGCAAAAACATTTTATATGTCTTATTCAAATCTATAAAATATCATTACAGAAAATTGTTACTTTTATTACTCAAGCTGAACTTTTATGAACAGCTACTCCATTAGATTTACACACTGACTTTTTAGAGTAAGAAATGACACTGTAAAGCATAGGAAAAGCTGTGATATTTATTTTAAGGGCTGCATTACAAATAATTTTCTGATAACAATTCTTTTTCTGCTCAAGTTATTACTTTATTGCTCTCTAACTTTTTTCCCCAAACAAATTGCAAGGTGTAAATCCAGCACTTACAGTGACACATGTCAGAGGAACTGAATGCTCTTTGCAGATCCTCCAGAGTTTCTTTCCTTGTTTATTCCCCTGACATTTCTTTCCTTCTTTGACCTGGCAGGCTTTTTTCCCACCCAGCAGAATCTGTCCCATGGTGGGCTCCAGGGCAGGATCCTGTCAGACAGGGGATGCACTAATGCAGGTCATGAGCTGATGTCTAAGGTGAAATGCAGAGCTGCAGCTCACAGCATTTGAGGGTGGCTGGAAACCATTTCAATTTGAGTGTCCATGTAAAGAGATATTTATTTCCATGCTCTCAGACAGGAACACACATGGAGACCTCCTGTATTTCTAACTAGGTTATCCCAGACAAGGAAATATATGCACAACACACAAAGGCAAGTCCAGCACATCACAGAAACACCAGTAAAATGTCTGCAGCTGTGCTGTGGGGCCCCTGGGATGCCTCCCATAACTTAAACCCCTTTGCTCCTGCCCTGCAATACTCAACTTCCATGCAATTGTAATTCCCAGGTCCAAAAGACAAATCTGCTCAGTAGCTCTACATCTGGACATGCGCCTTCTCCCCGTGGCACAGAACCTGACAGCTCACTGCAGTCCAGCGTGCAGTGTCACTGCCACACCAGGGTAATGTGCAGCAGCACACCAACAGGCTGCCCAGGGAAGTGGTGTGGTCACCAGCCCTGGAGATATTTATAAGACACTGTAGACATGGCACTGAGGGATGAGGTTTGGTGGTGGGCTTGGCAGTGTTAGGTTTGTGGTTGGACTTGATAGTCTTAGAAGTCTTCCAACAGAAATGATTCTATGATTGTAACAGCCACAGTCACTTGCAAGCTCTGCGATGAACAGGAACAAAGACCTTCTGGATACCAGGACCACCACAGAAATTTCAACAATCCCACTAGCCATGTGCAAATGTTGGGTTTAAGGCGGCTGGGAATATGGCTGTCTTTGAAGGTGGGTGGTGAGCTCATACAGCAGATTTCCCTATGTGAGGTATTTCCATTCATTCTCCCAAAGCCTGCAAAGCTGCTGCTGCCAGAGATAATGCTCTGGACAAGGACAGCTGGAGTTGCTTCTGCATCCCTTGGTATATCTCCTCCTTTTACCTCCTGTATTTCTTCATTCCTTCTCAAAGTTTTGAAAGATGGTGAGGAACAGACATTACAAGGCTAGAAAAAACATTCCAGCCAGCTCCCAAATATTGTGAAGCTTTACCTGGCAGGTTCTCATGACCACCCTCCTGCCTGTGGTGTGTGAGCTGTACAGCAGGAACACGTGGCCCCAGCAGCCAGAACCAGTCCTACAGCTTGCCATAACTCCCCCTGAAATGCTAACAAGCAGAAGAGCAGCAGTGCTAGCACCTGGATGTGAAAGCAGAAAGTTTTCTCTGTGTGTTCAGGTATCACAAGAAGAGAACATTTGCATTGCATTTTTAAGCTAATGACAGAAAACTTCTCCCATTGAGATAAAAAATAATAAAAATAAAAGGATTGTGGCCTATGACACTCATATCTTACACCTTCAGGCATCGTATTCCTCTGTCTGTCACTTTTATATATGCATATATAAAAAGTGTGATAGCCTGCCACTTTCTACATATAAAAATATTATAGCGGGCACCAGTGGCGACCACTATATTTTAGTGCACAAAAAAAAATTTCCACGAGGACACCACCTTGATTTTTCCTACTTATAGTTTCTCAGAGCATTACATTTTAGGGATCAAGATATTGATATGTGCTCTCTATATAAAAGTTACAGGATAGACAAGAGTGCTTTCTTCAAAGGAAAATTAATTCATCTCTTTTTCCATACATGAATGAATGAGCTTTTTTCTCTGTTATTTGTAAGTATTTCATACTCTTGCAGACAGCTACTATGTTTGCTTGGGTTGGAGATTTTATTTTTAAACAAAAGTGGATTTGATTTTCAGGAATGCTACAAGTTAAACATGCATACTGAGGGTAGACAAGGAGTTGTCTATCAATCAAGCATGTATAAGAAGAGCTCGGGAAGGGTACAGCAAAGGGCTTGTAAGGCCCCTCAGGCAAGCACTATTGGGGTCTCCTCCTTTTCTCTTTTGTTTTGTTAGTAGCATCAGGATTAACAGAGGTTTTTGTTGAAATCTAAAGACAGGCTTTAGGGAGCACCAAAGAAAAGCCACCCACTACTCTCTGCAACTAAAATTCCTGCAGGGCTCTGGAGAAGTCCTTCAGATGACACCTGAACTGCTGCCGAGAGACCAGGGGGCCTGGTTCCACCCCGTGCACTTGGGGAGCACTGCTGAAGCAGAGCCTGCTCCTGCCAGCTCTGGGTCTGCCAGTTTATGGGGTATAGAGGGTGTAACTACACTCAGCTATACAGGAACTGTAAATGACTAGCAAGGTTTGGGACTTGAGTTAGTAGGGAGCTGTGTGGGACAGACCACTTAGGATAAATCAGTACTGCAGCATCCATGTGTTTCTGTGACACTAGTGAGTGACTAGCACTGCTGAGACAACACATGCCCAAAAAGTAAGGTAATAATTAAAAAAGGAAAAAATCCCTCTACGAAAGTCAGCAACTTCTTCTGCTCTCCCAGAATTTCATATTTCAGCCTGTCTGTTTTATCCCCCTTTCCCTCCCCACTGACAGTACAGAGCACTGCAGCCTGTACTGAAGAGGACAACTACGTGTAAGGTTGTTTTCCAGCTTGAGTCTAGACTGGCTCCTTCCTCTCCTCTTGGAATCTTACATTCTCACCACTGTTACTGCAAAAGTGTGTTGCTTTCAGAGACCCTCTGTGAGCTGAAGGAGATGGCCCTGCTAGAAAAATCAGATGTATTTCTAGGTGGGAAGTGCAGTGAGTATGCTAGTGTGAAAGATAAGCCTCCTGTACGCTCATAACCTACTTATGACTCCTTACCTATTAATGAATAAGGCCTCTGGAATTCAGGTTTAAAACAACAACAGAATTGATAGCTAGGAAAAATGCAAAATAAAGTGAATTTTCAAAAGCACTTAGCATTGAATTCTAATGAGTACACTGATTTCCAACACCATTTCCAGTTAAATAGCTTGATAAATGAAATAGGGCATAACTATAGAGAAGCTCTAATACTAAAACGTAAGTACCTCATACCCCAGTCTTTAGACCAAGGCTGGAGCATGTAAGTAAGTATTTGGAAAATCTTTTTCAGGATTCAGCTTGAGGCACTTTGTGTCTTCTCACAATTTGGCAGCTAAGGGAGCCAGAAATGCTGGCTCTTAAAAGTTTGCAGGCACATCAGAGAAAACCTGGTGTACAAACAAAACTGCCTGAGAATGCTGCCCATTCTAGATGGAAAAAGGCAGGAAGCTGGAAGGTAAAAATGGTGACACACAGAAAACAAAGTCAGTAAGTAGTGAAACAATTTTAAAAGGTCAATGGTGTAGGAAGCAGACATTGAAAGGGAGAAAAAAAAATCTAAATAAATGTAAATCCATTCAGTCTTGACTCCTACAAGTCATTAAATTTTTCCCAGCAGTGCTGTGCTCTGTGTACCTGGGCTTGGAGGAGCATTTCTGTCTGCTCACACCACTGTGGGAAGGCAAATAGCCCTGAGCCAAGGATTTCCAAACAGCAGCATCTTGCCAGCCTCTCACAGTGCTGCCAACCACTGCTTTTTTGCCCCCAGCTAAACTGGAGTGGTGGTTTTGCTTGGGTTTTTTTCCCAGTGTCCCTTGGCTCTGAAATTAATTCCTTTGGGATTTGAAAGTGCCAAGATGCACTGACCTCTAGCTTGCACTCTCCGCTTGGGTTGGTTTTGTGGTGTGTTGCCAAGGTGATGCCTAGAAAGGCTCAGGATGGCCCAGAGCAAGGGGTTCAGGCTAATTTTAGAGAGGGAGGAATTGTATCAGTTGGGTGGGTTTGCATTTGCAGGGCATTAGCTTAATTTTAAACCCTTACGGGATCTGTTAAGGCACCTAAACCATCAAGACTGGGCTTAAAGCACTTGGCTACACCATTGACAAGAGCAGATAGAAATAAAGGTTGTGATGGAGCTCACCATTCTTAGAGGCTGTGTGTGGGGACAGGGCATGCAGGATGCATTGCAGAGGAGTCTGCTCCAAAACTCACCTCCACCATGGTGGATGGAATAGCATCCACACTTCCAATGCAGGGGACAACGGTGGCCAACTTAATCTTGCTTCTGTGGGTTTCTCTTTCATGCAGATACTGATGGGTAGGACATTTAAAATCATTGGAAAATGAATAAATTAATAAGTATGTGAGAGGGTTTTTGTCTGTATGAAACTATTTTGTTCAGCATTTTCAGTCATCACCTAACAGCTAGAATAGACAGTTTATCTCTTTGCCTTGAATTATGTATCTTTACTTGGGTAGCATGTGGAGGAAAAGCAAATGTGGAGGGAACAGTGGATGGTACACTGGTTTCGGCTAGGAGTTAGTTGTCTTCACAGTAGCTGGTATGTGGCTGTATTTTGGGTTAGTGCTGGAAAGAGTCTTGGTAGCACAGGCATGCTTTTGTTATTCCTGAGCAGAGGTTGCATAGAGTTAAGCTCTTTTCTGCTCCTCACTCCATCCCACCAGCAAGGAGGCTGGAGGGGGGCACAAGGAGCTGGGAGGGGACACAGCTAGGACAGCTGATCCCAACTGACCCAAGGGATATCCCATACCAAATGACATCAATATTGGCACATCGAGTGGAGGGAAGAAGGAGTGTGGGGGACATTTCGAGTGATGACATTTGTCTGCCCAAGTAACCATGAAATGTGATGGAGCCCTGCTTTCCTGGGAATGGCTGAACTTCCAACGGGAAGTGGTGAATGAGCTCCTTGTTTTGCCTTCCTTGAATGCACAGCTTTTGCTTTCCCTGTTAAACTGTCTTTATCCCAAACCACAAGTTGTCCATTCTCTAACTGATCCCGATGGGGGTCAGGAGCAAGAGAGCAGCTACATGGGGTTTAGTTGCCAGCTAGGGTTAGTTAAACCACGACAAGGATGTGGGGATCTTGGGGGGCTGCACAGTAGAAGATGCTGATAATCAAGCTAGAGGATGATGCTGTTTTCTATCTTCAAACTGTTCCAAGTATCTGCTCACCAGGTTTTTCTCTGCTTTGGTGGCTGGGGCTGGATCACTTTTGTGAAACATCTGCAAAAACAGACCATGCACCTACGCTTCTGAAAAAAAATCTTCTAGGAAAAAGGGGAAAAGAATGGATATTTTCTGTTCTTTCAGGCAAAGGCTGAAAAGAATTTTAAAAACACTCACAGCAGCAGTACACTGAATGGCTTTCTCCAGTCATTTTTATCTATAGGAGGAGCTCTGAGGGTGGTCCCCCTCAGGTGCTGCTACTGTGTTAGATCCAGAGCAAGATGCACATAGCATCCATGCATGGATCCATATAGCATCCATATGTGCTTTGGAGGCCCACAGGACAGCCTCTGGAAGGAATCTGGGTGGGACAGAGAAAGGGGGGGCAGGTAACAGGTCACAGTGTGAATTCAGCTGTTGCCCATGAAAAGCGTGGCTGAAAATCTAATTCTAGGTGTTACTTCACAACACTGGTGGAAGAATTCTTCTCTCTGGCCTGGCAGTGGCAGCCTCGCAGTTACAGATATACACGGACAAGGGGATAAGGTCAGCATGAGCACAGCACGACCAGCCATGGGGAAAGGAGCCCAAACATCTCCTCGGTGGCCAAAGCAGCCTCTGGCAGGTTAATTGTTAGCCACGGTGTACACTCAGGTTGGGCACACAGGGCCCTTCCCGCTATTTGCCATCCTCGGCAAAGCAAACACACCCTGCACCAAATCCACCCCCGGGGCGCGGAGTTGCGGCCGGGTAGAGCAACACCTGGCCACGGACAGGGCGTTTTAAGAGGATGCTGAAGCTGAATGCTTCAGCGCGTTAAAGGGGAAGAGCAGGGTCAGGGAGGCCAAAAGCCGGTGGAGGAGGCTGCAATTGCTCTATTGAGGCCACGCCAGCGAGACAGGGGAGCATAAACAGCCGCGGAGGAAAATGACGGCAGAGCATTTAAAGCCGGTGTGCATTTTCGAGGCAGAGCGAGAGACATCTACCGGCTCCCGCATCCCCGCCGCCGGGGCCCCCTCCCACTAATTACGGCAAGGTTTCCTCTCTCCTTTCAGCTGACAGCCGGGGAGCGTAATTAGCGTCTAATAAAAAACCCCCCGAAAAGTCAGAAACGCGAGAGCGGGCTGAACAATAAACACGGTGTAGCGGGGCGGGGCGGGAGCGTGTGTGCCGGGTGGTGCCTGGGCTAAACGGTGACACTGTCACCGCGCCGCCAGCCCCGAGCGCGCCGCCAGCCCGCCGCAGACAGACAGCTCGAATTAATCCCAGGAGGCGAGCGTGACAGGCGAGCCAGGCAGACAATTAGAGTGAAGGAGGAAATTGGAAATGGCAAAGGTGTGAACATATGTCAAATTACAACTAAATGATAAATTACAATTCTGTCATTGAAATAAGCGGTAATTAAGAAAGATTTCAGCTAGCCCTCTTGGAGGAAAGAGAGGAGGAAGAGGAGCAAGCAGATTCTTCTTTCCCCCTCCCCCCCCCTTTTTTTTTTTTAATAATACAGTTTGGATGTTCTGGCTGTATTGTTTCCATCCATCGCATACATTGGGGCTGGTTCGTCCTCTTTTTTTCTGAATGCGTTCATGTACTTAAAATATAATACCTTGCTATCCCCTCCCCCCTCCCCATCCCCCTGCCTGGCAGAGTGATGGTGTCAGAAATGAGCAGGGAGCTGATAGCAACTGATAAAAACCCATATGGAGGGATTAAAAAAAAAAAAAAAAAAAAAAAAAGCCCACCCCGACCCTCCCCTGTCTGTTTAAGCCGCTGCACTCTAATTATTTTAAACAAGCCTGGCGCAGCACAGCTGACAATTAGGAAACCCTGCTTGCAGGCCCGGGGGATTCGTGTGAGCTCTCATCATCATTGCCGGCTCCACGTCCTTCCCATTTTGGCACTTCATGGATGAAGGCAGGCGGGGCTGCCTGCCCTGGGAGCCCATTCTGCTGAGATTTGAACCAGACAGGCAATCGCGGCTTCGGAAGGCAGAATCCCAGCCCAATTCAGGAGCCATGGTACCTGAGGTCCCTCTGGCCCCTGGGCATACGCACTGTGAATTTTTTTTCAGCAATGGGATTTCTGTGGAACACCACTGTTATTCCCCCAGCTGGTGTTATCTGCTGAGAGCCTGTGCCAGTAGTTGACACTGCTTCTCCCCACAGAGGGGAAAGTGCGCCCGGGTAATGATGAATGTTTAGCTTCATGGTAGCACATTTGTCATGTGAAATTAAAATAATATTGTGTAAACAGCACCTTGCAGCTAAGGAGCTGGAGGTGCTGTGCAAATACAAATGGGTGGGGGGGTTAGGTATCAACTATATGCATAGGTAGACTTTGTACCTCAACAGGACCTGTTTCTACATAAAAGAGTTGTTGCAGAAATTTAATCTATTGGCAATAATTGTTCAAAATACACTAAAGCCGGTTTAGTGTACAAATCAATATTAAATCTCTACAAAGCAATCGGCTCCCTTTGCGTTTCATTACCTCTATTAGGTTTAATTAATCTGCAAATGGAGTGACATAAAGATTTTTTTTTTATAAAAGCAAGATAGGCTAATTACAGGTCAATGGCTTTTTATATGCACCCTTATCATCCCTTACGTATGTATGTCCATTATACACACAGAGGTAAGAGATGGCCTATGGATACATTTGCACATCGATGAGCTGGCTTTAAAATGCAAGGTTTTGCACCAGCCTTCCCAACTTAAACAGGAGAGGAGAAGCAATAAAATAATTCAAAGTGTTAAATGCTTCAGCGTGCTTTCCTGACAGCAAGGTTGGCGCTGGTGACCATCATGGGGGGATAAATCATTTTGTAGCCACAGCAGCCAGAAAGTGAAGTTCAGATCCTGGAGAGCTTAATTAGGAAGCATGTTAAAAGTGAAAGGGTGAGAGTCATGTTAATTATGTGGGGTTCCTCTTGGAGCAAACCCAGGCAGCAACAGTGCTGTAAGGCTAAGGGAGCATCATGTTGTTCCCTGCATTAATCAACCCATGCTACTGCTATGACACAATTGCTTATACAAAACCCCATCCAAATGCAATGGCAAACTGCAGGTGGAAGCTCGGATTTGATTGTACTTGATTACTGTGATGCAACTGATATAACCTGTGATGTTTTTGGAGCAGCTCCATGCTCTGAGGAATATTTCAGACACCAAGTGGGATGTTGTAAGAGCTCTCCTATGCTGGCATGAATATGCAGCCTGAAGGTTTTGACCAGACTTTGTGGATTGTTGGGATATTTTTCTACTGTTAAAAACTGTGAAATTAAAGACTCTCTGTTATCATATGCAAGAGAACTTTCGATATGAGGTCCCAAAGGCTTGATAGATTAGCAACCCAGTAAATTTTTCTGCTTTGTCCTCTTGATGAGGGCTTAAATCTTGTAAAATTCCTAATTGCGGGGTACATACACGTAATGTCTACAATTCCTGCCTCAAAATTAATGATGATGATGATAAGAATAATAAAGTTTCGCTTGAGTAATCCCTTAGTGATGATAATTAGGATAATGGTGAAACTTAAGCTCTGAAGACATAACTACTGTTCTCTGAAGCCCTGTAGCTTCCCCAGTTCAGCCCTCTGGAATCATCATTGCCCTCAAGAAAACGTGAACTTCTGGAATACTCCTTGTCAGGATGACTTATTACCAGACATTTGCCCCCAATACCTGTGTCATCTGCTGGCAATTTTTCCTTTGGGAAGCCATCCAGCAGACTACCAGGACAGGCATAGACTGGTTTCCCAATAGGACTCCTCTCTGGAGTTCAAAAGGGCACAGTTCGTCCTCACAGGTTCTTCCTTGTTCAGGCACGGTTGTGCTCTGGAAGCAAGTGGAGAGTTTTGTACATGGAGGCTTTTTCTGTAGTGGTGGAGAAGGCCAAATTAGCACCTGTAATAGCCCAAGATGTGTGCTTGTCAAATCTCTGCCAAATCTCTTCTGGTGACAAAGATCACAACTACGTGTTTTTCCTACATACTATTAATTCAGGCAAAAAAAAATAGGGCTTGTTTTTTTTTCCTACTCCTCTGTGGGCTAAATCCCCCAATCCCCTGCCTTATTAGTATTACTTACTGCTCAAAAATTTTCATAAATCAGAGTTTTCAGCTGCGATATTAGTCTACCAAAATCTGAGGTGCAATCAATAGTTTTACTAAGCAGTCCTTCTAAGTGATGTTTTAGAGTATTTCACAAAGGAGGTCTGAAATACCTCATATTTTCAAAAAAATTAAGTGTAAAAGAAAATAGAGAAACCAGTGATACCAGTAGGGAAATGGTTGGTGTGACCAGTGAATAGCCCAGGTCTCTTCATCTCCCTTTCTCCACCCACTCACCCCTGTATGACTGAAGTACAGGAAGGTCAGCCTGTACTCGTGTTTCAAAAATACCACATGGAAACTGCTCTACAGCTGATGCCATTTCCAAGATTTTTACTTGATTTTTGTTTTACAGGATTCAAACCCCAAAATTCTGCTGAGAGACATCAACCCACTGGGAATGCCTGGAATAGGTAGGTATCTGGAAAGGAGCTCCACAGACATTTCCACAAGAAAGAAATTCTCCCAATGGGTTTCTGCCTTAACCCCATCAGTATCTGATATTGTGTCACTGATCCTGAGATTAGAAAAATTTAAAATGCAGCACTGCCTTTGCCTACCCTCTGTGGGGGAAAGAATAGGAAGCAGGGAGAGCTTCATACATGTACTGGCCTGGTAGATGTATTAAAAGGCATCATCACCATCATCAGCTGTCATTAGCCACTCCGAGCACTGAGTTATGGCAGAAAAAGCAGAGATTATATGTGCAACAAGGGGGAAAACAGCATTTAAGGCCAGGAATATATTTGGCACTGACAGTACTCTGAAATTGTTTGGCACGAGAATATCACCCATTACATGGATGTGTCGAGTATGTTGTTCAACACTTTTGCGGCTGTAGGTCTGCAACTGGGTGTGATTATCACACATGGAAAATGGATTTGCAGGAAAGATGGCCTGTGACAAATATTAGATAATCATTGACCATTTGAGGCAGTTTCTTACAGATTCAAAGAAACAAAGATAAGAGCAACACACTAGTAATTCAGGCTATTTTGAGAATCACTGAAAATACATTCCAAAATTAACTGCATATAAGGTAAAAAAGGAACTGCAGAAAGAAGCAGATGAGCTATAGTTTGCACAATATTTTTACCATGGTTTAAAAAGCAAAATAAATTCTTATTATAAACACTTTAGCTTGACAATCTGGCATACCATTACCAAAGATTTTCTACCCTGACAAGAGCCCAGTATTTGCAGTCTTCAAGAATCTTGTATTAGACCACAGCAGTTTTAGCGTTTTAGAAAACCAAGTTTAGCTTCCGTTTGAGATTAAAAGAATATAAAACTAGTAGTTTTTACTCCTGCCATGTACATTAAATCATGTTCTAATAAAAAGCAGCTGACTGCAACAAACAAAGTGGATTCGGACAGCTACAACCTCCTTCATGCTGTGTTTATTTTAGAGATTGGAAACAGGTAGGAGCAGATCAAGTTTGCAAATGTCAGATTCTGCATATATGTTTGAATTCATAAAAATGACAGGCTAACCTGGAATATTGTTTTATGGATTCATTTCCTCCCTGTCCTTCCCCATCCCTCTGCACCTTCAGGAAACCTCCTGTGATAGCAGCCCCCTAACTTTTACTGTGTCTCTCCAGTCAAGCTGTTCTGGCCCTGAGTCAGATTGCTGTCTGCAGCTGCCGAAAATTGATTTATCTCCCCACCGGGGTTGCCGGTGATAAACAAAACATCAGAGTAATTTAAGATTTGTGGTCACCTGTATAAATGGATTCCTTCCCCCCACCTTATTTTACAAGCCAAAGTAATGTTTCAGTCTATCTTCTTTCTACCAGCGTTCTTTGAACTTCGTTTCATAACCATAATGCTATGGTAGCAAAAACATCTGAAAAGGATACAGCAATTCACAGCAAATTAAAAAAGTATGTCCCAGAGTCTAAGCAAAAATTTACAGTCAGCAAATGAGTATGGAGAATCATAGACAAATCATAGTCTTGATTCAGCAAATATTTGGCAGGTATCCTGACGTACCCCGCAAGCCCAGAATAAAATAGGACAGAGAAAAAAGCTGAAGGAGGAGATAAGGCAGAGGTTGTGGTGTTGAGAAGGAAGCAAGGGCATCGTGCACCATTTTTTCTAGAGGAGGGGTAGGTGCTGCAGACCAACAGCATCCTGTTGTGTGTCCATCACTGCAATGTCCAGCAGCAGCAGCACGTCCAGCCCTGCTCTCCCCTAAAACCCAAAGTGAGCTCTGCAGCCACAGGCCCACAGTTGTCGCATGGGACTTGAAGACACCTTAGGCTTGGCCATGTCCTACCCTCAGGCACTGTTCAGAAATTACACTGGGATGGAGGAAGCCTGCTCTGCTCCAGCTGGGTCCACTCCACCAGGGAGACCGGCGCAGACCTGGAGAGCATGGAGAAATTCCTGCTGGGGCAGCTGTGTCAGCATCAGCTGGTGAGAAAAAGTGATGGGAGACCCTGTGGGACACCCCACTGTGGCTCCAAGCTGATTGCTCCAGCCCTGGGGGCACGTTCCCAGCCACCCTGGAAGCCCTGAAGGATGGCTGGTTTGGGTCCTTCAGAACCACACACAGAGCCCAGCACATGGGATTCTTTCCCTCCCATGAGCCTGCCGGCACTACACCAACACAGACACCAAGGAGTGATGAAAGCATCCGGAGTAGCAGGCTCATCCATGACATTTCCACTTCTCAAACTCACAGGCAAAAGGGACTATCATTATCCACTCTTAACGAGGCCCTTAATGATGATCCTGTTGCTCGGTGACTGGCGCATTACCGACAGGTGCGTGTAACAACACACAGCCAGAGCTGCTTATAAATCTGTGACCTATTCCAACTTAGACTTGCTGAGGGCCTGACCCAAAATATTTATTCCCTCGTGGAAAACAGATACTTCAGGTCTCCTAATGGTCTCCAGTGTTCCTGGCTGACCCAGTTTGGAGCATGAGCTACACTCAGCCCTGTTTCAGCACTGAACTAGTTCCATCAGAAATGGTTTCTGTTAAAACTGCTTCCACCAAATGACACACTATGAAAATGTTTAGACTTTTTTTTTTTTTTTTTGGAGAAAGAGAGAAAGAGAAAGCGAGTGGAACTAATCAGAAAATATATGCCGGATAAACTGAAATGGGCATTATGTAACATCAATAGAGTTCCTAATTAATTCAGATTCATTCAGATTTTACAGCCCTTTTCAGAATCACCATTTTTGCTCAGACAGAGGGGAGGAAACTATAAGATAATACAAAAATACATGTGACCACAGCTCCTGAGCATATTAATGAAGAGAAATGTAGAAAAGGCAGGATTTTTTTTCAGAAGAGCAGAATAGCATCTACAGTGATAGATGCAGGGTACAGCAAAATAGGTCAGTAAAGGGAAATATGTGTAATGAATTATATAAAGCTGTATCTATAAAAATGGATATATTGATGAAAAGTGATTTTAAAATGAAAGCTCAGATACAAATCATTAGTCCCATGGCCAAGACTAATATGTATTCTGCGGTAATAAGCGATGTCATTACAAGTGAATAACAATGCTGTAATGGGCAAGGAGCCTTGCTGGGGGAGGGGACTGATTATCAAGCAGTTAGGAAACCTTTTCTCAATTGTTCACTTAGCTTTAATCGCCTCAGGTGCTGGCAGGGGCAATTTCCAAAACACAGTGGCAATGCCAAGGAAGACAAGGAGGAAATTCAGAATTTGGAGTGGTGATGGGGATACCTCTGCGGGGCTGGCCCACTGAAATCTCGGGGGAATGTTACCGTGCAGGGTGAGCTTTGGAAGCAAAAGAAATCACCCTACTCTTAGCTGGGTGACTAAAAATGATCTCTGAGGACTTGAGGACAGAATGAATGGGCAAACCTCCAGCTGCATCCTCTGCTGCATTCCCGACGGACTCATCCCTTGCGTGTACTGCCAAAGCCCGGCCTGCCCGCACCAACCACACCAACCACCTCCCCTGCTTTTCGCCCCTCTAATCCGTGCCCAGCAGGCGGGCATCACACACAGACCCTCCCGATTCCCCCCTCTGCTCCATGTCCCCGGTGCCAGCGCCCTCCAGCCCAGGAGTCCGGTCGGTGCGGTCCTGCTGGGTCGGCATCAGCAGCTGTGGGGGAATGGATGTGCAGTCCTGAGCTGATACCAGCTGAGCAATATAATGCAGTGCCGTCAGGAGCATTACTCATAGCTGATGAACACATACCTTTCCCAGTGAAACACATACATTCCAGAAAGAAATGCATAGATCATTTGCTGAAGCACATTTATTATAGCGAAATGTGTACCTCAACTAATGAAACGCATAGATCATATAGTAAAATGATTATGCTCACACCTAGCAGGCTCAACCATTTATTTATTTTTAACCAACTTATTTTGGTTAGGAGGCTGAGCATGGCCCTCCCCCTCCCAGGGATTAGCAGCCCAAACCCCATTTTTTTCTTCAAAAGTGTATTTATTTTCTCATCATACAAACCCATGTTTCCAGCCCAAGCTCACTGTAAAATAAATTAGAGTGGAGCCTTCTCTTACAGGAGATGAGCAACCAAGCTGAAGACAGTTTTGCTATTGAAGATGGATTTTACTACTGAGTATTAGTGGATATCTAGTGTGCCTGCTAATTAAAAATTATGTCTGTGTACTACAAAACATTTTAGACATTCTCCCTTAAATGTTAGTTTTGCTGCCCACTTGAGACAACTTCTGCATCCTTATTAACATCTTCAGCCAGAAATAGGTTGAGTCAGTGCCCCTCCAGGGTCAGCCATAAACCAGCCATTCCCAGTACATCAATTCAGTTGGCTCCAGCTGGTGCCCTGAGGAATGAAACAGGTCAAAGGCTTTGTTTACAACTAAGGAATCCCCCGGTATATATGTGCCACCCATATCCCCAGCTCAGCAATGCTGGGAACGGATGTAAATCCCAGAGTCACACTATGGCACTGACATCACTGACACACTGACCGACTGGGGAAAAAACCCAGTGCCCTGTCCCATTCTGTTACATGGAATCCCAGCAGCAGCCAAAGGACAGCCGGACTCTTTCTCGGCGGCTGGCTTGATTAACAACAAATCTGCGTTTCAAAAAAAAATAAAAGTGGGGTTTCTATTTTGTTGGACTGGCTGAATTGTATCTGTTTGAAAAAACAACTTAGGGGAGGGAGCAAAAAAGCAAATTGCTTTTTGGAGCGAGCAAGGAAGGAAAAATAGACCAATAAAAGCAAAAACTGGCAGAAGATCAGGTATGAAATGACTGCACTCAATATCCCTTTCCCCTTTCTTCCCCTGAACACCATTGGTTTCCAATTGTGAAGCATATCAATTTGAATTTTTTTTTCATGTTAACTTTTAATTGCCTTGCTACAGCTGCCAGGCAGTGCCTGGCTGAGCCCATTTCCAGCCTCCATCCCGAGTGCCCCACCCTCCCCAGCACCCCATGCTCTCCATCAATAGGAAATCAAGCTGCTGCTCACAGAATAACTCTTCCTACTTTTCGCACTTAGCAGTGAAGCTTTTCCAGCCCCTGCTCGCGTGTCACCAACCTTCGGAGCAGCTTCGCCGCCCAACTATCAGCCCTGCTGGAGACTTTTTATCTTCCTTACAAACTTATCTTTCGAACATGCTTTTTAATGTGTAATCGTTGTTTGCTTCGGCAGGGGAGGCTTCCTTGGGGCTTATTGTGCTTAACTGACCCTATTGTTGTGAGCATTCCTGATAGAGGATTTGCAAAAATACATGGAGGTCGGGCTGGATATTTGCGTTTCCATTTCATGGAGATAACGACATTTTCCTTAAGTTATATGAGTCCCATTTCATTATTCCGTGAACCTCTCGGTGAACCTCGGGCTTCACTATATAATTTATGGTCCCTGATACAATCCAACGGTGTAATCTCATGATTTATGTGCTTCATTTATAATTTGATCATTTCGGTATAATACGTGTTTTCCTAGATGATTTATGTACTTTCACCTGTAACGCGGGTGTTTCGTGCCATGATATACGTATTCATCAGCCGAACGCTATGCCCCTGATGGCACTTTCCCAGGGAGGAAGGTGGGACACCCCAGCCCGAGGCCAAGACCCGAGGTTAATTGCAATCAATTCACCTTCCATGCAATTACACTTTCATCTGCACGCGCCTGTGAAGTGAGCATGCTTAACGCCGTATCAGCGGGAAAGCAAATGTGCCTCTTTTCCCCTTAGAGCCAATAAAGCCAGCCGTGGCATAGGATTACAGGGGGGCAGCGGGGACAGCTTAGCCCTCCTTTCTAACATTTCCATTGAGAAGGTGCTGAGAATAATTAATTATGTCCCCGTTGTGCTGATTAATGCAGGTCTCGTTTCGGTGAGTATCCCGAATGCTGACGAGGCAGCAGTAGCCTGCTCTGATTTCAGGAGAGCATCCCCGTGCGGGCACAAAGCCCAGGAAAACAAAACCACACTCCTCCCTAACTCCCCTCCTCTGAAATGAGGGCTGGAAGGAGCCAGAGGGACCACCCTGTCTGCTCACTTGTGGGATCAGCTGTGCCCAAGCTTTTCCCTGTAGCAGCAAGCCTATCACACTCCAGGTCACACACTTTCTTCCCAGCGCTTTCCACCTTTACCACCAATCTCACTCGGTTTCAACCTCTTGGTCCCTTCCTGCTACACAGCCTGGGCTTCTGGTCCTGTCCACCTCACCTCCCACCTTCCTGCACCTACCACTTAGCCTCAGCCTAAATAAGTCTTGTTCTTTCTACTCTCCTGTGAAGGACATGCTCCCAACACCACACACCATCCTCAGTGCTCTCAGGTGAACTCTTGCCAATTAACTCATATTTTTCATCCAACAGCAGTGCTCAAACTGGGACAGACAATGCCACCTGAGCCCTTGCTAGCAGTGGGTGATGCAGAATTTGCCCCTTATTTCACCCAGTGAGGCATCTGCTTTTCCACAGCTGTGCTTCATGTTCAGCTTGTGATACTCTCCCACCCCAGCAGATCCTATCTGCCTGTTGATTTGCTGTTTTCCTAAGCATTCCTGGGATGGCATGTGCACCTACCTAGAACCAGTCCTTTACACTTGTCCTTACAGAAGCACCTCGCAACTTTTCTCCACCTGTCCTTGTTGCCATGTATCCCACTATAGGGAAGGGGCACAGAGGTGATGGTTCACTGTCAGTGGCTTTTTTCCACTCCATGGTCTGCATCCCTGTGGCATCTACAGGAGAGTGTGGCTTAAGACAGCATCAGAAGCCTTGCTGAGTGAAGATATATGATATTCATTGCCTCTCCACATGGCTTATTGCCCTGTCATAGGAGGAAATAAGGTGAGTTTGACATGATTTGTTCCTGACAAATCCCTGTTGGCTGTTACTTATCTTCATGCTATATTCTAGAGGCTCATAAATAATATGCTTGATTATTTCTTCCAGCACTTTTCCATGCACTAAGTAGGCTGACTGGTCTACGGCTCCTTGGTCCCCTTGCATTGCCTTTTTTTCCAAGATGGGCATTCCTGTTATCCTCTCCCATGCTTCAGAAACCTCCCCTGGTTACCACCAGTTCTAAAAATCTGAAATTGCCAACAGCTAAATGACTGTTTCTATGAGCTCCCTTGGATCCATTCTTGTGGAAAATATCCTGCTGTATTCTTCTTCCACCCTAAATTCTATCTCCTTGTCGCAGAGATGAACATTTTCAACCTAAAGAAAGTTCATTGGTGAATAAATGGGTAAAGCTGGAGGAAAAATAAGAACAGTATGGAGTGCTTTTGTCTTTCTGCCATGACCTATTGCTGGCTTTTCCACCTCATTTAACAGTGGGCCACCCTTTCCTGGTCATCATGAGAACTTACTAAGATACCTGTGGAACATATCTGCATCAGAATGAGATGTTTCCTTGTCCTCTCTTAGAAAATATATATAATATATACATATGTACATATACATATATATATAAAAATGTATGTTTGTATACAAATATATAACAATATAACAAAGATAAAAATATGGGTACAAAACAAGCTGGTGCTTTGATACCAGAAGGGGCAGGATGTCCATGTGGACAGGGCATTCCCCCAGCACAAACGTCGCTTATTTTCAAATTTCCCAGCCTGTGAGGTAGCCTGCCAAAGGAAATACCACCAAGCTGCAGCTTTTTACCACATGATGAAACAAAAGCCCAGAACAAACTTAGTGTGTTAAAACTCAGCTGTATAAACAGGAGGAAGCTGGCGTGTGTGCAGTCTTTTAAGTGTAAGCCAGATGTGAATCCAGCCGTGGTACATCCTTTCCAAAGGCAGCGTCTGAGGGAGCAGGGACTTACACAGCCCTGTCTGCCCTGCTGCCTGCTCCCCTCCTCAACACAGAAACTTGGGCTGTTGTGTTCATGTCAACCAACACTGTTCTGCATTAAGAAGGAACATCTCTACATTATCCTAAGACTTTGAAATTAAAAATCAATTTGACAGACTTTGATGGTATTTGCTGGGGACTCCCTCTCCAAGAGGGAGAAATTGCAAGTGGAGACTACTTTTTCAAAAAATGAAATACTTTGTTTAATTGGGAATAATACAAACAGTATTCTGCACTATAAAAATCAAAAATACAAAAATAAAACCCTCAAACCCCACAAAACTTCAACAAAAGTATGCAGCTCCTCAAAGACTTGAGCTGTGACCTGACTGGTCTTATTAGATAACACTGGATATCCCTGACAATTAAAAGCATCCTTCAGGAACGTGGTGCTTAAAAGATCCTATCTATGTGTCAGAAAAGCTTAAGCTTCTTGTGTCTGAGATCAATTTTGAAATAAATGTTGCCTCTGTGAAAGTGTGGAGGGAATTTTGTCCATCTTAGTTGAAACCAGTCACCCAAGAACTGGTCTAAGGAAGCAGCCATTAAACTCCCACCACGTCAGAAAAGATGAGGAAGGATTTATTGATTCTTGCCTCACTGGGAAAAGACCTCTAAGAGCATAAAGTTAGTTTGCACCCGCCAATTATTGCCATTTTTTCTTGGCCTTGCTCTCCAAAGGCAATGCCACATCTGAGCCCTGTTTTGCGTGGCCAGGGCCTGGGGGACATCCTGAAGTGTCACTCATAAGCATTTGTCACCCAGCACAGCCCACAGCCCACAGACCTCTGGGTTCTAACAACTGGAGGAAGGAGAAGAGACCAGGAGAGATGAAAAAGAGATGCATTGCAACCTGTGGACACACCCCAAGCAAAAGAGAATCAAAAAGATGAATTTCGGAGTGATCCCTTTGCCGCTGGCATATCTGGCTTCACAGTGAGGCACTGGCAAGCACAGCCCCAAGAGGGCCTGGCAGGGACGGAGGACAGACATCCATCCCAAACTGGCCTGCATGTCAAGACTACTGCAGTGCCAGAAATGACCCTCTACAACTGCAGGCAGTTAGTGCAGATCCTGGGACCTACAGTGCTGCAGCTGGCCAGTCCACTGGTGCTGCTGTCATGAACTCCAGGGTTGTGCCAATGAAGAAGGTTTGGGGAAGAGTGACTTCCCAACCTCACAGCTCACATCCTGCCATCAGGTGTCTCATGAGCTACTCCAACAGAAGGTTCCTTTGAACCACATATTCTGGTCCTGAGTCTGCTGCTGGCAGTCAGCTTCTTGGGGAAGTGACCTCACAAGCACATGGCACAGTTGTGTGAAGGCTGCTGACAGAAATTACCTCAAAACCCCATGCTCCTGTTAATAGAATCAGAGAATGGTGGTTTGGATCAGACTGGACCTCAAAGACTTTGTTTCCAGCTCCCCTGGACACCTTCCACTAGACCAGGTTACTCAAAGCCCCCCCTAGGCTAGCCTTGAGCCCAGCAGTTCTGGCTCTTTTGGTGATTTATCAGCCCCCCACTGCAGAACTGGCTGCACCAGCACATACCAAAGCCAGTGCCTGCCTCTGACCCACCAGCTGTGCAGGCAACTGAGACACGACAAGAATAAATGTTACCCGTGACACAACAAGAATAAACATCACCCAGGCTGCCCATTTGCTTTCCAAACCCCCTGCATGCACCCAGTCTTCCCACCCTGCTTAGACCTCAGCAGTCTCTTTTCCTTGACAGGCTTCAATTCCCAAATAGCCTCTGATAATGGGTCTGAATACATTCATTCCTGACAAGGACCCATTCACAGCCATGGTAGCAGAGGCTTTCTGACCATACCCACCACCATCAGTCTTTTCCTCTCACCTTCTTTCCTAAGCCACCTGTCCAGATGTGCTGCTAGTTCAAGAGCAGCCTCAGGGAAGTATTGCATAGGACTTGTGCTATCAGAGAGGCAGAAAGCTTGCAGGAGATGAGACAGGTGCCACCCTCAAGGATTTGAATGGTTCTTTCTAAGAAGCCACAAAGAGTGCTCCAGGGGAGCATCAAGGCAGGAGGATAAAGTGTGGAGTCTGTCTATCAGAACATAGGAACTAAGCCATTTCCTCCAGGCACAGACGGAAACAGGGCACTTGTGTGGAAGGGACTGGCTAAGGGCCAGCAATTGACCTCACCTCAGTATATTGGGTGTGTTTACTACTGAGATGGATATCTTCAAATACGAACAAAGAAAAAAAATCAGAATGTGAGGAAGTAGGTCCCATGCTCTTAGTAGCAATGTTGTTTGACTGGTGAATGTTGGACTGGAATCCTGGGTAAAACAAAAAGTGCAGCCAGGTACTTGAGGTGGCATATAAACCTAAAATAGGTTTTTCTGTTTGGTGTCATTACTGATATGGATCAAGCTTTGTACCAAGCACTGTATTTTTAAGGTCAAAAAACATATTTTTCGTCACCTGTAACTTAATTTAATTTAAAGTATAGGGTAGTCAACAACTGAGGATAAACACCAAACTTTTATCTTGACAAAAATAATTAGAGGATTGTAAATATTTTAGTTGAAATGTGAGGTCCTTGGCAAGACCTGCATTGTGCCCAAGCCCTGAATTCCCACTCAAAGAATTTGTTTGTGGGACTTGACTCCAGGCAGCTGCTCAATTGAATGACCTCAGCAGCAGTGCAGATGTAACATGGACCAACTATCCTTCAGATGTCAGAGGACTGGGCTGGACAGTTCCCACCCAACTCTTCTGCAAAATGCCAGCACTTGGCTGAACCAAGCACAAGTTATGAGAAATGCTGAGTTTTATGGAATGGGAAGCTCAATGTTATGAAGAGACCAAGAGACCTCTTTTCTGTACAGCACTTCTTTGTTTTACTAGAGCCACAGCAAAGCAATTATTAATGCACCCAAAGCTCTCACAAGAAGGTGGTGAACTGCAAGTGGCCACCACCAGCAGCCCATGAAGTGCGTGGATGGGAAGATGTGCCCCATATTCCCTAAGAAGCATTGGCATCAGCTTAAGCCCTGGTCCGGGATCACAGAGCAACACTGGTGTGACACATTATCCAGAGCCTTGGGAAAGAAAGTTCATAACCTGCTGATTAAGTGGACAACCTTCTTGGCCTGACCATTGGTGTAATCTTTTTAAGCCTCACCTTTATTAACTGCAGCACAGCAGCTGTGGGACTGGGAGTGCCTGTTGTCACAGAGTTTGTGACAGGGTTCATGCCCCTGGAAAGCACAAGTGTGATGGAAAGGGTTTTTTCAAGAGAGTGCACCTGTGTAAGCTGGGAGATGTGTGCCACTGTAGTTTCAGACCTCAGGTGAAAGCCAGGCTCAGCACAGCCCCACTTCTGGATGGGTGCTTGTGCCAACAGTGATAGGTGATAGCCATCAGTCCCTGGGAGGGCTGTAAGGCTGATGCATGAGAAGGTTTGGCAGAGAAGAAGACAAAAGCATGATGCTGTGATGCTCAAGACCATTGCACTTTTGAAAGCCAAAAGCAAAGAAGAGCTTTGCTCTCTCTAGTGACACAGCACCTTCCTTGTAGCTTATGACTCTTCTGACTGCAGAAATGAAGAATGAAGGAGATTTATCTTTGCTCTCAGGAGGCACTCAAAGACAAGACCTGCAGTAAGTGAGCCTGCAAGGAGTCCACAAGTGAGGTCATGTAGGACCTGTGGAATCAGGAGCACCCATTGCCAAAGAGTTTGCAGCTGGCTACCTACAGAGACTGCAGGTGGGCAGCAAAGGGGTGAATAGTACAACCCATCAAGAACAGAGCAAACACTCAGTTCTTGGAAATAAATCCCATGTTCAAGTAGTCAGCTTTGAAGGCAGGTAGGACTGTACTGCTGCTTGCTCTTCAAATCAGAAATGCTTTGCAAACAGCATCCAAATTCATCCAAAGGACTGATGTGCGTATAAGTTCAGGTTATGGGTGGGAGAGACTGAGCTGCTCTCTGTGCTGCAGCTGGGGAGGATGCCCAACCAGCTTTGGCCATTCGCTCTGGAGCCATGACCAGATGGCCAGGCATGGTGACACTGGCAGTGAGTCTGTGGGGACAGTGCATGGGCTGGAAAGTGGTGCCTGACCCTGCACCAAACCCACATGTGGCCCCTCTGTGCAGCACTAAAAACCTCTCCCCTTATCGGGGATGTCCCAAGGACACCCTGCCTGTGCTGCCACAGCCCCCCAGTGAGGTCTGGGACCCAGCCAGGCAGCACCCAGAGTGCCTCACAGGTAACTGAGAGCCTGGGGTAACACAGAGCCACCTCACCCTGCCCCAGCACAGTGAAGGACAGCAGGGACCCCACCCCCAAGCACGGTGAGCCAGTTTCCTCCTCTCATTTCCCCAGCACCTCTTTCAGGCGTATGGGTTTCCTCTCTCATGACAACTCGACAGCTGCTTAGTTGCCTGAGGTACAGGAGGACACCTCTGGCTCTCACTCAGAGAGCTAAAAAGTGAAAAAAAGACAACTTATGTCTCTCAAGCAGTTCTCACTGCCTCTCCTAGCCCAAGGCTGAGTACCTCATTGGCTTGAGGGACAACAGAAGTGTCAAAAGCTGCTCCTCCCTTTAATTTTAAAAATTAGAAAACAAGACTGAAATTTATTTTGCTTCCCAGGCAGGAAGTGACCCATACTCATCCTGCAGCATCCAGAACTGGCAGGTTGGGGTCTGGGTGGGTGGGTGACTCTAATTGCCCCATGTCAGGATTGGGAACACTGAAAGTAGTGGGTCTGAACGATGCACAGCTTTTAGGAATCACTTCCTTGCCAGAGAGAGGTGGGTTTCATCAGTATGGGAATAGTGTTTATTGGGAAGAATTGAGAACTTTAAATAAATTAAAAAAAAAAAAAAAAAAAAAGAAGAAAAAAATTTGGAGTCGGTGTGTTTGTCTCGCCTGCAAGATGCCCATGAGCTTTTGTGTCTGTTTAGCTGCAATCTCCTGGTTTCTTTGTTGTCAGAGCACATTTCACTCTCGTGTCAAAGTGTGTCAACTCTAACCTTTCCCTCTGCAATGCTGGCACTCCTCCAGCCCCCCGACCCCACTGCCTCAGCCAGCCACAACACCCCTCCGCATGGCGAGCAGGCACCTCCTCCCCCTCAGCACAGGCAGAAAGATAATTAAAACTGCTTAGGTATTTTTGTTGTTGTTGTTGCTGTTGCTTTCTGAGGCTCAACAGCATAAATGTGACTTCTGCTCAATTAAGCTCTGGGATAAAAATAAAAGAAAAGAAGGTCTTAGAGCAGTTCTTTATTTCTGCACATTAAAACTGGAGTCTGAGATTTACTGAGACCCCCCTCCCACCACCCTCACTGAGGAAAACCTTCAAATAAATCTTCAAATAAAGACATCTCCAGCCAAAATGACCATTATTATCCACAAGCCAGCACACACAAATTTATATATATATATATATATATATATATACATATATATATATATATATACACACACGCGTATATAAATGCATATATACACATGCACACATACCTATATATAAACCCCAAATATGTTTGTGCCTATTCCTGCTAATGCTAAGGGTACAATCCTCCCCATTACAACAGCATTTGCACATTTATAGGAGGAATAAAGAAGGAAAAGAAAAAAGATACATGATACATGCGAAGGAGCCTTTCCTCTGCCATCCAGAGAAAGAAGAACTAAAAGGATTATAAAAGTTCAGATTAAAATGATATAAAATCTAGCATTTGGCTCCAACACTAGTGCCTTGGTCCTCTGTAGCTAATCTGTATGCACTCTGTGACCTCCTCGCAGCGAACCCTGCTAAATATATTATTCCCACGGGGGCTTTCACTGCTGCTTGGTGTCAGAAATCAATATGTATGAGGCGCGTGGATGGGAATTTCTAATAGATCTGCCTGGCCCTGTGCTGCTTTTCAATATCTGCCTTGGACTATTAGTGCCGGCTCGGTGCCTGTGAAATAACCGAGATAATCTTTTAAGGTGCACTGTTAAGGTGGAACCTAAATGTTGCCGTTTCAATTAAAAGAAAAAAAAATATATATAAATATATAAATAAATCAGTCAGCACTGTGCATAACCTTGTGTGTAGCCCGATTATAAACAATGATGGGGATTAAAGTATTAGGGCAAGTATGCTAATGTCTAGATTTCTGAGGAAGAGCTTTAGTTTCTTTCTTATTTTTTTATTAACAGAAAATTGCATAGATTCACAGGAGGAGGGGGGCAGGAATTAAAAGTGGAGGGAATGAGGGATGGCACATTGTCTGTGCAATCGTCTCCATGCTGGCGGAGCCGCGGAGGTGAAAGAGCGAGATCGCTGTATTACTGCAGATAATGCACCCATTTTACCTAAGAGACACCAGACTGTGGCTCTGCAATGCTCTCCATTTTAGACTGGTTTGTGCACAGTGGAGTTATTGCCTGACTGATCCTGAGTGGGTTTTAGGGGGAGTTGTTGGGTTTTCTCGATGATGGGGGCAGCCTTTTTCAGTTATTTGCATTCTTGCCCCCGTCTGTGGTCTCCCCTCACTCTTCCGAGGGTGCTGAAGGTGGGCAGGAGTGTGCAGGTTGAGGGGTGCCCGCCAGCCCCCACACCCCGGGCAGGGTGTCCCTCTCATGCAGGCAGGCAGTGGAGCGAGGCTCAGGTCTGGGAGCTGGCTGAGGGGAAGGCTGCATCCTGCTCTTTCATTCTCCTTCTCACTCTTTGTTTTCAGTTGAATGCGCAGAGGAAGCTGTCTCAGCTCAATGCACAGAGGTGCGGCTATAAAAGCAATAACTTGCTAAAGGACCGCTCGCTCTCCCTTTTTTTCCCCCCTTTTTATTAGGGGAAAGGTAATCACTAATCCACGCATCTGCTTCCCCAGCTTTACAGGCAGCCAGGCTGAGTTCAGCCCTGTGCTGGAGATGACAAGTGGAGAGTCACCACCCCAGAGGATCCGTTTTAGTCATGTTTAGCTCTGCTGCCCTTGCGAGGTTGTCACCCTACCAGAGGTTGAAGAACTGGCACGCAGCCCTGGTATTTTTCTTTCCCCCTCTCTCCTCCTTGTACACTTCACTTAGCATGGCCCAATCCACCTGACAACTCTCCAAAGTGCCCTCGACTGCTTGTCTGGCCTGAGCTGGAGGCAGCGGGGGGCAGGGCAGCAGCCCACCATTAAGGATCTGTGTCTGGGGAGAAGCACAGGGAGAAATCTCTAACCTAGGAGTGCTCACACTGTGTCAGGCCTGCCCATCAGGATAAAAGCAAAAGGCTCCAAAAGGAGGTTTTACGCATTCGAATTTCACAGCAACCCCTTGAAATGAGAGGAAGATGGAATTGGATCAGTTTCATTCTGTTTTACGTAATAACTGTGCTTTTCTCCACAGGTGCCGTGACCCTGCAGGATGCAGCCCTGCTCCCAGAAACATATAACCATCAGTGTTACCCGAGAAATATGAACATGGCTTTTCAGACATTTTTCTGGGCCTGCTTCAGTTTCTGGTTAAGCATTATTGTAGTGCACAGACAAAGTAAAAAAACAAAAAACAAAAACAAAAAAAAAAAAAAACCCAAAACAAAACAAAACAAAAAACCCACTCGGTGGGTTTTGGAGCTTATTGTTTTGTTTGTTTTTTTTTTCTTATGCTCAGCCATAAATAAGCCACAAATCTCTCTAGTCCCTGAAAAATTTCACCTGAATACACTTCTGCCCCATGCACTGTGTATAAATAGATCAGAGCAGCAAAGCTCAATTCTAGATTTAAAAATCCACCTGCAAAGATTGCAGGCATTTACACCCAAGGAGTGGCTTTCCAGCAGCTCCTCTGGAAAACAGGACCAGGCAGCGATATGTGCATATCTCAGCTCTGCTGCCTAAGGTCCTGGTCCAGCACGGATGCAACACTGTTGATGGCCACAGGAACTAAATCCCAGGTCTGTAGTTTGGATTAACTATCCCTTGCATCTGGGAAAACACGAATGCTTATAAAGGGCTCCGCCATCACTGGTGATTTGATCCCAGATGCCGAGAGCCAGCTCACTCTCTGCCTCAGCTTCTCACAGTATTTATAATACAAACACTTCTAATCTAAGGAACGAAATTCCCAACAGTTTAATAGGGCTGAAGTTCCTTTCCTGCCTCCCCTTTCCCAACGCATCAATTAGGTAGGCATATGTGAAAACAAACAACCTATGTGTTTTCTGCATCTCCAAGGAGGTGTAATGGTGCAAAGTGCTGGTTATGTGCGTTTACTAATGGGAAAAGAGAAGCAGAGTGGGTCTTTGCAAACGGCAGGTTTGCTTTTTCCAAGAATGCTGAAAAAAGAGCAGCTTATAGCAGTACAGGCACTGCTGGAGAAGGAAAAGGCAGGAGAAGAACTCGCATGCATGCCACAGCTTTGCAGAGTGGCTGTGGTGTTGCTGATAGCAGGAGCAGTGGAAATGAGATCCAGAACCCTGAGCCCCAGATGGGGCAGGCATCTGGCTGTAGCCCAGAAAAATTCCCCTCCCTGGGTGCAGAAATCCCTCATCTCTGTTTTCCTGATCCATTTATCTCCTGTCTTTATGTTCATGGCAGCAGAGTAGGCCATGGAAGTCCCTTATGGTCCACAGCTGATGGTCACTTCTAGTTTGCTTTGCGTTAGTCCACGCTGGCAACCAGAGCTCAACTACAGACCTGAGTCCATATTTAAACAAAAGGATTCCTTTTACACTGTTTTAAAGTCCATATTCACACTGATACTTCAGAGAGGTTGCACACCTCCAGTTCTCAAAGAGGCCTCCAAAGCAGCAGAAATCCACGTGTGGCTCCACCAAGCCAGTGAGTGACACATGAAGCACCCCTTGCTCTTCTGACTAACTCTCATGGTGTAAAACATGACCAAAGCATAAAATCACGTGTGCACCTATCAAAACAGCATGTGAGCCATTACTGACACCACCACTGGAGCTGTTAGGGGGAGCAGCCTGCAGAAGGTGGACCAGCTGCTCCTCACGCTTCCCACTATCCTGTGCCATGTTCACACCATTGCAGCACCAGGACAAATGCCTGCTGAGGCAGAGCACTGCTTTGTCTGACCTTTTGCCATGACCTCTGCCTTATTGCCTCACAGACCACATCTGCAAAGATGGGATTTGACAAGAAGTGTCATGTCTCTTCCATCCTAAAGGCAAATAAATGTCCCTTTCGATCATGGCTGTCACACGCAGCTCATGGCTGAGTGACACCCCAGCCCAGCAAATTACTCCTACCCTAGTTGCTGCCAGCATCGGAAATGCAGTTGGTTTGGAGACACTCCTGGATAAAGGCAGAACCAGAAGTAAACCCACACTAAAGGTCCATCCTGCGATACTCACATGCAATGTAGATTCCATCAGCACCCAAGTAAAAAAATCATTTTTGCAGTAAGCATGACCTTTTTGAAGGTGGGCATTCCACAGCCACGCTGTGAAGGGGAACACGGTTAAATTAACTTGGTAGAAACCAGCTGGTGGCTGTAAGGAAAGTCATACCAGTGCAGGCAGACTATCCCACTTGTGCTCTCTCTCCCCACAGGTTGATAACTCCACACTGGAAGTGGTTTATGGCCCCTTCCACTGCACGGGGGCAGAGGCACACTGCCACCAACAGCTTGGCTGGCAACCACAGCAATCAGTGCCCAAGGGTCTGGGAAGGGAGTGGGAGAGGTGTGCTGGTCTGTGACAGTGGCCTGTGCAAAGACAGCAATACCTGTTTGGATCCTGATCTGTTAATGAAGCTGGAAGTCAAGCCCATGTTGTAGATGAGGCATCAGCATAGGAGACAGCCACCACCCAGAGCAACCCTCGTTTATTGTGGCACAGCTTTGGGCTTTCCTTGCATGTCCTGGGGGAAAAAGCTACCACTTCCTGGTGGATGTTGCGATCCTTTTCTCCACCCTGATCCAGGGAGTTACTGCCACACCACTTGCACACTGTGGCAGCTCCCTGAATTCCTCCTCTGGTGTCCTACTGAGGTGCTGCCTACACCTCCGTGATGTACACCTACACCTCTGTGGGCCAAGTAAGAGCCAGAGTAAAAACAGCCTGGACAGCTGCTTGTGACAGGTGTCCATTAGAGTATGAACGAAGCAAAAATGTCATCCAAATGTGAAACAAAGAGCCCAGAACAGCACTAGATAGTGCAGAGCCTTGGGGTCAGCATAGGCATTGTGCCACACTACATCATTCCTATGCCAGGCTCATGTCCAGAGCAGGGTATCCCTGCAGGGCATTTCCTGGAAATGTGGCCAGATGCCTTGCACTGCCAGACCCCTCAGACACTGGGAAGGGTTATGAGGAGCAAGTTCCTCTCTTGAGGGTCCAGGGAGACAAATGTTCTGATGCAGCATGGGAGGAGAGACCAGCAGGGGCCGCGGGCAGGGCCAAGAGCCCAGGTGCACCTACAGGGTCATGGCCATTGCTTCCTCTATACGCACCCAGACAGCACCTGTTGGGCTTTTTCCTCTCCTATTTCCTCTCCTTGCAGTGCTGCCACCTTCCTCTGATGAAGGGGTGGGGGACTGACTGACAGCACATTTCCCAGCACAGCAAGTGATGCTGCATTTGATAAGGGATGCCCTCAGGGTTGTTTTTTAAAATACCTGTCTATCCCTCCAGAGCTGCAGCACCTGTATTTGTGGAGGTGCGTTTTAAGCAGTTTTTCAGCACTCCTCCTCTGGTTAAAGCACCCTCACCAAAAGCTCTCGGTCCCTGACACAGTAAGCTCTGCTTACTGCCCTGGCAGGGCTGGCGATCCTGACCCGAACCTGTGTTTCCCATTAAAATCCTCCTGGGAGCAGCTCCTCCCGGGGCAGAACCCTCCGGGGCGAGGGACGGCGGCAGCCGCAGGCACGGGCTGGGCTTCCCCTGCTCCTGGGCCTCTCGGGAGCCAAAGCAATTCATCTCAGCCCTTCTCGGCAAATTACTCCTGTGACCACACAAGGCGAGCCGGCCATTCAGGCTGAACCTTGGCCGTGCATTATCCAGACGGCGAATCCCGCTGAGCCTGGCATCTCAGCCCCGCTCCCGCAGCTCGCCCTGCCTCCCAGAAGGCAGCTCCCAAGAGCTGCTGCAGTGGCAAAGGCAAAACTCCATCCAGTGGAAAGCAGGCAAAGTTTTACATCTCCCAACACCCCCAAAAAACTACGAGCGCAGGCGCTGCCACACTTGCGTTCACTCCCAGCTGCTCCAGCTGCAAGTGGAGGTGCCAGCTGAAATACCCCAGGAAGGGGCTTTCTGCATTGCTACACTATTGGTACACGGGTTTCCAGGACGAGAGAGGCCAGATCTCATGGAATTGCTCAGCTGCACTAATCAAGGTCTGTTTCCCCTCTTTTTCTGCCCATAAGGAAATGGGGGTTATGGAGCCATTCAGTGGCAAGGGCAGGAAGGGAAGGGGAAGGAGCGGAGAGAGAAGGAATGGGAACAGAGCCAAATTGCACAGCATGTCTTTAAAGAAGTAAAAAGTTGTGTTAGACTCAAACCTAATCTCCATCCCAGCACAGCCCGTTAACACTCACGTGTCCACACAGATGACAAGCAAATGCAAATGCTCTGGGACATGGTGGCACTGATGGGTCCAACAGCAGAGATGGTCTTTGGGCTGTGCCTGGTGTGCTCCGGCTGGCTGGGACACAGGCACAGAGGTGGCTGCAGGCGTACCTGCAGTCGTGTGCAGCAATACATGCCCACAGTTCCGCCCCTGCTTCTCTGCCTGGAGGTGTCCCCGCCCCAAGCTCCAGGAGCAGAGACATCCCATCTGTACAGACCAGGACAGCCCAGGAGAAGAGCTGCTGCCCTTCCCAGGCAAACCAGCAGTCAGCCAGCTGTGTTTGCTAATGCTGTAAGGCAGTCCTCCTGAGCATGTTTCAGCCCAGAGGGGCAGTTCCTCCTTTTAGCCCTATGGCCTGCACCAGGGATGCTCAGCTCCTGTGGTTATCTCAGGCGAAAGCAAAATTACCAACCCCAGTGGCTTTTCCCCTGTCTCCTCCCCAGTTCCCATGAGAGGTTTTGGGCAGCCCAGTTAGGATACAGCCTTGAGCAGTTTGCTACTGTTTTCCATGGCTATTGGCAGCTCTGGTACTCAGCTCAGCCGTGACCTATAGGAATATAACAGTGGTGGCATTAGGCACAGGCATGTCCCTAGTAGGCTCAGAGGGGGAATGGCTTTGCTCCCTGAGACTGTCCTCTCCTGCAGAAGTGGCAAACACACAAGCGGTAACAAAATTGTTTGAGGGAAAGGGGTTGCAAAAAGGGAATTCAGAGGACAAATATCATGCTCTGGCCTGAAAACAAAAAGCATTCCCAAGTGCAAGTTCCCCATTCCCATCTCCCCGCAGATGAAGTCTGCTCCTCCCCAGCCACCTCCCCTCATTTGCAGGCAGAAGCAGGGTAAAGCAAGCAACACTCTGCATTTAGAGTAATCTAAGAAAAATGCTGGCCTGCCACAGCCAGACAAGATTGCTTTTGCATGGCTCTGGATTCCAGACCGTGCCACTTCGATGCTCAGAGCCTGAAGGACCACTGAGGTTTGGCACAGCTCGGTGTGGCCACCGCAGCAAGCGGAAATGCTCATCCAGCAGCAACAACCAAACAGCATCCCCAGGTGCCAAAAGCCATGAATTTTGTCTTCTGCACCTGCAGAGGGGCAGGAGCAAACCTCAGTTCCACAGGTATGGCAATGGCAGCAGAAGGCGCTTGGTCCCCCAAAAAATTAGTGTGGAGGAAGAGCAAAGAAAAAAGTTCTCCCTTTAGTTGAACAGACACCAGGAACTCAAACGCCCACTTTGTTTAAGGGGAAGATATTTGAAGGAGCAGCAACAACCCACAGGAGGAAGAACCACAGTGCTGTACATCCCACATCTTGTGCAGATGGCTGCCAAATTGGTGGGAAGGTGACACATTGCAAGCAGAACAACAAGTTTAAAATAATAATTAATGAATTATTACTGACAATTGGTAAAAAAAAAATCCCATTCGCTTATACAAATGAACGTTGGCTTCTGGAGTTTCCAGCAATAATAAATATTTAAACACCACCCTTGTTTTAACATAAAGCAGAAGAGAAATGCAGCAATCGTGGTGGGAGCAGCGAAGTGTCAGAACAGCAGCGTGGAGTGTTGGATCAAAACACAGAGGGGGCTCGCACCCCATCAGCAGGGAGCAGGGAGGGGGCCACCCCACCCCCAGGAATGGCACTGCCAAGGCATCACCATCAGTCCCAACACATTCCTATTAACAACCACCCTGGAAATAACCTGCCTCTGTGCTCAGCACACCAGGCCAGGAAGCTGACAAACTGGGTTGCTGGTTCTTTTCGGTGGAGCCGGAGACAGAAACTGTAGCTCTCACAGTGCATGTGTCAGAAGAGCATCTCTTCTGCCTTTTCCCTGGGGCACAGTTTGGCATCTCTGGGAAGCATTTTGGCTGGCGGTGTCACAGCCATCCGCTTTCCTTGCCATCATACAAGTGGTATTTTATGACAAGGGAAAGCCCACCCAAAAATCCCTGACCCACCCCAGCTGCTTCCAGCCTTTGTTGGTAGAGAACCAGACTGAGTCTCTCCACACAGCGCTGCAGAATTAATGCCCTTCTCACTCCCTCCTTTACTCCTAGCAAAGCTGGTGGCAACATCTGCAGTTCACATCACATAAAGTGCCTATTACAAGGTCCCATTTTTGTCGGTTCACAGCTTTACTCAGCCCTTTAATGCTGCAGGCTGAAACTGTTCAGGCAAGACATCTGCCTCCAGCTCAGTGCCTGCCTTGAGCTAGGTGTGCTTTCAAATTCCTAGCAAAACCAACTCAGCTGTTTCCAAGAAAATAATTAGGGAAAAAAAATAGCTAAGACCTGGCTTTCTTTAACCTCTTTTCCAGAACCCTTGCTGTGGCCAGAGAAAGCTTAGGACATACTAGTGATGGATCAAGTACAGGTCCTACTCTTCATCCCTCAGAATTCCACCCAAATTTTCTCAGCACCAGCATTTTAGGGCACATGTAACCTACATATTCACTGCTTTCATTACAATTTGCATCAGCTTCCTCACCCTGCCATGCTGGGGGTGTAAAAAGTTCAACATCGACTGTTTCAGCCCAGTATCTGCCACAATTTCCCCACAGAATCCAGTGGCACCAGCAGAAGAGCAGCAGCCCACACACTCGCTGAGGCACCACTCCACACACCAAGCACCTACCTACCTTGCAGATGCTCCAGCCTCCAGGAGTTCAAGCCTCTGTACAGCTGCAGCCCCATCACCTTCCCAGGACAAAAAACACGGAGCTGGGGACTGCTGGCAGGAGCCACAGCATCTGCCATATCTGCCCTCCTCTAGGGAAGAGAGGAGTTAAAGGAAGGAAATACAGGAGAAAGGGGAACAGAGAATGAGAAAGAAAGAGTGAGTGAATGAGATTTTCCCTCTGCCTTGCTGGGGAGCTGCAGTTTTCTTTGGCTGATGGAATTCTATGTTATGTTATTGAAGTAAGATGTGCTGGGTCACAACCAGAAAAAAACCTCATCAGCTAATAATCCTGCTTGTGCTTCATCTCTGTGGTGAGACTGCCTCAGGATCATCCCCAGCTTCTGAAAGTCACTCTTTCCAGCAGAACTAGGAAAGACAGGCACCAGAGCAGGGGTCCCCAGAAATCTGTCTAGGACAGCTGTGTCACTAGGCAGGATCACTGTACAAAGAGGCTGGGTCCTGTCCAGTCCAGCTGTGTCATTCAACAACACTTGATCTCACTGCTTGCATTCAAGGCCTGAAAGCTGACAAAACATGAGCCCTCCTTCTGCTCTTCATCTCACCAAAGAGCAAATGGGAATCTAAGATTACCTGTGTAACTGTGCCTCCAGTGGACTGAAAAATACAATTTTTATGCATAATGTTTGTGACACACTTCATATGAACATACAGAAAGGATGACGACTTCTTTATGTAGAGGACCACATGTAGTTGTGTGCAGACATCAGGCCAACCTATTTTAGCTTTACTACCTCTCTCTGCACAAAGTCCCATTCCATCCTAATGGCCTCCTTGAAGAGACCATGAAAAGTGTTATCAATTACTGCCAGCTTCCTCATCTACTGAGATGTCTTAAACAGCTATGGCATGAGAATTCATGCTCCTTCTGTGAACTTATACTTAATATTGCCAAGCTGTTTGGGCTTGAACTAACCACCTAAACCAGAAAATACTCCACTACCTGCAGAGTCATTTCTGACCAGACATTTGCCAGGCGCAGCAGGTCAGGGAGCATCACACCCCAGGAGCGTGAGAAGATGCTGGCCCTGGCCCTCTGTGTGCTGAGAGGTCGCCTGCCCGCGCGTGCTCCAGCTGTGCCTGCGCCGACACACAGCCTGCAATGAGCATCACCCGGCCACAGCCAGCGAGCCACACTGGAGGCAAATACTCTGCTTAATTGGTCTCAGCTGGAAGCTGCCCTGTGCATGTCAGCGTGTTTAAGAAAGCAGGTCTACAGGAGAGAAGACACCAGAGTAACCAATTAAAGAAAAAAACTCCCTCAAGTTCCCTTCCCCCTCTTTCCCAGCCCTAAGCCGTGGAAGTTTGTTTTATTTTTAAGAAGTGTTTCTCACTGTTAATGAAATCAACTTGAGAATAAGGTTTTGCTGTTGGTATTTCCAAGTCTCGTACTGACAGCATTTGTGGAGATAGTTACAGAGACATGGTTAAATCAAGTCAAGGTTTGCACCTTTATTTCTTCTTTTTGTTGTGTGTAGTTTTGGGTTTTTTTCTTAAAAAAGAGGAAAGAAGTGACACCAGGAAATGCTTCATCCAGTTCAAATCCAAGTTTATTAGCCTGTAAAAGTCTGTTTCCACACAGTAATCATAATAAATGAATGAATGTTTATGGAGCATAGCATAAAAATACACGGAGTCAGCCATAGGTTGGAGTTTATGATTGCCCACAAAAATTAATCAGCAGATCACATGGCATTGCATCAGAAAGGCAAATCAGTCCCAGGAATGCAAACAATCAGGATAAAAAGGCAAAACAAGTAAGAGCAGAGTACCAGAAAGCAATAATTAGTTCACAGTTCCTAATGGGGGTGACAAATTTTGCTAGATCAGGTTATTTACTCACTAATTCTCCAACAAAAGGTCGATAGCCAGTTGTAATAATTTTGCATTAATCTTGGTCGACATATCAGCTGCTCAAATTCATTATCAATCTCTAGGTATGACCATTAAAATGTAGGCAGGTAAGAGATTAGGTATACTCAATAGCCCATCTCCTTCTACAGCCTGGTGGCCACCAACACTCACAGCTATCAAACAAAAGCTAACGCGAGACAAGTGGGTTGAGATGTTCTAGTCCCTGTCTGGACATGTAAAAACCTTCTCTCTTCTTCAAAGTTTCCAGTGTACTACAGGCTCCTCAGATCTGGGCAAGTTCACCTCTCTGCTGGGCACAGCAAACCTGACCCCCTGCGTGAGAAGGGTGTTGGATACCTGGCATAAACTTGTGTGTGTGTCACACGTACGAGGGAGAGGGCAGTGGGAACATCCCCCACTGGATCCTCTTTGCTTTGGTGCTGATGTTCTGTAGGGTTGTGCCCAGCTGTCAAGCTGATGTATGGACTTTGTTCACAAGCTACATCCAAGGCAGAGAAGACCCCTGCTAGGAGATTTGAGTAAGCACCAGGAGGTTCTGACCTAGACTAACTCTTCTGTCTCTTCCCAAAGGAAAATGCCTAGCCAAAGAGAGATGTATTTCTTCTAATGCTTTGGGCTTTCCTAAAGAAGTGCAGAGGGTTAGTCTTATTAACTTCATAGAGAGAGCAGACTTAAAGGAGCAAGGGAAGAAAGGTGCTTTCTTTTCAAACGCAGGATTCTTACGCACATCATAAACCAAGATGGGGAGAACTACACCGAATAATTAATCCAGGCTCTGGCTGATATCATGACACCTGCAGATCCTTCTACCAGAATTCTGAATTATTTTCTATCAAAGATCCTTGACTCTGCAAGTCAAGGCCCTATACAGGCCAATGAACCCACAGTCACAGCATCTTCTATTATAGGGAAGCCATATTACACTAAGAGGCACCTTCATATTTGGTTGGGAAATAAACCAAACTAACTAATTAGCCTAATTAAGGCTAACTTCTAAAACTGCTTTTTCAGGAATGGGCAGCAGCATGACAAATTCTTCCTGATTATTGTATTAATAATAATGTGACAATCCTTAAATATTATCTAAGAACTTAGAAGAGCACTGAAAATCTTCCAGAGCACCACAGTTTCTTTAGGCAGTCTAGATCCTTGTCTTGCAAGAATAATATTTTGCCACCTGCATTTCCTTCATTCTGCCTGCCTTGGGCAAAACTGCTCTCCTGAAGCACCCAGTGACCCAGCCAAGCATGTCCACTCTAAAAACCAAACAGCAAACCAAGTCAAACCTAAAGGGGGAGCAGATCCTGCAGCATGTGATCTTTCTTTCCCAAGTGATTTCAAACATCATTGTATGTTCTGCAGTTTTTACTGAGGAGAATAATTTCTTCCCTTTATAGATTTTGGGGCCATCTATCCATGCTCAGTGCACACTGGTAACTGAGTAGATCCCTAAAGTGAACTGAGATCAAACTTATTAACTAAGCCACCTATATAATATCCTCTAATTCCAAGAGCTATCTGGTAAAGCCCAGGGGAATGTGGGGAGGACTGGAGCCTCCCAGAAGGCACTGTCCTGTATCAGTAGACAGTTCATAATTTCAGACTTGTTCCTTGGAAATATATGAGAGCATTGACATGGCTAGTGGCCAAACCAAATTGAGCCCAACACAGCCTAGAAGAATTGAGTTTCTACACAAAAGGGTATTTTCATTCCTTTAATAGGCTCAGTAATAAGTTTGTCAGTTTTGGCTTTGAAGAATTACCTGCTTCTTGACTGGGTTTTTATTTTTAGTTGCTTGGTTTTGCTGTTTGGTTTTGTTTTGTTTTTTTTTTTTTTAATTAAGAAATAAAAGCTATAAAAAAACAGAGGTAGTTTTAAACTGTAAGGTTCTTATCTGGGGCGAGTATTTCTTCAGAGCTGAGGGATGTTTTTCATTCAGACCAGTACAAAACAATACTTGGGGGGAAAAAATATTGAAAGAGAAAGCATTAAAAGAATAGGAACTCAGAGACCTCTTCCTGCTTCCAAATCGACCGTCTCACAAAATGAGTGTATTTCCTCCCTGTGAATTCTATATTTAATCCAGAGAGATCGCAGAGTATGCCTGAGCAACCTGGCAGCCCTTTTCCTCCTCTTCAAACAGACCTCAAGATTCACTCTTGTCTAATGAGGGGTCTACATCTCCCAAGAACACATATCCTTATGGATTTCGATGAGAGCAGACAGGATCAGTGGAAAATCCACTCTGTTCCTCTTTCTTTTGTTGCTTTCTTTAAAAAACAAAAGGATACACCAAGGCTCCCCCTGGAAAATCAGCTGGTATTGAAGGCATCTCACAGACTAAAGGACCTACCTCATTTTTCAAACTCATTCAAAACTCTGTTTTGGCACCTAAGAGCAGACTTTCCGTTGATTAAAGGAATATTCACAGAAAAATGATGTTCCAAGTTTCACCAAAATCAGATGATGTGCTTGTCACGAACCCTCCCACCTATCTGAAGTTGCTTCAATGCTGGCAAATAGTATGGGGAAACAAAACGTCAAGAGGAAAACATTTCCTTAGCTATGTATAGTTTTTGAGACAGGTAGAGAGCTGAACTTTCAAGTGAGCAGCAGTAAAACAGAAAGGAAGATAATGTTGTCATTCCCTTACAAACCATATCTGTAATTCCAAGTAATTCAACAGCAACAAGATGATCTATCCTCAGGACTACTGTTTCTCACAAGAGCTACAGATGAGATTTCACCTTTGCATGCTTCTCCATACAAAGCTAACTGCTAATTTATCACACCACCCTCACTAGTCCACTCTTTTTATACCACATAGGTATAAAATTAATGGGTTTAAGGCTGTTCTGTAATCAGTCTTGCTCCTACTTCACTAACCTTTCATAGCCTCAAAATCTCAAATTAACATTCCTAGTCAAAAAGAAAGGCAGCACTTTTTTCTGCTATTTTAAAAAATCCAGAGTACGATGTTACCTTCAGTTATACAACTTATGGGGTTTCCATCAATTGCCAATTGAGAAGGAATAAGCTCAGTGGCTATTGTACCATCACTTCATAAGCATTCATTCCCAGATGCAAGACTGAGGTCAGCATTTGGACCTTTTGCTCAGTTTGAGGGTTCTTTTGTAAAAGAGGTTTTCTTTGTTTAAGATCCCTCAAACAGGACCTGTTTATGGAAAAAGAGAGATATTTTGAATACTAAAGTCCTTTATTCAACAACACAGAAATATCACAAAAACAACTTTACTGGGCAAATTGAATGTTTTTATACAGTTTTGTACATGCCCCATAAGTGATTATTTTTTCATAAATACACTGTTTTCCAAAACTGGTATTTTTCCATAATTGCACAAGCATACATACACCTTACACAAATATCTATTAGAAAATTTAATAGATAACTGCACAGTTCAGAAATAGGAGAACACCGTGAAAGGAGTACATTTCTGTGGCCCATGTTTCTGAAAATACCCTCCTAGTTCCCTGCAATTGTGAAAATGGAGTACTTTCTAACATAGGAGCTGTCTTTTGTTCACTAAGAATACAGTAGAGCTCAGCGTGAAACTGCCAAATTTAATAAAAACAAAATCTGAAACATTTAGCTGTTACATGAGAACCCACTGTTTGATATCACTATGCATCTAACCATGATCAAAGACCCACTACTGCTTTTTGCTGAATGCATTCGACCCTGAATGGTATGTTCATTTAACTACTTTCTTTCTTCATTATTTGATTACAGATATAGCCTGTTTAAAGACTTTACATTCTTCAACATTAATTGTAGGACTTACATACCAGGGGGTCTGTACAAAAGGGAGTATTTTCCCTCATAGGGAGGGTCTGTTATTAATTGACAGAATGGGTACGTGTGCCTCCCTTTCAAGTTTACCATTTTTCATAAGTTTATCTGGGGTATGCCAAAAATGCTTCCACTAGGCTTAGCACTCACACTTAGAAGACAGAAAGAGTTCTGCTTTTTTTTTGCCCACACCCTTTTTTTTTTTTTTTGACTTTTCACTGTGAGAATGAAGAACGGAGAAGAATACAAATTTCCACACTGGAAAATGGCATTGGACCTTGTGAAAAGCACAAATTTGGTAATTAGAACTTGACAATCATCCGATTGACAAATACGTATATTAATGGGGAGGGGTGGGGAGGGCAGTGGGGAGAGACAGGCCAGAAAATGGATTTCCTTCTTCAAACATCACTAATTAAAATGCTCTATGCACACTACATCATATAAATACTGTTTCAGCAGAATCTAAAAACCTGATGGTGCAAAGGAACAACATCTGAAATGAAAACCATAGGGGTAAATCGAAGAAAAATCACCTCTCGTTCATTTTCAATCATTAACAGGTATGCTTGTGTGTTTAACAATTTTGAATTGACATGTAAAACACCACAATTACAATATACAGATCCATCAGTTCTTTAAAACAAAACAACAAAACAAAAAAAGGAACCACAACAAGACATGCAACATTAGGGTATTAGACAGTAAGTACATTGCTATGAGTATCTTTGTACACCTAATGTAGCCTGAACTTAACTTTGCCTCTGCTGCTGTAAGAACAATGAGAGTTTTCCAAAGAGCAAGGCAAGCTTACCAGCCAGATGTGCAAATAAGGCTTCAGTTTGTAAATCAATCAGCACTTTGGTAGAGAAGACCTTGCAGAGCTCATATTGGTCTAGTGATCAGTAACAGAGGCCCCTAACCAAAAAGTCTCCAACACAAAAAAAAAAAAAAAAAATCCGTACACGGCTGCCATACAAACAGACACAAAGCTCATTGAATGAGCATTGGATGAGTATGCAACTGAGGATCTCACAAACTGTAAGAGGGGCACCATGATAGAAGCATTTTAAGCGCAACATTCCACCTCTGAAGCCATCATATGACGCAAGGACACAGACACATGCACTGACCCTAAGTTGAGGATGCAGGTGTAAGCCCAAGCCCAGCTGTGCCCTCCATTTACCCTGGGTCATCCACACTCTGCCTGGTCCTGCTGACACACACATGTGACTTCAGGAAGTTTCTCCACCTCCATCCCTTGGTCTTCACTTTCTGGCTGTTCCCAACACCTGCCAGCCCTCACTTGCCAAAGCTGGAGTCTTCCCCACCTGTACAGGTCCCACACTGGAGCATTCCCAACCCACCCCTCATGCTTCACCAAGTGAGTGTGACCAAGGGCCAAAGGCTGAAGTACTTAGCAAAAACTGGAGAAAGTGCTGAAACAGTAGGAGATTTGCATGTGCTGTGCAACTTTAACTGGTTATTTCCATGCCCAGCACCTTGTCTGTGAAACTACTGGTAGGCCTACCTTGCATAAAATGAAAAATCTATCAAATACATGGCACAATAGCATTCTTACTTTGGTGGGATGGCCTTCTCACTTGTGAGTGGTATGACAAAGCCAGGCAATAAAAAGTGATGATCAACTGATAATAAGTATCCCTAAGTAAAGAATCCTCCATATTTTTTACAGCATGTCAGCTGTATTTCTCTGTGTGCTGCCTTTCCATGGAATAGACATTTCTTCCATACAACTAGAACAGGAAGAAGAACAGCAAAGCATTTTTGTGGGGGCTTAAGGGACCAGTCATTCAGCAAAGCCGAGATCAGTGAACCAAGACACGTGTGGGGAGAAGTGGTCTTTTTTTCAAAAACATTTAAAAAAAAAAATCATTTTTATACTGCAAAAATATCCAGGCTCTCAAATGAGCACAAGTGCAAGTGAGACCTAAACCAGTCCAACTGTCAAAACTCAGTTAACTGTGAAGAGCTCTGCCTGAACCAAAAATATGGCATTCTACTTTACAAAATACTTACTCCATTGACTGAAAATGTTACATAAGATCTTGTAGGTGAAGGGTAATTAAACTGAGTCATCATTTTTCCTAAGGTCTCATACTCTGTTTTGCATCCTAGGATAACCTTTATTTAGTCTACTAGTTTTGCACATCCGCCTATGCTGGGCACTCCAGCCACTCAGAGCACAGTGAAAAATGAGTCAGACACCAGACAGCATTTTTGGAGAGATACCCCTCTGTAAAGCTCCTTTGGAAGCAATGCAAGTGCACAAACCACTATTCTAATATAGTGCTTGAAAGATTAATTTTAAGTGTTACGTCTTCCCCTCTCACAACACCACAACAGAAGGTAATTGCTAGATGCGTCACAATCGTTTTATCTTGGAAAACTTGGCATCAAGTCTCTATGGAAGGATGCATGGTAAAACAGTGCTGCTGTTGCTGCTAAACAACTAGCAAAATAATAGTTAAAGCTAGAATTTATTGCTCCGGATTTAATTTGCAGAACCACACCGTTGTGTACAAACCGTTTATCTCCATTGATGCTCAGACATGATTGTCTCCTTGTGTCTAAACACACAAAATACAAGCGGCTATCTGTACAGTTTACAGTACTGAAACACATATATTTGAAAATGAAGTATAGATATGTTACTTTTCAAAGATACATGACTTTATAGCAGGGGTTTACCCAAACTTTTTTTTTTTTTTTTTTACAGCCACTTTAAAAATAGACAACAACTTCACTAGTATAGCTAAGTTACATCAAAGAAAGAATCGGTGTACTGAATGTGAAGAAGCTGGCCAATTCCCCAGGCTCACAGATTTTTGTCTTTTGCTTTTGAGGAAACCCCTATACATAAATGAAAATAGTATCTGAGTATATTCTTCAATGGTGGACTAAGCAGTTTCTTAAAACAAGACTTTAGCTTGCCATTCACTTCGGACTGCCTTGAAAATAAGATACACTACTGCTTAAAAGAACCATCGGAATGCTTCAGCGCTGGGAACAGGTGTTCTCTAAAAAAAAAGCAAGAAAACAAGTTAAGCTTTCTTTTGTGGCATTGGCATACTCGAGTTCTAGTTGTTCTTTTCCTTTACATTTTAGGTATATTTTCAGTTATCTAGGAACAACACAATGCCTCCCATTGCTTGACAATTAATAGAAACATCCCTCTCCAAACACACACCATTTTAGGATCACACGCAACACATCGTACTCAGTATGTAACACACCTAACACGCTGTCTTCCCCTTAGTTTGTTAATAAGGTAGTCATGAAAATGTAAACATTGCTAGAAAAAATATCTGGAAAACAAGACAGTGCTTTTAGAATAACCACATGATTGTACAAGGGTTTCTGCCTTGACCCGGCATACTGGACATGCAATTTTGGCTTGGTGCCATGTTTTTGGGTCAAACAGACACTGGCAAGACCATGCTCATGACAGGGGAGTAGCAAAGGCACTGCTCTGTCACTTGGAAAGGAGAGGTTGGCATTTTCAAACCTCACCTTGTTCCACATTTAGGCTGCAATGCAGAAAGAACTGAAAACATATCCACAGCTTCATTCCAGCGAGGGAATCACCCTGCTGACTTAGCAGTGCTGCCCAGACTGCCCCTGCCCTTTCTTTCACACACATGCAGGACCCTGGCTTACACAGAAACAGTCCTGTGTAAACAGAGCTACTACCCACCTCCTTCCCCCACCTGCTGCACCCTGAAAACGAGATCCGCTTTGCATCCAGGTGCCTCCATACACATCTGAGCAGCAGCAAATTCCCTTCACAGCTTTAAAGTACAACCTATGTGAGAGGCTGAAGGGGCTGAGCCTGCAAAGGCTGTGTCATTTCTGCGAGGTCCTTCTTGTCCTCAATTTCCTTCAGTCAAAAGATGATGAAAGTGCCCTTGAACCCATCACATGTCTCCTCTCCAGAATTAATGACTGCACTGTCCAGGGAAGGGAGAGTGAGCCCTAACATGACAGTCTATTAGTCTGTCCCAGACCATAAGTACTTGTTTCATTAAGAACTACCCACAAAATAGTAGTGTTACATGTGAAAAAAAATTCTCCTAAAGGCAAAACTCTGGAAATTTGCAAATAAATACTTGTAAAAAAGAAGCCCTCGTGGATGTTGCTGGTGCCACATTTAAGTACCATGTCTCTTTTTGAAAGAATTCTTTAATTTTTTTGTTTCAGGGAAGACCTTTTTAATGTTTTCCTGGGTTTTCCATACAAATCCAACAAACCGTGGACTCTGCAGTGTACAACATGCACTGTACTTGGTGTCAGAATATTACTTTCTGAATTCCAGGGACCTGCTCATTAGTATGGCATGTATTTTTTGTTGAATAATTAGCCCAGTTTGTGATAAACAGGCTCAAGCAGTACACAGCTTCTCTTTTTGTAAAAGCCACATGAAAGGGGAGCTGTTACTGTTACGTTTATTGCTTCTGCACTTGGAAATACCAGAGATCAAAATAATTCTGCTGTATTATCAGAACTCTGACCTGTTGTCAATTCAATATCCACTCCCCCTCCACAAATGTTACACTTCAATAAATCATTTGAAAATTAACTTCCAAGGACAAAGAGCTGGTGTGTTGAATACAATCACCCTGACTAGGGTGAGTTCTCTTTGTTTGGTGGTGCAGAATTAAGAATTGCTCATATCCATCTTTACCAGTCCCTGTTCTGCCTGTTTCTGTGAGGTGAGCATGAGCACAAGTAGTGACAGAGCACGGCAACCCTCACACCCAGGTATGCCAAGGAGAGCTAATGCAATATCTAGACCATCCACACCAGTCCACAGTGTGGGTTGTAAGATGGCTGCTGAGAGTGAGGTTTACAGATTTATAATTTATAAAGAGCTTGGCTGCACAAGAGGCTGGAGTTTGGAATGGCAGGAAACAATCGTTTGATTAAATTGACCTCAAAAGAACAGTCAAACATGCAAACATATTAAACTCAATACATTGTCTTCACTTGAAAACTAAATGTAATATTCTGCTGTGGGTCCATCTGCCTGAACACAAAACCACAGCTAGACAGAGAGATTTAAAGACGTAAGTGACTGAGACAGCTTTTATTTATTTTCTTGCCACATCAGGTTGAGTTACTGTCAGATGTTGTCATATCAGCTGGAAGTAAAGGTGTAATGTCTGATTAAAAGGTCATTCAGACCTTTAAATACACAGAATAGTATTTTTGAAGGGCAAGGCTGCCGTTTAATATCTGTGCTTCTGAAAAACTGCAAGATAAGGAATTTTTGCATCCATGTACCAAGTTCTAATTAAAGATATACATTTACAATTAAATATCCATTGCACTAACTACCAACTTGGGAATGAATTATTAATCCACCCTTAAACAAAAAAAACAAAAAAAAGAGAAATCTTTTACAACTGCATAATTAGATCAAGTTAAATCTAAACCAGTATATGCAATGAAATCCATTGATTTCACCACTCCAAGATTCAAGGTTATTTCCAGACAAAGAGAGACCCTTCAATTAGAGGGCTGAAGCACACCAACACACAAGTTTAAGTGCAATGACCATCTACTGCTTGGCTGTATAAATCCAGCAGTCCCAGCTGGGGAATCAAACTCTCGACAAGATTACAGCGCATTTCTGGATCTCTGTGCTGCCGGTGGGGAATCATTATCCTGAGTGACAAGAAAGACAGATCTCCCTGGAAGCCTAGGGAGGGGTGGTGAGGAGCAGAACCTGAGTTGATCAGTGTGGTTTCGCTGTAAAAACCTTCACTACTCATGCTGGTGCAAATGCTGACAAACGGCAGGGTTGTTCTCAGGAGGATGCTCAGAAACCTGCAGCCCTGGATTCTCCAAGTGGGTAATGCCATAAAGCATGGCACTGGAGAGGATTTATCCCTACACAAACCCGGGATGAAATGTCCTCCACACTTCCAAACTTTCCACTCTGCTCCCTATATGCCAGCTTTCACTGTAGAAAAAGTAGCTTGAATATTTGAAATCTGAAAATCTAATTCTGCCTAGAAAAATGAGCTTCATGGGAACCAAGCATGCTACATTTTTGGATGAGGAGGAGGTAAAAAATAGGCAACAGAAACCAACATAAAATCTCCTCAATTAAGCTGAAAAATGATACCTACATATCTGTCCTGGACGCCCCACAGGGACATGTAAAAGGAGACCCTTGCTATATGTAATACATGAAAATGGCATGCTGGCAGGAGCTGCAAATTCCTCAACAAAGTCTGTTTCAACAGACTGTTCTGCTCATAATTTGTATTTTCACAGCAAAAGCACTCATTAAAGAACAATGCCTCCCACTGCCCTCAGGGGTGACCTACTGAGGGAGCAAGGCATGGGATGCCAACAGTGGGATTTGCTCATCCAAGGCCCACCTGCTTGCCCAGCCCAGCCTACCACATCTGCCAGAGAATTCTCTCTCCTCAGCTCTCTGAGTCTCACAGCCACCTGTGAGAAAGATGTGATACAGAGACAAGGAATCAGGAAAGTTGACTGCACCTGCTTGAGGTGCTGCTGCTGCTTAAGGGTACAGGAAAAATTCAGAGCTATCTAACCAAGACTCACTGTAAGTCACCTGTATTACTATTTTCTACAAGGCTAGGGGATCATTTGAGTTGATATGAACTGCATTCAGAAATAAAATAGAATAATGAAATATATCAGAGCACTACATGATTATGACCTAACCCTTTACCAATGTTAAAAGATGTTGCATTATGGAAGAATCCTTTGATGTTTGATCCATGAGCAGAAATCCTGCTCTCATTGAAGTAAACTCACATGTTGGCTACAGCAAATTATTAGCCAGATGTGGCACTCCTCATTCCTCTTGAGGAGCCCTGGAAACAATCCAGCTCAACAGAGTCCCTTTAGGAAGTATATGGCAACTGAGGTACCTCCAACAAAATCTGGGCTACCTGGTGGTCTTTACAGAGACCTATGCAACCACAGAAACAGACAGCACCTTAATGAATGTCAAATTTATATGGCAAATGAAATCAAACTGGTGGATTTCCCAAAGCAGCGGGACTGGTGCTAGCAACACAGAGAAAACTGAGCTTACCAAGATCTGCAGATAACCCAACATGAGCTTTTCAAGCTGGAGAACAATCCCTTCTTGAAATGCCTTGCACAAGAGGAGCAGTTTGGCCTGGTAAGTTATATACATATATATATATATATATATATATATATATATATACATATATATATGTGTGTGTGTGTGTGTGTGTGTGTGTGTGTGTATGCTGTTCTATGGTAGCCAAAATGATTCAGCTGGAAAGTCCTGGCCCCAGCATGAAATGCAATTTGAATCAATCAGCAGCCTAGTTCAGCAAACACTGACCAGCACTGGCCATAAACCAGTGCTGGATGCTTTCCTTACACTGTCTGAATGCAGACTATGCACCTCATCAGTCTCACAGAGCCCACATGACCGGCAGGAAAGCAAACTGTCCTTCACTTCATGTCACACCTTGTATTTCTAGCACCACAAGCTAATTCAGGTTTCTGACAGTCACCCTGAAATGACATCAGCATTGCTTACACAAAACCAGTGCAGACTCTGCTGCAAATTAAAAACTCACTTTCCATCCCCGATTTCCCTCGCTTGAAAGACCCTTCCCCAGACAAGAGCTGGGCTCAGGGCACACATGGTGGTACAGGCACAGTCTCATTGCTGGAATGGAGCTGTGTCACACTGTGATGGGCTAAAGCCCAGCAGAGGGATGCAGTCTCCTGACCTGCAGAGCACTATAAGATCATAGAATGGTTTGGATTGGAAGGGCTCTTATAGATCACCTCCAACTCACCTGCCATGGGCAGGGACACCACCCACTGCACCAGGTTGCTCAGATCCCTATGCAACTCAGCTTGGAACACTGCCAAGGGATGAGGCATCCTCAGCTTCTCTGGGCAGCCTGTTCCGGTGCCTCACCACCCTCCCTATAAGGTGTTTCTTCCTAATATGTAATCTAAACCTACCTTCTTTCAGCTTAAAGCCATTTCTCCTTTTCCTACCGCTACATGCCCCTGTAGAAAGTCCCTCTCCAGTTTTCCTGTAGGCTCCCTCTAGGTACTGGCAGCATAACCATCTACTGAACAACAGAACATCAGCATACACATCCTAACACACAGGAAGGTGGATAGAAGATGCCATTTGTCCTGCACCAGCCTGTTCTGCCACTGGCAAATGCAGTCTGGACAGCATCTCCACTCCTTACTTGCCTAAATGCTAAGCCACCCTGAGAGGAAAACAGCCTTTCAAAGTAACTGCAGCCCACTTTGTTCTGCTCATAAATATACATTACCTACAGCAATGACTTTGGGGAAAACCTCATGATACTCAGATTCAGCTCACACAGTCTCCTTGAATGTTTTTTCTTCAGGCAAGGAGGCTTGGGGGCAAGAAACTAGTGTGTGAACTGCATCCCCTGGAAATGCAGAAGGGAAAAGCAATCCCAGCGCGTGGCACGTTTCTCCCAGCTGCTCCACTGCCTGTCCTGGAGGTATGCCAAGAGACCCACCACACTGACCCAGCACCGAGGGGGCCAGCTGTGGCTGCAGGAGGATGAGTGGATGAGGCTTTGGCACACGTGCACACCAGCTGGCACAGGGGAGCTCCGTGCAGGAACAGCCCTTGCCCCAAACTCCTGGAATCTTCCCACCCAGCCATAGGCCCATAGGAGGGATGTGCTGCCCCAGCTCTGGATGAGGTGTGAAACACTCCACGAAGCTGCTGCTCCCCACAACTGCCAAAATCCCTGGCTGCCCACCAACGCTGTGCTCCTGCTCACTGTACACGTTATCAGGCAGTAACAGATGTCCTCTAATAACAAGCTTATTATTGGACTTAGCAGATAAAAAGGGATGTGTATGCTGGGTCAGAAGTTTGGTGGTGAGCTTTCTTCCACAGCCCACCTTAAAATATCTCTCCCCATACCTGAGCTACAGGCCTGTCTCCCTTCATACCAAGGATGAGATTTAACATTTATTTTAAAAGTCAGCTTTATTTGCTCCGAGGACACGCATCTGTGTGCTGGCAGTTATTTTTCCACTTGCACTGCATATCTCTCAGGCTGTATTTGAGACAAACCAGATTTAGAACATACCAGATTAGGAAAACTCATTTGACTTTCTCTGCCGCCAGCTTCACCGAGTGAAAAGTAAACCTTTGCCACAGGACATTGCAAGCAGAAATTTTAAAAATGTACTCCTAAGTCAGGGTCATGGTTTGAAAACCCAGCTCTTTTCAAATAGCTCAGAGGTAACCTCAAGAAATTTCAGTGGAGTCAGCTGGGGAATAAAGGATTTGTGCCAATGGCCACGGAGACCTGCCACTGTACAGCCAGATCCTGCCACTTGGACTTGACATCAGCAGCAGGCCATAGCTCCCCAGCCAAATCAATAGGATTAGTCAGAGAAGTAATGCGTTTCTCCACAGGAGAAAAAAGGAGCAAAAGGTATCCCTCATTTACATTCATTGCACAGCACAGTTTATTTTATATAGTAACTTTTTTTTCACTATATAGATGAGATCAAGTTTGGGGAAATGGGGTCTTGATCTGAAAAAATGCGTAATGCCATTGGGGAAAACAGATGGCAACCGCAGATCAGAAATCATAAGGAATCCAGACTAATGCTGCCAAAGAAAAAACAGCTCAGTCCCAGGAAATGTTAGTGACGGAGCCCCTGGAGCCCCTCTCTATGCCGGTGAGCATCACCTTCAGCTCCAAGGAGAGCAGCTCACACGCTCCACCATCGCCCTCAGCACCCGCAGGGGCCAGCTGGAGTCACTGAAGCACTGCAGCGGTGCGCAGAGGGACCCGGCACACGGGTGCAGGCAGAGCCCTGCAAAGGAACACATCTCCTCCGCCCATCCCCTCCCAGGCTGGGAGAGCCGGCTGTGGACGCCTTCCAGCACACTCCTTCCCTGGTGCCAGCGCAGCCCTTTTGGCCAGCGAGCAGAGGGACGGAGCCAAGTCTCCACCTCTGCCGTCTCGCTCGCTCCCGAGGGGAGCGCGGCTTGGCCGCCGGCTTGCCGTGCCTGGCATCCCGCACGGGGCTGCCAGCCGGCTCGGGAACTCCTCCTGCCGCCCGCCACCCCGCCGCTGTGCTCCAGCTGGCCACGCTCCGGCCTCACGCAGGGGCTCCCCATCGATTCCTGGCTAAGGCAGCAGGGAAGATATCAGAGGTTTGGCTTTTCGGGTTAGGGGTCTCCCACACCTCACTGTCAAAGGGATTCACGTTTCTTTCCCTATTTCTATTCGAGCAGTTCATGCAGTTCCTTCACTTTTTCACCTAGCCCTGTACCTGAGGGTGGAGCTGCTAAGTCTGCTGGAGTGCCTACTCAGCTTATGTGACTACTTTGCTTTTTTCCATTTATTATTTGCATTCCAGCAGCATATGAACGCCTCAGGCAGGATGAGGGATTGTTTCTGTTGGTTCTGCCTGCCTGGCCTCTCAACCAGTAGGTCTCGCCTGTCTCCTGCTTTTTCAGGAACTGGGAAGGGCTCATAGAAGCTTTAAAAGTGCTACTTTAGAGCCAATAATGATGCTAAGCAGGTCAGAAAAGGTGTCATTCAGTGCTCCCATACTGACTGTGGGAATTAACATCAAGTCACATGCTTTACTGGCAGAAAGCAGAAAGCTCTGCTAATGACAAAAGTTTTATAGAGAAATTCTTGGATACAGATTTGTTACCACCATGCAACATAAACCCCAAGACCATACAATGCATAAGGCTCTAAAAATGAAATAGTCACACCAATGCTCAGCTTCTGCTTTTGCCTAGGACCTCTCTGGTTACTTCTGCTGACTTCTCTGTCAGACGTTATCAACCAGAAGTGTGTCTGCCTACTGCAATGGATGTTCCATGTGCATACACCTCCCCCTCTCTCACACACACACTGCCATTCACCTTCTCCCTAATCAAATCTCTGTGAAGACCATCCATCAGCCCCTATCATTTATCCTTCCCACACACACCAGCTCACAAAACAGAATTATTCTTGTTAACATTCATTCCATTAATGAGAAATCCCTGCTGGTTCATCATCCAGTGGTACAAGTCTTTGCACTCACAGGCTGACATCTCTATCACTCTCCAAACTGCTGCCCTGGGGTACAGTAATCTCTTACAGACTGGTCTCCAAGCAGAGGAGAGGCACGTTTTTCAGTACTGAACCTAAATTTAAATCTCTTTCCCCTTGAGCTGCTGGGGCTTCAGTATCTTTTTCTCCTGCACGGAACCTAAAATCAGCTATGATGCCTCATTGGTTAGCTAACTGCTTCTGTCCTTTGGGATTTTTCATATGCTATTGAAAAAAGAGCCAGTGAAAAATATATCCATTAAATTCTTGGTCTCTGCTTGCTTGTTTCTTTTTCTGCAAAGCTTGCAAAAAAAAAAAAAAAGAAAAAAAAAAGGAAGGAGAAACACAGAAGTACATCACTCAAATGCAGCACTTGATATCTGAGCTGAGGGAGTATAATCAGCCTCACACCAACAGGTGCCAGTTTGGCTCTCTTGTGGCCATGCATCAAGGCAATGCAGGAAGAGGAGCAGCAACACGCTTAAACAACAGGTCACCACAATTCCTGACTGGTGAGGGAAACGCTAATACATTGTAAATGGTTTTGAATCCCATTCTTTCCCGGGTGTGTCTTCTGAAATTTGCAAGGATGACAATTAAGACACATCTCAGTAATTATTTTCATGACACTGTGACCTCCACTGGACTTTGACCTCCAATTTACTCTACATCAGCTTCCAAGCAACTAACCAACCATTTTACCACCTCCCAGAGCTCAGATGAACTGGTGATTTAGAGGGAATGGGTTTTACATCATTACTAAGATAGTGTGATCAAGTCCTCTCTCATAACCTGCCATGCGGGTCACACAACCCTTCCAAATATATTTTTCACTCTAAAACTAAAAGCTTTTTTTTTACTAATTCTACTCGCTTTGGAGATCACATATTTAAGAATGTATTTTCCTTGCCTCTCCTTTTCTGTCTCCAGCCTCTTTAATTGCCTCTCACTCTGCCCTCCTTGTAGCTTCTACACAGACTCTGAGAGCTCTTCAACTCTCTTCCAAGCCTGTAACTGCCAAGGCTGCTGCACCCAATCTCCAATCCCCCACCCCAGTCAGGATGTGCAGAAAGACAGAAGTTACTGAACTGCAGTTGTTTTGGGGTATTCTTTTCATGACAATGGGGCAAATTCTTTGTGCTAACATAGTGCCAGACTGATACATTGCTAGCATGCTCCAGCTTTCCTGGGAAACACAGTACACACCACCAAGGAAACCTTTAAGATCAAGAAGTCGTCGTGCAAGAAATCATCATTTTCAGCCTCTCCTTTGCAAGCTTCCCCCCTCTCTTTGACATCTGTTGCCTTTTCTGTATGTATGCCTTTATCATTTCCTTACCCCTCGAACAACTTGTTTAGATGACAAGACTCCACCCATACTAAATGTTCACCCTGATATTCAAATTCTCCTGACAAACTCCAGTCAATTTTTTTAAAAATTAATTGAAGAATCTGGTTTATGATATCAACAAGGGCATGGGGAAAGCCCTGCTTACCCTTATCAAGGTTCCCTTCAGCTCTGTGAAATCTTGGCCTTCCTCTGCAGAAGTTTTGGGAAGATGGCTACTGGTGAGCACTTCAATTGCCTCACCTGAATACTAATTTATTACTCATAGCAGTAAATACACCTCATGCTCTCCTCAGCAAGGGAGATGTCACTGCATCTTCAGCCCTACCACTGCACCCTTCAGTGCTCAGCCTGTCCCATGGTAACTCAGTCACCCCTGTGGAGGAGCAGGCACCCCTCCCTCACTGATGCTTCACACATTATAACCAACCCTCAGCCACTTCAGAATCCTCTGTCTGAGCACTCTGTAGCTCTTCTTTCCTCCTCCTCTGCCCTCGTCTTAAGTGATATCCATCCTGAACTCCCTTGGATTTTACCCTGTTTTCCAGTATTTATTAAGTTCTTCTCTCCACCTCAAATTTCAATACTGCTTCTCCACTTCCTAAACCAGTGAATAATCTCTCTCATCTCTGTCATAGATAGTTTCTTAGTCAAATATATAGAAAGATAACTTCCAGTCAAATGAAGTTTGATACCAGCTAGTGGGGATCCTGCATAGAAGTACAGCAGACACCACAACTACAGCAGTCTGGAGAAGAAAAGAATACTGTCCTGAGAAAGGAGAGGTGCAAAGTCTTAAGATTCTCAGCACTTCAGAGATTGAAGAAAAATACTGAGTAGAGCAGGGAAAAAATAAGATCCTATGGTGAGCATGGGAAAGGCACTTGATGAGTATGCTGCATGACAAGAACACAGTATCCAGCATGACCCAGGCTGCCTTTATTCCTTTTACGTTCTCATATCTCACTTGGCACCACTGCCTGCTTAAATAGGAAGGAACAGAGAAACTCTGGAAAACTGCAAAAAAATTAAACAGACTTCATGCATACCTGGCTGTGGATTTTTATAGCGTTAATTAAGAGGATGCCGAAGAGTTCCAGGGAGGAGAAAATATTTCCCATAATGTCTGAGAGTAGAAGTTAACAAGCCTGCTGGGATCTTTTTAGCCCCTGCAGAGCTAAGGCTTCAACATTATTAAATGGCTGTTGCATCTAAAGTATGGTGCAACATAACTCAACACACAACAGAAAGCACAGGATGCTGAAATGGGAGATGACTTTAGATTACACCGCAGAGTAATTCAATTTCAGGACAGGTGTTTGCATGTGACTGAACAAGATACGACTGTGGAAAACAATAAAAGTACCCAAAAGAAGAGAGAAGGCAGACATGCAGTCAGGGCTCTCAAACAGCAAAAAAAGCGTCAAAGGAAGCTGCATGCTTCAAGACGCTGTGGTTCAGTACAATCATCCAAGCAGATGAGCTATCAAAAACACAGACACTACAGAAGCAGAAAAATGCTTTCCCTGGGTGGTGGCACTCCTCAGGAGACATGGCGTCTGCTGCCAGTTTTTAAGCACATAGTTAGTTGGTGGCTTAGGAATTATTAGCACTGTAAGGCTACAGTGACACGAGTTACTTATTTCTCCCACCTCGCTTGGGTACATCCAAAAAGCTTATCTTAAAGTCTTTCCCTATGCAAGCAGCAGCCATCTCCCATTGCAACCAGTGATCAAAAGGATTATGCTGTATTTGATGAGTCCTTAAGGTGTACATCCTAGGTTTGCCTGCTTAGAATTATTTCACCAGGCCTAACCCTTACAATATACGTATTTTAAGAGTTGGAAGACTACTAGTTTTCTTTTTAACAATGCAAATTTTTAGAAGATTTCGAAAAGACCTGTTCTTAGTCATTGCCATGCATAAATGCATGACACAGCATACAGAAATTAATATCAACCTTTTTTTTTAACTCTCTGGGGTACTTTTCTTTGAAAACCCAAACAGCAGTACCAGGATGTTGTTGGCAAAACAAAACAAAACAAACAAACAAACAAATTTCTGTTCCTTTTCTTTCCCCAGTACTAAAAGATTGCTTGCTGACATCCTAATCCATCTTCCAAGTCCAAGTGAGCAAGGTCTTCCTCTACTTCAGTAAAAGCGTTAAGTTTGCACTTAGCAAACAGAATTGCAAGGAAAGTGATCCCAAAATCTGATAATATGAACATGCATGAACAAGCAGACAAAAAATTAGACTGTTCCTTGCTGTTTCCCACCTCTAAACAAACAGTGGTATGTAGCATGACCTTCACATATCTACCAACTTAAACAAAGTCTCCCTATATGAATCAGGAATGATGTGTATAGTCATTGTACAATTTGTACAAACACAGAACTGGAAAAGATTTTCCAAGCATCCTGTAGCTGGCATAGGACTCCAAGTCATGATGGTTTTATGCACCTCTAACTGAAATATCTAGTTCAAAGTGACCTAGATGATTTGAGGGGAAAAAAAAAAAAAAACAAAAAAAAAAAAAAGAAAAGGAAAAAAAAGACACTTATTATGCTAATTACTGCTCAAAAAAAACCCCAAACCACCCTCATTCATCATCTTTCTCATGACACATGCAGCTTGCCCAGCCTAAACAATACACAGAGATTTCAATATGTCAGCTTAAAAAAATAGACTAACCCGTCACAACACTGAAATCCAGAGTCTGGCACAGAATCTTGATGCCCCAAGTGCACAACCTATACTAGTACTTAGAAAACCATGCAAAGAACTATTCAGTGCAATCAAAATTCAGAACCACTGCAACCAGTTAACCTCTCTCACCATACGGACAATTTCACTAGCAAACAGAGTTCAATGATTTAAAGCAAGCAATTTTTACTGCAACTAGAAAGCAGTGTTCGTACGAAAGAGGCTGTTAAGTCCTTGACTGGCCTGCAATTTTGCAGAATTTCTTGAAATTCTGTTCAGTTCAGTACCAAATCCCACCACTAAGAGATTTTCCTAGGCAGGAGCAACTTCATTTTTGTCCCCCCTTAACAGCAGTATGCACAGTGTATCACACAGCCATTTATACTCTAAACTGAACAGAAATGTCATGGGGTTTGGGCACTTTCTCTGCTTTCCAAGTATCGCAGGGCAACAACAACATAGGAAATGGTAAACCAGGCACCAGCCAACCACATTTCAGAGGAAATCACTTGCACTCAGTGATCTGCCAGAACTGCAAGGAGACCAAAAGTTGGTCTCCTCTGGGCTCTAAACATATTCCTCTAGCCCATGACTCCTATCAACTACAGCACCTTCCTGCCTTGCAAGACATGAACCTAACACAGAAGGTCAACTCCCTTCAAGGAGATTTCAGAGCAGCAGAGATCAGGCACTGGTGAGCAAAATGTAGCTGCTCTGGAGGTGGCAGCAGGAGGCCTGGGGTTGTCCTCAAGAAACTCCAGAGGTCAAAAGGAAAACTCATCTTTGAATGTATGTTTATCCCAGACATGCAGTCTCTGAATGAAAGTGACAAAACCTCATGGCAAAATGTTCAACAAAGGTCAGATCTTGCCCTGCCTCTCACTTCCTCCCCTCCCTGCTCACACTGTCACAGCAGGATCATGACCATGCTGGAAGCCCCAAGCAAAAGCATCACAGTCACCCAGTGAGGGCACTCGTGTGGTGCTAGCAGCCAGTTCCAGCACCAGGCACCCTCCCTGCAGACTCAGGCCTGGGAACAGAAGAACGGGAGAACCCTGGCAGAGCACCAGGGGCAAAAACAAGGAGGAAAGAGGGGAAAAAAACAGCACCCAGGGCTGATCAGGGCTTTGCAAGCCAATGCCAATGTAAATGGCACTCGGGTTCTTGCTCCAGCTGTAAAGGCCCAGAAACAAGGACTGCTTTTTTGCCCTTTTGCAAAGCATTTAACACATGCACACAGGGAACCTTGGCTAGATGGAGGGCTACGAGGCAGTGTCAGGCAGGAGAGACAGCCTGCCATCCAGCAGCACTGTTGATGTTTAGTGATGAACGGCAACACGAGCTACAAGGTGGTCCTTCCTTCCACCTTCCAGTTAGCCCGCTGGATCGTGTTAGCCGCCTGCTTCTTATCAGACTTTACAGTTCCCCCTCACCACTGCTCAATTCCATCATGCCGTCACTTAACTTGTGCATGTAATTTAGAGCCAGATAGGCGGCGGGGAAATTGCTTCCTCTGAGGCCCCTACTAATTGACCCCTATCCACAGAGCTCAGCAGTCTTCCCTTAACAGCGCTCACACGCGCTACCACAACACGAAGTGCAAGTTCGGAGGTTGCCAGCGCAGCCTCCCTCCCCCGTGGCAATGCCATATGGTGTTAAGACTTTCAGGATCAGACGCCGTTCCTGCTGAAATCAATCATCACAACCTATCCCTGGAGAAGGCCATCTCAAAATCCCACTGGCTGGAAGCGCAGCTCAGCGAGGTGCCTCGGATTTGGAGGCTGGTATTGACTCAGTCAGGTTGGTATACAAACGCTCGCTTTAATAGCACACATATCAATTAGCTGGGCTGTTACAAAGGGAGCAAGCGGTGCCCGCTACGATGACAGCATCCCTGAACAGCTGATATTTCACATTTGGCAGGACCCTTCAGCCCCTGCCAATGCAAGTCATGCTCTCTGCCTGAACTTGCTGTCATGCTAATGAAAATGAGCACTGGGGCAACTGAGACTCATACACTGAATGGGGTTCACTTGAAAGAGAGAAGGATGTAAACTATCGTCAGGCCCCTAATCTTCATAACCTGCAGCAGAAGTTACACACATGTACACCAATCAGAGGAAAGTAAGTAGTCTCTATGGGTAAATAAAGATTATGTCTCTTTAAACCGACTGTAAATTTGAATGAACACAGAATATACATACACAAGTAGGCAGCGTGCAACGTGACGTCAATCTGATTTTTATAGATTTATTATTGCCGTACATAAAATTTCCTAGTAATAATAACATTCTATGAAAAATACTAGAGCATTGGGACACTTTTAATGTGAAAACATTACAAGAAAAGTAGGAAAAAATAATTCAAGTGTTTAAAAAAAAAATGCTGGGAGAGAAGCATTCCATGAAAAATGCAAGGGTCAGGAACTGGAAAGCATTCACGTGACTCTGTCTTCCACTCCATATACTATCTTTGAGAGTTATATCCTATGCTTTCATTGCACCAGAAGAAGAGATTTAAAGGAAAAAGAGAGAAATGGTTTCTGTGGGATCAGCCAGCTTACAGTTTATTGGTATTTTTCTAGTTTTTCATTTGTTTTTAAACATGGTTCCACCCCCTGCCACAAATCACCCCTGCACTTTGCAGCCACTGTTGAGCACAATTCAGGAGTCATCTAAATGTGTAGTGGAATGTGAGCGCCTCAATCCTTGACACATACCCGTGGGAGTGAGCCTACCGAAGTGCCAGGGGATCATCCATGCAGAGCAGTGGATTCCCTGGAATCACAGGCCAAATGAGTCCCTCCAGCCACTCACTCCGCAGGGAGGCTGCCCTTGCCCAGCCCCAACAGCAACACTGCTTGCCACAGGACTCTCCTGGCCACCTGTCCCCCTCTGACACCCTTCCAGCTGGTGGCCATACAGCCAGAGCACTGCTGCTGCACCTGTGCTGTGGGCAGCCCTTCTGTCACTTTATTAGTCAATTTAAACTTTTTATAAAGAAGAAAGAAGACACAAGGAAAACAACCATATATCTAAGTTATTCTGCCTCTCTTACTGACAAATCCCACTTCTGTAAAGAAATTAGCCACATCCTGTGACAAAACTTTGTGATGGGCCATGACCTGCAGAGGAGTGATGCCTTACTGACATCTCCACAGCTGGAATGGGAAACCCGTTTCCTTCAAGTCAGAGTACAGCAGCAGAGGAGCTTTTGTGTTTACGTATCTGACGGAGCACAAACAGGAGAGAGCAAGTGGGGGAAAGAGACAATGAAGAAAAGTGAAGGCAGTTGGTTATGAGAGCACACAAGTGGCTAATTAAACCATGGGTTTTAACTAGTCACAGTGGTTCAACAATTTTAATGGGAGGCATTCTCACAGCACTCCTGAGAAGTTTTTAACACTACTGAACACCTTTGTCAGGAGCAAGGAAGTTCAGGAAATGTGCTCAGAGATGCACACAAACCCACAGGAAGATCTGATAATGTACAAACTCGTTTCTTCCAGAGATAGCTCACTTTCTGCACAAATCGATAAACCATCAGAACCTATCATTTATCACAAACATTAAATCCCAGCAGCACCCTGGTTTGCAAGCCTAATGAGGGAACCTGGCACACAAAGGCACTCTCAGTGCTGGGTCTCATGTAGGGGGGAATTCTCCATGCCTCCGGTTCAGGGAGTGTCTTTTAGGCTGTACTCAGCATTAACAGACCAGGGCATTAACTATCCTTGCTACAAAACCAACAAAAGCGTATTATTGAGAAAAACAAGAGCTGAAAACCCAGTCTAGTTTCTATCCCCTGGGAAGTCCCATCCTGGTTTTTGTGTTAGTGATGCTGGGTCACCGTTCACAAAAAAGAAGAGCTAGAAGGATGCAGAGCTATGAATTAAACTTCCAGCAAGGACAGTTCACTCTTGCAAGGAGGAATTAATTAGTTGTTTTGATTAGGCTGGTTAGGAAAGAGTTAATGCTGTCAGCCAAATGTCAGTTAACCCCCAAATGTTGCTTCTGTCCCATGGCAGTGTCAATACCAACACTATTATCTCAATTTATTTAACACAGGACAAATTAATTGGCTCTAAGTGTTTCTTTTTCCCTGGAATCCCTCATCCCATCTCTTCTTGGAGAGAGCTCCTGCAAGCAATGAGCAAGGGAATAAACTGCTATGCAAACACACGGAGGCAAACACACACACAGAGGCACACACACACACACAGAGGGAAGTTGCAATTTCTCACTTAGTTGCTGATTTCTGTGACTACAAATCTTGGCGTCACCCACCACACACTACTCCTCTGTACTGAATCCATCATCCTCGACACCTTTAGAGGCATCTGAGATGTGTGTCGAACCGGCAACACTATAATTTTAATAATGACAAGGAATTAAGTATGATTACTAGTCTTTCCTCTCACTTGTTTCCTTCCCCCAACGATACCACCCAATTGCCGTTTTCCTCACGGTTGTGTATTTTGGTTCCCATTGTCTGTCGTACCCAATACAGTAACCGAAATGTCTGCGACACGGGATCTGCCTGTCTCTCGTACGTCTAGCAAATCTGAAAACCTGTTGTTACAGCTTTGAGGAACACAATACATTGTCAGTTCCGAGGAAACGTTGTAAAAATAACCGTACATACAGTTCAGTCAGAAATCAGTTCAGTCATACCTGTGCTATTCTTCCATTGTGTTTAATACACCACGAGCAGGTTATTTCATAAAAGACATTGCCAAAGAAATCACTTGGGTGCGTTTCACCTACTACTGGGCTCCACGGCCCGTTGTCTGTCTGGGACAAACTGCTACCAGCCAACCTGGAGAAGAACTTGCCATTGCTTTCCCTGAACTTCTGACAGCGAGAGCCTGGTGTTCGGCTAAAACTTTCCCTTTCCCACCTCCCCGTTCCTACAAACGGCCCCGAATCGTCATGATTGCATTAACTAAAAAAGGAGGGGACAAAAAAAAAAGAAAAAAAAAAAAAAAAAAAAGAGAGAAGGAAAAAAAAAAGAAAAGAAGAAAAGGAACCAGAGAGCCAGCAGTCTTATGGAAACAGCACGGCAGGTAAACCAGGTTAGCATCGTTCCGTAACGGCCACGAGCTGGCGGGGCGGAGGCCGGCGCCCCCCCGGCCGTCCCTCCTCGGCCCGGGGCCGGGGGCCGGGGCCCGGCTCGGCGGGGAGCCGCGGGAGGCGGCGTTTCTCTTCCCTGCGGGGCGGAGAGGGGCGGGCGGCGGAGCCGCGCCGGGGGAGCCGCGCCCGCGGCGGGGGCTCCCTCAGAGCCTGAAGGAGGCCTCGGAGAAGGGATGCTGCATCTTGAAGCTAGACAAGAAGCACTGGAGGGGTGGGGGCAGGGGGTTGAGGACGGGACGGCGGGAGGCTGGGGAAAAAGAAATCATTCTCCTCTGACTCTAACGAAGTGCCCGGTTTTTTAAGCTCTTCACATTTCCTAAATTTGAGATCTGGTGTCCGTTTTTTGCGGATTTACTGCAACGCCGAAGACTCCACCAGTTGATGAGCCGCTTGAAGGGGCACGCACACCACGCAGCGTTTCCGATTCTTCTTGGCGGGGTTGGCCCGCTCCCGGCCCGCCCCGCGCCGGATGCCGCCGGCCCCCCCTCGCCCCGCCGCCACCGCCGCCGCCTCCGCGCCCCCGCGACGGCGGCGTCGACCAGGGCGGAGGCGGAGCGAGGGCGAGGCGTGTTCTGCGGGCAGTCCGCCAGGTTGGCATATGGAAGGCGCTGTCTGTGACGGCGGCCGAGCCGCGCGTGGGAGGCAGGGCGTCATGCGCTGACGACCGGGGGGCAGGAGAGGCAGCCCAGACGCCGGGATGGCGAGAAGTGCCGACGCGGTCAGGGGAAGGTCATGATCTCGGCCTTCGGCGGCGCCGCACTTGGCTTGTTTCATGCACTCGCCGGCCAAGCGGCCGGCAAGCTCGGGGCACGAGGGTGGAGAGGAAAGTTGCGGTTGGCATGGGCAGGGCGGGATGCTCGGCCGGGCGGGGCAGCCGGGCTTGCCCCAGCCCGATGCGAGTGTCGCTCCGGTGCGTGCATGCCGACCCGAAGGCCGTGCAGCGAGGAGGCGGCGGCGGCGGCGCGGAAGGCGGCGGCGGCGGCGGCGGAGGAGGAGGAGGAGGAGGGTTTCCTCGCGCCGCCCGCCGCCGGCCGCCGCCGCCGGCCGCGGCCAGAGCCATGGCGGTGGCGCGGCGGCCGTGGCGGGTGTCGCAGTTCCAGGGGGACATGCCGAATGCGGGGGCGGCGGCGGCGGCCGCGCTGGGGTAAGATGGGGGTGGTGTATGCGGGCTATCTTGGCGCTGGGGGAGGCGCCGCCGTTAGGTGTCTTGTAGAAGTGGCGAGAGCGGTACCTCTCAATCTCCGGTTGTAATCCACAAGGCTGTGAGGGCCCCCTCGGGCAGGTGGATGTCCTTGGGCAGCCCCGGCGTCGGGGTTGGGGGCCCCGCTCTCCACGCACACGTGGTGTTCATGCTGGCCGGGGCGGCGGGGGGAGGCGGGAAGGGACGGAGCGGGGGTTGGGGCCGGGGGGAGAGGGACGGCGGGTGCGGGGGGGGTCGATAATCTCATCCTCGTACTCGGCGCATCCGCTGTTCGGTGCTTGACCGAGGCAGCACCGTTCCTCCGGCATCTCACGGGAGATGCGCGCAGCTGAAACCAAAAAGTCATTTTACCGAGGGGGTGCCGCGCGGGCGGGGGGCGCTCACGCGCCCACGCCACCCCGGGGATGGGGGGATGCACACACGGGTGGGGGGCACACGCCCGCCTTACCGCGGGCTTTAGGCTCGAAGCGGCGCGGCCCCCGGTGGAGCAAACCCGGTCCCGGGGAGAAGGTGGGGGCGGGGGTACACGACACGGGAGCGGCAGCTGCACCTACCAGCACCGGGGACTGGGAAAATGAAAAGGAAGGAGAAAGGGCTGGGGGAAAAATAAATAAAGGAATTAGAAAAAAAGAACAAGGAGGGAGGTGGGGGGAGGAGCCGCCACTGCCACGGTGTTACTTCTGAGCCCCGGCTGGTCATTAGTTGCCCATGCAGGCATCAAGCTGCCGCTCCGCCGGCGCTGGTTGCGGCGGCCACCGGCTCCCCGGCCCCCCCACGCGGCCGCTCCACGCGGTACGGGGGGGCTGCCTGCAGGACGCGGGGGGCACGGGGGCTAGGTTTAAAAAAAAAAAATAAAATACTTAGCAATTTCACAGCTTGTGATCCCGGCGCATGCCGCTGTACTAACGACGGAGTATTTATCCCAGCCTTCGCGGGGATTCCCCGCACCGCCGCCGGGGGGCTGCGCAGGGAGGGGCTGGGGCCACCACACCCGAGAGTGGACAGCCCCTCTTGTAGGCGCCGCGGGCAG
>CM031860.1:18124641-18207290 GCA_018697195.1 Certhia americana
ATGCCGCCTCCTCCTCCTCCGGGCGCATCCCCGCTGTCGTGCCTGTGACCGGGGCAGCCGTTCCTTCCTGCATCCTCACGGGAGCTGCCGCCCGCTGAAACACAAAAAGAAGTCCTTTCCCGAGGTGGTTGCGGCGGACGGGCGTGGGGGCGCTCACGGCCGCCCCGGCCACCCCTGGGGATGGGGAGCCACACGGGTGGTGGTCCACACGCCCGCCGTAACCCGCGGCAGAGTGCTCGAAGCGCCGGGCCCCTGTGGAGCAAACCCGTCCCGGGACAAGTGGGGGCGGGGACACGACAGGTAGGGCCGGCAGCGCCCACCTAACCAGCACCGGGGAAAATGAAAAGGCAGGGAGAAGGGCTGTCGGGGAAAATAAATAAAAGGATTTAGCAAAAAAAAAGGAGGGAGGTGGGGGGGGAGCCGCCCAGCTGCCACGGTGTTCTTCTGAGCCCGGCGGTCATTAGCTGCCGCCGGCACAGCTGTCCGCCGCCGCTGTTGCGCGCGGCACCGGTCCCCCGGCCCCCCCCGCGCCGCCCCCGGTACGGGGGGCTTGCCTGCAGCCGCGGTGGGCACGGGCTATGTTTAAAAAAAAAAAATAAAGTACTTAAGCAATTTCCACAGCTTGTGATCCGGCGCCTGCCCGGTACTAACGACGAGTATTTATCCCAGCCTCTCGGGGAGGATTCCCCGCCAACCGTGCCGCCGGGGCTGCGCAGGGAGGGCGGTGACACAACCGAGCACGGTGAACAGCCCTCTGTGTAGGCGCCCGCGAGGCAGGGGGCTTCGCCGAGAGACAGCCCGGGAACGCTCCGGGACAGCACTCGCTGTACCTGCTGACTACCCTCATCGGGGACAGATGGCTTGTTCTCCTTCAGGCTCCAGTAAAAGTTTAGGAGGGGGCCTAAGGACACGGCGTCCGTTTTATTTCCCACCGCCCCTTTTCTCCACCCAGGGAGGGAATGGGGTATTTTAGTTCACGGCAATGAGGAAGATATATTATGGCAGAGCCTGCGCGAACTAAATAAAACATAATCTAACTTAAAAAGCCCGCAGTTTATGACACGCCATCTTTGTTTTCCTCCAGAGCCTAAACTGAATAGTTCAGATATTTCCAGCATCTTTTCTGATGTAGGTGCCTATCATAAACCTCACGAATCGTGAGGCACTCGTGGGATACGTCTATTTCCATACTCCGGTATTTTTTAGTTCAAAATTGTTATCAATTACGTTAATTACGATGCTAATAGATAATGAACCCGTGTTGCAAGCCCAACCTACCGAGGCAAAAACTTCGTCTTCTTTCTCCCAACGCGTGCCTGAAGCGGCTTTATGTAAACAAATCCAGACTAAATGAGCGTAATCTACAGAAGGAACGTCACCCCCCCGCTGCACTGGGGATGGCGGGCGTTTATTCCGCTCGGAAAAGAAAAAAAAAAAAAAAAAAAAAAAAGACCCCAAGATTCTGACGGAGACACCCCCCTCTGTGTGTTTCCACGTCAGGAAAAACCCAGATCTCGCTGCTTCAGAGGTCTATTGGCAATACAAAGGCTGCCCCCGAGAAAAGTCTCGTAAGCTAGCGTCGTCTGTGGATGGATGCGACAGTATTGCTTTCAGCAAAGAGAAAAAACCAAAACCTCCCCGTTTCCCAAAGGAAAACCTGGCTTGCATGTCCTCGAGAACAAAACTACTTCATAAAACTAGTTTTTGCCAGCCATTTGTACGAACGCCACGGCCTGTTAAGGAATCAAATGTGAACGTTACAGCCTTTATCCAGAGTCATATGTATTTTCTTCCCTATTTCCCCCCGCATAACTGCTTTTCTCCTACCACCAAACCTTCCTCTTGGCTACCTTTTCTCTTCGCGATCCCGTCCTCAGGCTTTATTTGCCACCAGCAGCGAGAAATGATGGTGCCCCCAACCGGGTCATTATTGGTTTAAAATCGATGCATCTCCGGAGCATTAAAGGGTACCCGATACGCAGTTATTTTTTCCCTCCCGCCTCTACTATCGGCGCCCCTCTTTTCCAAGAATGAAATAATAAATAGTAAATTGCTAGCCGGGGCTTTGCGAATTCTGTCCCTGCTTAGACTAAATGCGAACCGTAACATGATTCATATATCATGTCCTGTTTCCGCCAAAGACAAGAATCAAAGGTCATATTTAACATTACAGGAGTAGGGCGGGTGCAGATTAATTAATAAATTAATATAGCACGCCTTTGTATTGGCCAAGTCTAGCATGTCATCTACTTTTTACGATCCCAGATGACAAGAAAACAGAAAAAAAAGAGCCCCCACAAACCCCACAACTCATGTAAAAGAAACAAACACCCACCCCGCTTAAAAACCCCCCACAACAAAAACCCGAAACCACAACACCAAAACCCAAAAAACACAAGAAAAAAACCCTCACGAAGAATACGGGGGAGAAAGATGAGGGGGGAAAGCAACCAGTCACTATACAGGCTCTTTATTGGGGGTCTGAGTGTGCAGACGCTACAGGCTGTCTGCCTTTAATTAGTGCAGTCGTCCCTAACACAAAGAAAAGAAGAAGAAGCAAATTCCAGATGGGCCTGGCATCTCCTCAATTTACAACTTTGCTACCTTGTAAACAAACTGCGAGGGGCGTGGGAGAAGGTGGGGGGGGGGGGGGTGGGGGGTTGGGGGCGGGGGGGGATAATTAGCCGTGCCGATCCACCTACACAAATACCGGTACGTGGCTTTTTTTTTCCCCCCCTCCGCCTCGTCCCCTCTCTCGCTCGTTTGCAGAGAACGTAGAGGAGGGGGATAGCAGGGGAAGTGCGGCGGGGTGGCGAGTAAGGAGTCAGGCACAAGGTATGGCTGGCGAGGAGTTGTGCGTGTGTGTGGTGGGTCCTCTGTGTGTGTGCGGGGTGTGCGCGGGGTCTCCTCGTGCCGCGCGCTGCTCGCCGCCCTCTCCCCTGCGCCCGCCTCGACCGAGCGCCGGGAGTGCGTGTGCTGTGGCGGTGCGGGGGAGGGGAGGGCGGGGCGGTTCGGCAGCCGATTCGCCGCCGAGGGAGGGAGCGCGCCGGAGGACGCCGTGGAATGCTGGACAACCCTCCGCCGCCGCGGGCGCGCCGGTTGGCCTCGCCGCCGATCGGCGCGCACGGCCGCGGCGCAGAAGCGGGGTCCGCCCCCGCCCCCCCCGCGCCCCCTCACCGCGGCGGGCGCTGCGGCCGGGCTGGGGGCGCCAGTGGGGGCTGCCGTCGGCGGGGCCGAGCCCGCCGCCAAGAGGGGAGGGGAGGGGGCGGCGGGCAGGGCGCGCCCCCCGCGCTGCGCCCTGTCACCCTCCGCCGCGGGCGGGCGGGGAACTGCCGGCAAACTTTGTGCCCTGGGAAGTTTGCGGAGGGGAGCGGCGGTCGCCCCGCCCCGCCCGGCCCGGCCCGGCTCGGCCCGTGCCCCCGGTCAGCGCACGGCCACGCAGCATGGAGTTTTTCACGCGCGTCCGCAGATCTCTAATGACTACCAACCCCCGCGCACGCTGTAATTTTGGGGTTTTTTTTCAGACGCGTGAGGTGCTGCAGATTTCAGGCTCATTTCGGCGAAATGGAGCCAGCTGAACTGTGGATGTTACACAAGTGTCGCGGCACTCACTCGAAGTGCTTTCCTAACATTTGCCCTTTGCAGGTGCCAGAGCCCAGGAGATGCATGGCACTTATCCGCCAGGCCCCGCGTACCCCGCACCTGAACTGCCAACACTGAAATGTATCTCTTAACAAGCCACCGACGTACAGGCACTGCATGCAAACACACTACAGTTCCTTAAAGAATTTCAGCTAACTATTTAAAAAAAAAACCCAACCAAGCCCACCTGCCTCCCCCGGAGTTCTTGCAAGCACAAAAAAGGGCCTATATTCGCTGAATAAATTATGCATCACAAGTTCTTCATCCAGCCCCTCTCGGTACCTCCAGAGCGAGCGCTGGTACTTACATTGCCATTGCTGCAGCCTGGTGCTGCCAGCGTGGGCACTAAGCAGTTAAGAAATGGATGTTTCTGCCGAGGAAATAATTCTAACCGTTTGTAAATTACAGAAAAAGAAGGGAAAATTGCACTGTTTCATTGGTTTTATATGTAAGTAAATGAAGGATTTATGTGCAGACTGAAGTTTTATTTCCTTCTGCTCCAAGCTGAATTCAAGCTCGGGGTGCTCAACTCTACAGAATTACCCAAGGGAGAGCACTGCAGGGACCTTTTCCCAGGAGCAGCAGGACAAGGTGGATTTGAGCAGTGGGGTTTGGCAAGGACCAGCAGCCTCGTGGCTAATGCTCCATCAAATGAGACTGACTGGTACAGATGAGGGACAGTTTTGGTCAATCGGGTAGGTCGCAGATGTGCAAGAAGTCGTGCCCCAGGCATTTATGTTATGGATTGGTACGCTTTATTTGGAAGCAGTATAGTTTATCTAGCTAATTAGCTGCCTCTAACCATATGATATGCATTTTAAAATACCCCCAAACATGGATTTACATAATAAAGCATAACCTCCCAACTAGCTAGCATCATCCTTTATGACAGTTCCACTGCCTTTTTCAAAGTCTTTACTGTTTTGATACATTTTAACACAAATTTATGGGGGGGAGGGAAATACAAATGAGGGGAAACGGTGTTTCAATAATGACACAAAGTGACAAAGAACAAGAGCTTTTCCTGTTGAGGTTCATTCCCTACCACTTTTCTCCCAAATTAGTTGTCAAAAGCCATACGCGATACTCCAAACACTGAGGACGTTTTTCAAACACAGACTTCTCCTTAACTCCAAACTTCCTTTAATCACAACCTGTGTCTCACTTAAGCAATCCTTTCTGAGTTAATTTATTACTCTTGAAGGAGTTACATTTTTAATAAGCTAAAAGAGGAAAAGGGGAAAACTCTGATAATCTTTTCTCATGCATAAGGAAGACCATTTCATGTATTTTTTAATTGTCATGGGAATTAAATTGCAGTGCTATATATAACCTTTCTACTCCAGCCTGTAAAGTTGTACACTTTTTTGGTGTTGGGGAAGAAGTGTGGAATCGAGCTCAGATTTTCTTTCCCTGAAACCTTTTGTTTAGTAGAGTTTTTGGGCTTTTGTTTGTTTCTTTTGAGGGGTTTTTTGGAGGGTGGGGTGTGGAGGAGCGGGGAATTTCTGGGTTTTGTTTTGTTTTTGGATACAAATCTGTTTTATCCTGCATCCTGTCCTCAGCCTGGGAGCCGAGGAGGACTGTTATGTTCAGGAGTCTATCGATGAGGTAGCTATAACTGTTTCATGATGAGTCCTAAGGAAGCAATTCCAGAGTATCCTTTTCACCATAATCTGTGCTTTGACAGGACAGAAAGTTAAATCACAGGCTCTCATTTTTGTTCAGAAACCATTCCCATTTCATTTTTAGCAGGAATGCAGCTAGAGCAGTATGTTGTGGCACTAGAACATGGGAGCTGCCCTGCCTCTGTAAATATTGAGGTTGTTCTGAAAGAAAGTTGCAAAAGAAAAAAGAAACAAACTGAAATTCACATTCAGTTCTTGTTCATTCTGTTACTGACTCTAGTGTATATCTACAGAGGGGCCACTGTAAACCTACCCAGATCCATCAAGTAGTATAAGCATTGTACCAGAAATAGAAAAAGGAGGTGAAGCAAGCCCTTTGGGAATTCAGCAGTTCATTAGACTGCGAGCTGGAATTTTGGTGTTTTTTTCTAATACCATTACTCTTTCCTTTCTTGTGCTCTTTTCCTAGGCCTCTTAAAGCTCATGGATCCACTGTCAGGGCTAGACTCTGACCCTGTTGCTTGCCCTGTTGTTGTGTTTGGGTTCCCTTCTGCTGGGGCCAAGAGCTCTAAACCAGACATGCTGGAACTCTGGTTCTCTGGGTGGTCCACGTGGCACACACCCTGAGCAGGCTAACCTTGGGGTGTGGACCTTTGTTACAGAACAACTGTGGATGGGGACTGGAAAAGTAGCTCCAGTAGCTTCTCTGCTCCCCTCCCTTTCTCATTAGGAAATCTCCCACCTTGAAATGGAAATGACAGGTTTTCATTCAGGACCATGTCCTTTTACCTGCCTCTAGCTCTGTGCTGCACCTCTTGATGAAAATGGAAATAGTGGTTCAGCTGTTTTTCACCCTCAGGAAGAAACACATTTCTGGCACAGCCTGTCTTCTAGCACCAGTCTTGTGGGCACTCTGAATGTGCAGTCCTTTCCTTCTGAGATGAGGGTAAATTTTAAAGGAGATGCAGAATTTTTCTCAAAATTCCCAAAGCACATTCTTTTTTACTTCATTGGTGCAAGAAACATGTGGAAACATGGAGATGTCTTGTATACCATCCACAGCAGTAACAGCACACCTGCACCCCACTGCCTGCAATCCCTCATAACTCTTTAATATCCTTTGAGCTACAAATTATTTAATGGACTCTCAGGGACCTGGGCTCCAATCTAACCTGAAAACTGTCTGTTTGCACTGCCATGATACCAATCCAGCTCCTCTTGAGCTGCAGCTCTTCTCTGTGATTTACAGCAGTGTTAGGCACCCTCCTTCCTTCCTCTGTAGATGCTCATCTTCCTGCTGGCACCTACATACCATTCCTCCTTCTCATAGATGCAGCCAGACACATCCTATTCACCTCGCTCATACCTGCCATTCTTGATTTCCATGCATGCAACCCATCCCAGCTCCCTGGCAAAGGGGGATGCTTCACTGCTTGCCAGCTACTGTGGAATTCTTGTATCAGTAAAGGGAAGACCAGGCACAAACTAGTTTTTGTGTGCTGCAAGAAAAAACACCTGAGAACTGCTGAAAAGCGCTATCTGTCAGCAAAAATCAGGGTAAACCCATCCATTAGAATTCCTTGCTTTCATCCAATATTACTGAAAACTACTCTCCTTTAGTTTGAAAGGAAATGCAGTGATTACCCCCTATTACAGACACCTACAAATATTTACTAAAATAATGTAGCAGAAGGTTTTTTAAAAAAGTTATCACAGCTTAAACATTTCCATTACTTTGAATATGGTTTGATTCTGCTTCAGGTACAGACACTTTCCTGATGCTGCCTAGGCAGGAATCCAGATTGCTGATCTCCAATTATGCCAACTCCCAGAGGGCTCAATCCGTCACTGATGCAAGTCAACAATGCAGCTCTGCATTTGATAGGATACTGCCAGATGAGAAACAGCAGTGCCCAGGAAAAAGAAAGCACACAGGGATCCTTATTTTCTCAATATTGGGACTCTGACAGGACAGAGATGAGAGCCCTGAAACCTGGGTCCAAAGAGCTGGCTACTAGAATCACCTGGGTTTGCTTAGATGAACTCAATACCTCCAGGTGTCTCTCCCCTGTGACTGACAGTCCATGTCAGTCCAGCAGTTTAATTTCTTTATGGTTCTTAAGAACTGCCCATTATTGGAGGGGGACTTGAGTGGCTTTTACCCAGTGAATGCTGTATGAACTAAATGTGAAGCCAGAGATGTCATGCCAACAACTAACAAGGGGCTTTAGAATAAGCATTCCCTGGCCAGTACACAGTAAGCATGGGCTCATTCACCTAATCAGCTTTTGGACTCCTCAGTGCTAAGGCTGCATTCTCTTTTTTTTCAAATGGCATTCTACCAACACTGTTCTGGGGCAGCTACTCAGGAAGTATATTTGTTATTTCAGGGCTTGCATGTCCCAAAAAAACCCCCAAACCTGTGAGAAAGGTTTGAATCACTGCTGCTAGTTCAGGATGCCTGTTTTTCTTTCTTTTCTGGCCCTATTTTCAGTTACCTCTCCCTTTGTCAAGTTTTACCTCTTTGATCTATAAGTTCCCTGTTTGAGAGGTATGCAGTCTATAAAACCATTCAGCTGGTTTCCAGAGTTCATTCTTAACTAACACATTTTCTGTGCTAAAATAATAACTATCTAAGAACTACTTTTCTAAAGAGTTTGCACTTAGACACAAAACATTTGAAATTTGGTCATCATGAACGCACCTCATTTGGCCAAATTGCACATATTTCTGAGCTATAAGAAAGAAATCTTTGTTTACGCACAAGAGAATTGCTAGAAGTGCAACAGAGAAAAATTCTCTGAATTGTCTAATTCTGGCTGATCTTTGAATAAGACTCCTTCTGCAGATGTATTACCTGCACTGGAACTGCTAAGTGATGTGATAGTAGTGAAAGGTCAGCATCACCCATAGAGTATTCAAATTTAGTGATCTCTTTTATCAGATTATCAAAGCAAGGAAGATATCCCAGAGAATGTAGACTGACTCGTTGATGCTTGAGAAGCACATAGGTATCACAGAGAGAACCTGTACAAACAGGGAATTTGGAATTCCAGTTTTGGAATATGGTTGTGTGGAGCTGGGGCAACTGTGTGAAGGAAGAAAAGACTGATATTGAGAACAGACCAGGGACAAAATCAGGAAACAATCCTGGGGGGAGACTAGTATGCAATCAGACATATGTCCAGAACTGGTACAGGAAGTATTTCATGGATAAGCTCAAATCAGGCATTGTCTAGATTTCTAGCACTTTACTCAAATCAGGCATCATCTAGATTTCCAGCACTTTAGTCTGTGACCTTTGCAAACTTTCTTGAGGTTCTACCTCCTTGGCTTGGCTGCCTTTTGAATTTTGATACTTGTCTTGGAAGTGACAGACATATCCTGTATGTAAGTTTTTGATGAGCGAGTTCCACTTTCACTTTTAGTAAATTGGGGAGAGTGAAGACTTTATTAAAAAGCAGACTTTTTGTCAATTTAACACCATCTTCAGACGAATGACAGTCATCTCACAGCAGGTTTTCCTATCACTGTGATCAGACACCTCTGGTAAAACACAGCAATGAAAAATCAAGCTCATACCACTGTGCTGTGATTTTGGCCCTGGGATGCCAGGCTAGTTACATCAAACTATTCCAGGTTCTGTTGGTCTAGGAGAGCATGTGAAAACAAAGATCAAACTTTTTCAATACCTCATAAAACAACAAAACAAAAAAGTAGTGTCTGCTTCATATTGTTTATATAGGAAGGAAAATTTGAGTAGGATTTCTCTCTAGAGAAGTCTTTTTCTCTGTAGTTGTGATGTTGCATAGCTTTGGCTACCTTCTCTTTGAAATAGCCTGAGATTCTGCTTTCATCTCAATTCTTACACTCTAACAAGAGACACATATATTTTGCTATCCGGTTTTGTTAATGCTTTGCTCCCCTTATCTGTTGTCACATTTCCTCTGTTAAGACTAGTTTAAAATAAGCTTATGTTTTTAAATACTTGATTTCACATACTGCTACTATTTATGGTTAAGGCTTCCTTGAGAAGAATGACAATCATTCATGACTCAAAGACGGTCTCAGTGCCAGAAGCACTCGTATCCTTCCATAGGCCATCATTCTGACTTACAATAAGCATCAGCAGGCAGTGGATGGCCATTTCCCTTACTGTTCCCTGAGGTCATGTTAATCATCCTTCAGCTTTACTGTCAGAAGGCATAAAAATGGGACTCCACTGCTGCACAGTGTAGGACTGACGGATGACTCCAGAGGATTACTGTTGATCCTCTGCTGATGTTCTCAGAACCTCCTTCTCTGATTTCAGAGATGTTCTACAGATGAATAGAGTTGCAGAGGCCAGTTGGCTTCTCCACACATCAGGTGGTTTAAAAGGTGCTGCAAGTAGCTGGATGCTGGCAGCAGCGTTTGGCATTTAGATGACCACAACTAAGCACCTCCTTTGTAAGGCAGGACATTCAGCAGCAGGCATTGTCTCACAAAGAAAGTAATTGCTGAGGTTTAGATAATACCAGTTTCCATCATTTTACCACTCTTACCCCAGTTCCCTGAGTGCTTTTCAATATTCTCCTACTTACAGCTGTGGACCCGGAGGTTCAAGAAAGAGGATGTTGGAAAAGGGAAGTGATATTCCAGATGCCAGTGTGTGGTCAGAAGAATGCACTACAATCCCAAAAATGGCAACAAAATGTGAGCTACTGGACCTGGGAAGAATAAGAATGAACACAATGAAAAGCAAACACAAAAACTCCCCACAAACTGGTAAGGGTCGAAGAAATACGGATAAAAAGGTATTGTGATGATTTAACAGGAAAATCAGGGCAGAACAAAACTCAGAAGGCACCACAAGGGACATGAACAAAACTTTCTTGTTTCAACAAGATAGCTATCCTTTCTCACGCATGTGCAATCCTGTCCAAATGTGCTGTCACACAAATATTTTAAGCTGCTCTCTCCTGCCAGCAAGAGTTGTTATCATGGCAGCTGGTGCTGTGCTGCTGCGATGAGCCCCCAGAGAAAGCCCTCTCACCTCTCACTCAGGCGCTGCTGTGCCGGTGTGATTCCCTGCGATTCCTGGCACACCGTCCTTCGTGCTTGGAATGGCGGGCACGTTTTGCTGAGTGCTCCAACCCTTTCTGGGTGTAACTTTAGCCCCCTTGAGGAGTCACATACCTGCTTTACACTGCAGAACAGAAGAAACAAAGCCCTGAGCTCAGAAATCTTGTTAAAACATGCTATAGGCAGACCAGGAGATTTTATCAGCCAACTGAACAAGGACCAATGTACCTTCATTCTTGAACATTTGTTTGTTATCAGTGCTCTGCTGAATCGGCTTGATTCCAAGTTGCAAAAGTGTTACTCTAAGCAGATGACAGAAATGTTAATTAATCATGGTTCTTAATGGCCCAAGACAGTTTAACTGATAATTGCTAATTGATCAAATAACAGGGTTATTTCTTTAATACCTGGACTGTACGTAAGTCTGTCTATCGATGTATCTGTAACACCCATGCAAATACTTTAGGGTAGAACTCCACATACTCAGTATGTGGAGTTTTCCTTAACACTTCTCAAGCCCATTTCATATGCAGGTTTGCAGTTACACAAAGCAATAAACTGACCAAAAAACAATTGGCCTTATAGAGGCTAAAAAAAACATGGTTACAAAAATTAAACATTAAGGCTTTAATCAACAATGTCAAAGTATCTAGAAGAAATTAATTTATCATGCATAGCAAAGATGGGTTTCTTGAGACTTGTAATGAAAGCTGATATAGCCATTATCTGATTACTGTAACATACACTCAATCATTAATACAAAAGTCCCCTTTAATGATCTTCATTTTATGCCCACAACCATCCTAGGAGGAAGTCAGGAGGTGGGAAGGGGAAAGTAGTACTTCTTGCTTTTGTTTATGCCAGTTCTAATGGGGTTGTGACACTGAAGAATGCTAATTTGAGACTGATGTGTATTTCTTGGCCCTGATCACAAGATGAGGATCAGACGTATGAGAGGTCAGCAGTATTTGATGTCCAGAGGGCAAAATGATGCTATTCAAGATTAATATAGAGGCTGTGCTGGTCTTCTCTGGTCCCAGGCATTGCCAGTTGGCCCATTAAGACTGTGCAAATCCATGTTCTCTGTTGCAGCTGTGCTGAACCAAGTCCTGCTATGAGAAAGGGGCTGTGCCCTGGCATCTACATGGAAGTGATGATCCTGCTCTTCAGGAGAAAAACCATGGAGAAAGTAAAGATGCATAAGGGGTCTGGTAATTATTTCTCAGGTTTGTTACAGCAAACTGTACACTGTTGTGATTTTGCTGCTGGCTTCTGCTAATAAGTTGTTCTTGGGCTTTAAAGAATTGATCCCCAAAAAATTTGTTGGCGTCTGGCTCAATAAAAAGAGAAGAAGTCAAAATAAAGAAACTATCTTTCAAAACAAGGTGAGGACTGTGTTCTCTGAATGTAGATTTTTTCAAATGACTTTGGATTTTGCAGATTATTGTCATTATACACTTATCTATGAAGAAGCATTTTTTGCTGCCTTTGTCATCAAAAAAACCTTGAAAACACTGTCTGTCACCTAGGATTAGTATTGCAACAAAGTAAATGATCTCTTAATATTTTTGTAGATGTTTTCACAAGTCTCTAATGTTTCACATTAGAGAACCTGAACCCCACTATTATTGCAAATTAAAATTATTTAATAGTGCTGCCTGTGAAAGAGTGTTTTTACAGTTGTCAAATGCCTCAAACATTGATAATTTTGTTTAACAATACATTATTTTCCTTTAGTTCTTCTAGACACACTGCAAGTGTTATCTTATGATTCTTTAAATGTCTGTTATTGTAAAAGTACTAGTATGCCTAAAACAGGTATTGATTTTGCATCTATAAAAGCAAGATACTGAGAATGCCAATTAAATGTTTACCTCAGAAATATTAATGTCTTTATGCACCATTCAATGCATGCTGCAAGTTGTAACTCTTTGGACATACTGTGTATCACTTAAATCTCATGTAAACCTGCAGGTTAAATGGTTGAATAGTCTTGTTCTGAATCAGGAATTAAATGTATTGTTCAGGAAGGCTTCTAAATATCCTGACTTGAATGTCTGGAACATTTTACCGTTTCTTTTTGTTAAAGTCAGCCTCAGAATTAGCTTTTTGTTGCTCCCCCTCCCCCACATAATTCCTTCTTCTGTCTGGAGAATCTCAGCTGCTAAAACCCACCACTGCCAAATCTGCTGCAAACTGTGGACAAAAGAGAAAGTTCAATGAAACAGGAACACTCGAGTTTCTGTTTGTGCCAAGCTGTGACTGTAAAACAATGGAGTTGCAGCAGACCCGTAGAGTATGTAAAAGAAATGAATCTTTAAGAAATGTATGTTTTCATACATTGACAGGGGTACTAAACTCCCATGTTTTCCTACCATATGAAATTTGTCACTGTGTATAATTCTATCTACATTCCTGTGGTTCACTTCCTGCTGCAGCCATGACAAATGGCCTTTTATATTTAGGGATTTTAGGGTCATTCATCTTTCATTTCTGTTATCAAATCTGTATTTCAAATATCTGTCTGCATCCTGCTCATTCCACTGTGATGTATGAATCTACAGATAATATATGCACCCCATGCTTAAATATACCTATAGAAGCATCCAGGATTGAGTTCACTGTTCTCTTTGGCTGATATTCTTCCTTGACCACTGCACCCCACAGCAATCCCTTCAGCACCATCAGCTCACCTGAATTTCTTCTCCTTTTGATCTAACTCAGCAAATCCATCCATTTTTCCTAACAAAACACTGGAAGCTTATGAATGATTTTTGCTTCCTAGGGTAGACTTCCAAACAAATACCTGTATATACATATGTACATTTACATATATACAGTGGCCATTTGCTTGTGCTGGGGTCCTTGGGGAGACCAAACTGAGCTGTCAATAATGTAACCTACTTTAGAGTACAGGTGACAGATAAGCTAGACTGGCACCTTAATCATTCTTCTCTCTCTCTCTTGACTCAGATTTGTAAGTTAGGAGGTGAAGACAGGTGAGATGAGTCCCACCCATACTGCTGAAATACCCATTTGCAATAACAAGGCTTGTGCATCAAATTCTGTAAGATGTTCGGGGAAATGAGATGTTTCCAAGGTACAGCCTAAGACCGATCAAGAAAAGACACAAAACTAAAATACTGATCAGATTTAATATAAGAAGCAATACAATTATGGTGGTAATCAATGAAAAAGGGAAGAGAGGAGAATACATGAACATTAGTAGAACTAATGTTGAACTATGCTCAGTGGGGTAGTAGCAAATCAAAGTAGTTTTGGTTACTGCTAGGTCTGGTTCATGTATGAACTATAAATAAGGTCTTCTCTCAAATTACCTATCAAATTAGGTTCCTTTGGTAAGGTGTTTCCTTCAAGCATTGCAGTGAGAAGTTAGTTTTGAAGAAGGATTTAAAAGGCAGATGCAGCTGTCATGGATTAGAGATCTTTATGGAATGAAAGAAAATTAATACTGCTATGGGAAGGAAAGTGGACATGATTTGACTCACTGGTCTTCCTTCTGTCTAGTGGAGGCAGCACATCAGTCATTTTAGAAGAGCCTGCTCCAGTTGTGAGATTTGACCATATTAGCCATTTATAGAATTTCTAGTTTGCAATCCTACTCTCTTCTTCTGTCAAACACCTGTTAACATTTCCCTCAAAGTAAATATTCACCAACATGAATAAATATATTAAGGGTAATGTATAGTTATTGAAAGTCCTCCAGCCTAGCCTGGATACTTCAGGAAGTTTCACAGTCCATTCACGTACAGCCACAGTGTGTTGTGCTCTCCATCAACCCTCACATGTTCCTCACTCACAATATTTAGAAGGAAGAAAGAAAGTGGAAGAGGAAACATGTAGAAATATATATAGGTCATAAAAAGCAGTCAGACTCCACGAAAAGAACCCCAAGAACTATTTTTCCTATTGTAACAGTTTCCTTTGGTTCAATTCCATTTTTTTCTGTTTGCTGTTTATTTTCTCTGTAGCTTTTAGGTTTCCATAGTTCAGGTCATCCAATAAGTCAAGAGTTCCTCCTTACTATGTTTCCACTTACTGAATTAAAAAAAATATTATACTTAAAATTTCATATGTATCATTACATTTAGGAAATCTCTCTTGTCTCCAAGGAACTTAAATGACAAGATGTTTCCTCCCTGTTTTATGTGATTCTAATTGATTATATATTTTTCTAATAATGTAATTAAAAATACAAAAGTCACAGTTATTCCATAGTGAGAAGCTGTCCTAGAGCTTTGGATCACCCAGATTTGAGGTGCTGGAGAAGTCAATGATATAATTAAGAAGGCCCTGCAGTCTTTCATAAACATACCAAGGTTATTCTCCCCACTGATGTTTTATTCCTTGCCTAGCAACTCCAAGCCCTGTACTTGCCCATACATGCCATAGGGAAAGTGGAACCCTCACAGATGGTTTCTGCTGTGCTCCCAGCAATCTCTGTTAGCTGGACAAAGGACACTGAGGGTAGCTCTAATTTGCTCTTTCCCTTTTACCTGGTGTAAAGGAGCAAAAGGGCTGAAACTCTCACCTTTTTTCTCTTTGTTAAAGATAATCTATTCAGAGCTCTCAGAACAGAAGCATCTAGTACTGTGTGTGTGTTGTACCAGGGAAGGTGTGCTACCTCCTGCATTGCTGGAAAGTCCAAACACATTGAAGTCAAAGGCAAAGAAGTTTCTAACCCCTGCTGCCGTCTCCATCTTGGAAGAGGAATTGCCTGAAGAGGTACTATTAAAGACTGTCCAATAAGGGATTTCTGGTGATCTCTGTTGTACACTGGGTTTATCTTTTAAAAGGGTTTTTTAAATTGCTAGGAGTCTTAGAATACACAGGGATATGCATATACACACATGTCTCAACATTAATTCCTCTGGTCCTTTTTACCCAAAAGGATTTATCTTGTAGGCTGTTAAACAGACCTAGCAAGCAGGGAAGTCTGCTGGCTCAATAACAGCGATAAAAGTTAGATATCATAATGCTTCCATTTCATTAGGAGGCTATCTGTCTCCTGGTTGTGGCTGGTTATGTCCCAGAAAAAGTGGATATATGGCTTGATATGGTATAGAAAACATAATCTATGTATTAATGATCACAGGCTGTTTCTCTCACAAGAACAGTTCTCTCTGTTCCTGTTGTTCATTGTTTGACTTGGCAGTAGCAGGAAAGGGAATAGATGATTCAGTTGCTGTAATTTGTAAAAAGCATCAACAATTTTAACCTGCATTTTTCCTTCAGTCATACTCTCATCTCAGTTAAAGATTCTTGTTTGATGTTTTCCTTCACTCTGACCATCCTTTAAAGCACTTGAGATGAAGTCAGGTAGATAAACAGAATATGGTATCTTCTGTGTACACTCTAACAGCATTAGCATACATCAGTAAAGGAAATGGGTTATTTTCCTATTCAAACTAAACTCATTTTTGCCCTCAAGTGCCATGTGCATATGGCAGACTAAGGACTAAGAGGATCTAGCGACATTATTGTACAGCTATGGTTTGGGGTACTGTGTAGACCAGCCACAACAGATAATTAGACAGATAAAGGCTTTGATTTAGGTGTCTGTATGTTGTGAGTACAGTCTATCAGCTGGTCTAACTCAGTCACCCCGGTATCATTTTGATTAGAGGAGTGACAAGTACAGTGTTTCTCCTCGAGTTCTAGGTTGAGAACCATAACTTAACAAGACATTAAAGCTTTCCCTGCAAAGCCTTGCTACTTTTTCCACATATAGAAGCTATATTAATGTTCAGTCATACTGCTCAAGAAGAAAACAATACATCTAGCTAATTCCATGTATTGACTTTGCATTATACCATGCTTCTCATTTATAATAAACTTTTCTCCCTCTGCAATAAATTAACACTTTTTTTTTTCTTTTCAGTTTTTCTGATTCCAAACCTCTCACTAAGCTTGATTTGCTGCTTCTGTTGGGCCACCTAAGCTGTGCCATGTGTATTATACCTCAAGGTAGATCATTAATTCTTACCTCTTTGATTTAGCGCCCTCTCAGTCAGATTCCTGCATCATTTTATCTCCCTCAATTTTTTTCTGCCAGTTTGAAACTCAGCTTTGGTTCTGCCCCCTTAAACATTAGAAGAAAGTACATTTCTTTTTCTTTGACCTCATTTTCTCACCTGACAACACTCGGCTTTTTTACTGATGTCTCCCCAAATCATGTTTTTTTCCATTTAGTACTAAGGTTAGCACTTCTGTGTTTCAGCAAAAGCAGCTATTTGCGTTCCTATGATGTTCAGAGCCATCCTATGTGTCTGCCTGTGCAATTCTGAGTTCAGTGCCAAAACAATTTGGGAATTTGTATTAAAGCTAGAAAGCCTTTCTACTATCTTGATAGCTTAGCTGTATTTGCTGTCACAGTATTAATACGAGCCAGTTGTTTCTGCATTCCTCAGTACATTTCTGTGTAATCTCTTGCGCTCTGTATCATTGTTGGTCACTGGTTTCTAATCAAACATTTTCATATGCAACGATACATTCATCAAATAGCTGGTAACGTTTCTGTTACTATGCAAAAATTCAGGATAAGATTTCTAAATAACTTTCAGGCTAAATCTACGGTTAATAATTTTCATTATTAATTAAAAAATAACTTTCTTCACATTTTACTCATTTAGGCTGAGTTCACATTCATACTCTCCTCAGAGTTATGTCCAATTCCTCACAACATTAGCAGTCCTCTCAGCAAAGTTAAGGTAATGTATCTTTCTTTTATGAAACACTGCCACCAAAGCTTAGTTGTTAATGCTCTTCATTTTAGATGGTCCACAATTGCTTGTCTCAGTAGTTTTAGCTCAGTGTAATACTCAACAAACCACCACATCCACTGCAGATTCATCAAAAAACCCACCTGATTTAACAAAAGCAGAAGCTGGCTTGGCATCCCTGGAGATCAAAGTATGCTAATGTATTTACAGGAGCTGAACATGAAACCATTCAATCTTCAAAACCATATTTAGCTGTGTTATGTGTATAACTTTTTATTCTGGAAGCCCTCTTTTGCAGGTCAGTCCTTCAGTGCCAGTACCCATTTAGTCCTTTTGAGTCCATGAGAGTAGATCATGTGCTAGCTATGGTTATGATTTTGTTTCATTTTGTATATACCTATTCATCTTCAACACACCCAAACCACATCAAACTGTATCAATCTTCAGTAACTACTAAAGGGAGCCACCACAATACTGACCTCCTCCATCTTCACAGCCACCATCTGCTTTTTAAATTAATAATTAGAACAGAATCATTTTTCTCTAATAAAACCCCACAACTTCATCTACTACATAGCTTAAGAGCTTATTTTCACTGAAGCACTTTGCAACCCTCCTCACTATGCACTGTAGAAATTTTTTCCTAGGAAGATTTTTTTCTCCTTTTAGAGTTTGTCTTCTGAGTATGGCTTCAGTGCACAGACAAAACAGACTGTGATAAGGAACCGGAGGTAATAAACACAAAAGGGTTTACAAGAACAGCAAATAACTTGCCATTTGGTCTAACCAGAGCCAAAGAGAAGCAGTCCAAAAGCTTCATGATAAAGGATTTTTAGCAACAGCGGCACAGGAAAATGAAATGCCTTTTAGTTGTTCTGACTGGATGAGACAGTACTTGCCAGAGCAGGCAATGGGCAGGTTACCATGAATGCTGTGACCAGTACAGAGCAGACAGAAGTTACTAGGTCTTGGCACATGAGGTATGGCAGATAGAGTGACACTCCCCCAGCCCCTGGTAGGGTACTTTTCCTATTCTGCCTCCCTTTCTGTCCACAACACTTCTTCCTGGGTGTGCTTGGCCCTGCTGTGATCACCAGTGTTCAGAACCTCAGCTGAACAGACAGGCACTCTGGCTCATGGGAGAACGTTCCCTGTATTATCTTGGGCTTTGCATTACTGTAATGCACTAAGAGCTTTTATTTTATTTGTTTTGGCTGGAGAGTGGGTGTGGATTAACAGTGCATAATACTGATTTACTCCAAGGCTGTTGTGTGATCTCCAGCTTTACAATCCAGCTATTGATAGGAATTTACCAAAGGCCTTGCACCCCCTGCAGCTGGGACTAAATTTTCAGAAGATTTCTTCTTCCTTGTAAGCACCTAAATAAATGTCAAGATTTTCCCAGAGCTCTAGATGTTCAGTGCTGTGTGGACTGGCACTATAAGATTGGCTCTTGAAAGAGTCCTGTGAAGTGGGGATTGTGCTACTTAGTATTTGTGGTGCTTTTTAAAATGAGACTTAAAATCATTCCCAGTATTTTCAGTCATTAGAGATCATAAGGAGCTATGTGCCACATAAATAATTACATCTCTGCCTGCCCCTCTCTCTCTGCAACTTTCTGTAGAGAAGATATTTCTTTCCTAATGGAGACTGGCTCACTCATCTATGATGCTGAATCCCTGCAATTCATAAATGGCTCACCAGAGTTAGTGGGGAAGACTGGATCTATAATACAGCTGGCAGAGGTGCTTGAGGCAGTGGCTTCATTTCCACAACTGATGCTTTGCTTTGGGATCCATGCTGGTGAAAGATGCTGCGTCTGTATAGGTTATTATTTATGCCATTATGTCAGTGATATTGCTCAAATACATTCACATAAATTAGCTTTTCTAAAATCTGAACCAATGCCTGAATTAGATGAATTAGTAAGTAGTCTGCATTCAAACTTTTTACAGTATTGCACGGTTCATAGTTTGAAGGAAGAATTTCACGATGTAGGAATGCCACATTAATTTTACATTTAATGGTGATATTTCACTGCTTCCAAAACTTTTCACACTATCTCATTTCTCGTAGTCATTCCCATTTCTTGTAGCCATTCCCATGCCATGTTTTTATCTGCCAAGATGACATGTTCAAAGAGCTTTAGCAAAGCTTGTACAGAAAACTTGTATGAAAACTCGCATGTTGAATAGCACTTCCCAAATGTGAAAGAGATATAGCAGAGTGTTTCAGAGGCCAATTAATTATGGAATAATTCCTGAAAATTGTGGCAGTAATTAATGAGTGAGTAACATGCAGTATTTAGAAGCGAACAGCAGTTAGCAAACACTATGCATCGCTTTGTATCTGTTGTACAAGAAACAGTCCTGTACCCATTTATTGATTAAGAGTATTAACAGATTCCTGTAGTTAATGATGTGTCTTGTGCTTATATTACCGAGTTCCAATATAAAATGTGACTACATTTAAAAAATAGCACTTTCTTTCTTGCATGCATTCAAAGAAGAGAGAAACAAGTTTCCGTAAGAATTGGCTTGGGTTGAGAAACCAGATGTGATTAATTCAGAGGAGACAGTGGCCGAACCACACTGGCTCAGAGGAATAAATAAAGCACATCAGGAACAATGCATGATATTACAGGAGGGCTCAGGTGGCTTTCCTCTTACTTATTCCCTGGGGTGCAGGCAGGACTGCACCCTTTCTTGTAGCCCCTATGAGATACCTTTTAGGCTTTGTCAAGCAGCTCATACACAGCCCTGAGAACAGAAGGTGTGAGACCTGTACCCTTAGTTTATCACGAGAAAGGTCTCCCTGGCTTCTGCAAACATCTCAGATCTAGCTCTGATCTGGCACTGAATAAAATTTTGCAATTTGTGTACTGCTAATGACATTTTTTTCTAGCTTGTTCAATCAAGCCTACCAGCCAACATCACTGACCTGCAAGGTGTATTTTAGTACATCTCTACCAACTCTTTCTTGCTTAAGGTCATCAGGGAAGACCTTCAGGGAAGAGACCATTTCTTTCTCAGTGTTTGTATAGCACTTAGGACTGGAGACAACCAGTATTAATTGGCAAGTCTTTGAAATGAGTTTACTTCATCTGAAAGAAAAGGAAAAAAAAAAAAAGATGGTGATGAAAACAAAAAGAACAGAGACGTGATGACTAGAGCCCAAACAAATTTGGAGAACTGGACAAGGAAAAGTAGCATTTTAACTTTTAAATGGAAGAAAGCTTATTGTTTACATCATTAGCAACATACAGAAAAGATCCTGGAGAACATTTTTACATGAAGTGTCACTATGCTTTAAAAACTCAAGGTTGTTTTATCATTGCCTTTGAAAGATCCCAAAGAGAATCAGCTTATTGAAATGCATTAAGACTGGTGACTTTCCATTAACTGCTTTCAATAGGATGAAAAAGTAACAGAAAAAAGGAAGCCTTTTGTGAGGAAGTTTACACCTTATCAACACCGGCTGGAAGATGAACAGATTGAGAGCAGCCCTGTTGAGAAGGACATGGGTGTGTGCTGGTGGCTGACAGGATGGACATCACCCAGCCATGGGCATTCACAGCCCAGAGAGCCAAACCTGTCCTGGGCTGCATCCAGAACAGCGTGGGCAGCAGGGCCAGAGAGGGCATTCTGCCCCTCTGCTCTGCTCTGGTGAGACCCCACCTGCAGGGCTGCATCAGCTTTGGGGCTCTCAACACAGGAAGGACATGGACCTGTTGAAGCAAGTCCAGACGAGGCCACCAAAATGATTAGATGGATGGGGAACCTCTCCCACAAGGAAAAGCTGAGATGATTGGCTCTGTTCAGCCTGGAGAAGAGAACGCTATGGGGAGGCCTCATTGCAGCCTCCCAGTGCCTACAAGAAAGATACAAGAGAGATAGGGAGAGACTACAAGAAAGATAGGGAGAGACGATTTACAGGGGCATGTAGTGACAGGACAACAGGGAATTCTCAAACTGAAAGAGAGTAGGTTTACATTAGATACTAGGCAGAAATTCTGTGCTGTGAGGGTGGCAAGATTGCTCGAAGAAGCTGTGGATGCCCCGTCCCTGGAAGTCTTCAAGGCCAGGTTGAATGCAGATCTGGTGTTGGAACTACATGATCTTTAAGTCCCTTCCAACCCAAATCATTCTATGATTCAGTGAAAAATGTTGGTCCTGACTTCTGTAACTTCTTAAATCCCCCTTTTTCAAATTGAGAGGATGACAATTTGGCTAACAGTACTGAGGACTTCTGTAACATGTCCTGAAATTTCTGTCCCGTCAAGAAAGCCATCTTACTACAAAATTACTTTTAAATTTGAATGACTGACTCTTGAAGGTGCTCAAGTCACAGCAGTCTTCCAGGCAACAAGCCTGGTGCACCTATGTTTTGCTCTTGCTTCATGGGTACAGTTTAGTGGCCTTGGAACTGGACAGGCAGCACTTGGTACCCCACTCCATAGTGAAAAGGGCCCAGTCATCAGCTATGAAGAAACTGCAACAGTTCCCCTAAAGTCAAATATGTAGGTGGCTGCCACTCTGGATGGGAAATTTTATGTAACCAAGACTAGTTAGTTGGGCTGTTTAAGACACATTAATCATGTGTGTTTGCACAGCTTTCAAAGAAAACTATGTGATTCATGCAGTATTGTCAAAATATTTACAAGACGACCGCTAATGAATTTAAGCTCCCATGTGTGGGGTTTTTCTTAAGCATATTAGTATTTGGCAGGAGGCATCATTATGAACCCAAAAGAAGGCTTATCTTTCCTCACAATTCATTCTTGAATAGCAGAAGCTTTAAATATGAATTATTGACAGGTTGAGATTAATCTGTCACAAGAGCATTAAGAATTTTTTGCTGATTTCTGTTTAAAAAAAAAAAGAAGCAGTTACTTTTAGATGCCTAAATTACTTATTTCATCAAAGAAGAAGAAAAAAGACAAATGCTGCATGTATGTAAAAACAACCATGGGACTGAATTTCTGTTTCCTTACTTTATTAGGGGAGGGAGGGGGTTAAACTGCCATCCACTAAAAGCAGCGATTTTATGCGGAGGTCTCCAAGTCAGTGAATTTACATTTCGTAAGAACACCCTGAGGGGCTTTCAGTTACTTTACTTAAAAGGTAGACAGATACATTTACAGCAGCACACGCAGAGCTCCATGTGCTAGCATGGCCACAGATTGGCTTTCTGGAACATGTGTGCTCGGTGACTTAGTTCCAAGCAGGTAATGCACCAGGACACTTTTATGTTTTGGCTGGGAATACAGATCAGTAAAGAATGCGACTGTAATTACTAGTAACGAGGGTATAAATTTCTGATCCCTGCTTTGTTGGCTGAAGTTTGCTAGTGTTTCTAAGCATTTACATTTTACAATTGCCTTATTTATAGCCTGGAATTTGGTGCACTAGTTTTTCATGCATGTGAAATGCTTTTTATTGCATATGGAAGGAAACTACTGCCTTCATAAGCTAACTCTGTGTAAAAATATTATGGCCAATTTAGTTTAAAATATTTTAAGGATTTAATAATAGGTTTTTGGAGATTTTTAGGTGGATGGAACACACCAATTCTATAGATATTCTCTTTTTTATTTCAAAGTAATAAAAACTCTGTATCATTGTGTTCAAATTCATACAATTACTACAAAGAAATAATTTGTAAATAAAGAACAGTATCTCCCATATTATTCCTCCAAATAAGGCTATATCTGCAATGTGAAGTTATAATAGGAAATGAGACATATTAGTTCACCTGTATCTTCAAGCACACAATATGCAAGACCACAGTTTTCACTTCTATTCCAAAGCCATTCAAGCAACTTACCTGTGCAAATCACTCCATCCACTTCTTCATGTGGATCAGATGAACTGGGTCTGGGGCCAGACTGCCAGTCACAGCAGGACATTTGGGAAAATGCCTTTTTTTCATGGGTGACCTTTCCAAAACTCGACACTTGGAAGGTCTGCACATTACTGGGCTTGGACAACAGGACACAGGACAAAGATCTCCTACAAGTATTGTAATAGTGAACTAATACCTGATTATCATACGTCTCCCCTGCACCTGAAAAAGTATGTGGTACTTACTGCCTTATTCTCCATTTTTTTCAGCACCCATCATACTTGCAATCACGGTCTGGGACTAGGCTGTGCAGTCACTCAATAATAATACATTCCAATTCTGTGCCCTTCTGCAGTTAGAGCAGTGCCTGTCTTCAATAATATCTTATAACATTTTAAGAATGGCTCAAGTTGACTGAACTCAATGCTTTAGGGGGTCACCTTGCCTCACCAGTCAAGTCCTAAATCAAATTATCGAATTAATATGAACATTTGGTGTGGACTTGGCTTTCCTCCACAATGAATCAGGCCTGTTGTAGAGCCCTGTTTCTGAGCCAGAAGATAAAATTTCTGGGCCTTATTTCAGTTTTTGCTCATGATTTCAGTAGAGTTGCATCAGATTTATAAGCATATCAGGGAGGGCAGAGTTTTCCTCTTCATATTTTTCTTTGAAAATGTCTAAAGGTGAGCCTTTGATTCTATGTTTAAGTGGTTTATGATGAAGATGTCGGTGATAAACAATTCTCTTGGAAATACTTCCTGTGGGATAGGCTGTGGTTGGTCATGAAGGGAGGAAGAAGAAGAAAAAGATGAGATCATAGCTCTTGTATGGGTTGTTCCTGGACCAGTCTCTTACAACAGCACGGTCCAAGATAAGCCTGCTTGCCTCTTCCCACCTGCTTCAAACAATAAATATGTGAAATGAGGCAAGAAGGAAGCAGACTACAGTCCTGCTTCCCTCCACTTTGATACATAATTGATTGAGAATGCAAGAGGGTGCTCTTGACCTGAAAATATGGTTGAAAGCACAACTGTGCATTGTTCATGCTAACATTACTTTCATTAGCAGACTACACAACTAAGACATAGCAGCAACCAGAACCTGGTGCTGACTTCAACCCTCTCCTGTCTTCAAAATGAAGCTAACTTTTGGCTTGTACTACAAACACCTCAATAGCAGCTACTCTTCATAGAAGAGACTGCACCATCTTCAAATTTTGGAAATTACATGAGCACAGGTGAAGACTCCTTGGTAGGCAGGATTTCCCCTTCTGCTCACCCAAACACATAAAAACTTCCCCTGACTGCTAGTAAGGTCTGCATATCAACCACACATGACTGTGTCTAGCATCTACTGGACTACAGACTGTTTCATGGTGGGATTATCTGATGGACAATGTACTTGAGAAGCAAACAGGAATATAATAAATTTATATCAGGCACAGGAGGGAAAGCTCAGTTTCAGAGCTGACTTTTACTTCAGCATTGAATGAAAATCTTTTTAAAAGTGAAAAAGAGGGACATTTGGACCGACAACCACCACTGGAGTAATAACAAGGTGACCAACTTGCTTGCTTAGAAGTGGAAAAGGTGAGTTTAAATTTATGAGCTTAAATTTTCCTGCTTTATCCCTACAGGAACTCTGGCCTCTATGGTGTATACCAGGAATCTAACCCCTGATTTACAGAGTAACTCTCTGGACTAGAGAATGGTGAACCATTCACACCACAAAATACCTGTGACAAGGCTCAGAGAAATTGAAGAACTGAGTAAATAGGCATTCAGTACAAATCACCTCTGCACCCAGGCTGGACACATATGGGGTCATCACTACCCCAGGCGGTCATACTATTTCTCAGGGAGTCTTTTTCTCTTCTCTTTTCTTTTTTTCCTAAGAATTCCAGTCTAGCCCTGGAAAGTTTTCCCTGAGAAATTTTCATTGAAACAAACACTTCCTTGAAACATTTTGTATTTTTGTAAAATGCTGTATTTTGACAGAAGAATGTTTTCTAGAAGGGTTTTTGGGCTTTTTTTCCCAACATTTGTCATGACAAGGCTCTAATGCATTCTAGGTGTGGTTTTCACAATCTAGATAACAGAGAGAAACATCAGCTCAAAAACAATATCAAATATTTAGGCCCGATTCTGGAAGACCCCACTGCTCATACTGACACTGTGACTGCCAGTCTCAGTACACCACCTCAGATCATCACCCTGCCATTCTTACCATGTAACAAGTTTTTTTTCAAAACACACCAATCCTCTATGTCACTCTTACTAGTAAAGAACTCATTCTCAAATATTTAAGCTAAGGTTCAATGTAAAATTAATATAAAGAACAGAGAGCTAATGTTCCTGAACACATGGACTACTCAAAGATACCACATCCTATTGATAATAGATTTCCATGGTATCAGCAGCTCTCTTCCCCTAAAACTTAAGCCAGAAGTCTGAGGACATTTGGAAGGGATGACCTTTCATGCAGTAAAGAACTTTTCAATGTAATAGTGGAAACAGAAATCCTTTGCTTTCCTCAAATCTCAAGACAGCAGCTTTTCATCCTGTGTTCAATCAGGCTCAGCAGAAATATTTAAAAGGAGAGAAGAAAGGCTTTGTTTTCACATGGCCCTAAAGCTGCTTCTCCCTCCTCCTTCTCCTCCTACTCTGTACTTCTAACAGACTTTTACGCTCCATAACATCAAGGAAATTTTATTAGACTTGGAATCACCATGATTTTATAGATATATTCTACTTTTTTTTTCCTAAATCTAGATTTCTAGATTTAGAAAAACCTAGCATGTCCAGCTTTGTACATTTATGTGGATGTAACCTTCTTGAAAAGTCAGATTATTGTTTAAGGTTTTATTTCCATATGGTTCACACCAGCTGAAGTGTGATCAGAGTGTAATTTACAATGTTCCAAGCAGTTTTTTTAAGGGGCAGAAAAAGCCATAAGTAGGCTTTCCCTGGATTTCAAGTTGACTTTTGATTAGCTTTTTGTGCAGGTATTCCAGGTGTTGCCATCAGTTAGACATTTTTGCTTTCTAATTATAAAGTCCACAATTACTATCACCTTCCATTTCATTTTTAACATGACATGATCTATTTGTAGGTGTATTTCGGGTACTCCAGGCACTAGAACTCCAGCTAGGTATGATGTGACATAAATTGCGTGTTGCAAATTATATGTTCAGGTCTCAGGAGTGCAGCTTCATTCGTCAGTCTCCCAGGGGGGCTGGCAACTGTAACAGTGACAGTCACTTACCTGCTCAGGGAGAAAAGGGTGTGGAGACAGCTGGCCGTCTTCTGCAACAAAAGAGGGGTGGAAAGATGCAGGTCATGATTTGATGTGCTGCCTGCTGCTGGAGAATAACAAAGGGAACTACTTGAGAAGGCACTTCAGCTGGAAATAAAAAAAGGAAAAGCCAACTCTTCCAACCTCAGTGTTGAGCTTAATAGCAGAAGACATCCATGACCCTCAGGAGTCTTTCTGGCTGTGGTGATGGCAGGTACGTGGGCAGGTAGTGGTGTGGATCTCTCTTCTACCTAGTATTTCCATCTAAGTCTGCCACATGGAGATTTCCAATGTCATTTCTACACAAATGTTCAAAGTACTGCCTTCCTCAGTAATCCTGACCAAACACAATATGCTCAGATCTCGGGGAATTTATCTTGCTGTTTTGGCTTCTAAATACGATCATATCTGAAGGCAAAACACTGCTATTGCTTATAGAGGCCCCTTACCCACCTTCATGAAACCAAACTACCAATGAAGTTGTATGTCTTCCCATGTGGGAAAGAAACAGCAAGTGCTGTGCTAAAGTACAAACATGTACTGCTTGAACTTGAACCTAAATACCAATATTTAGTACCCTGTAGGCAATAAAAAACACCTACACTGGTCGGCAGAAAGACTTTCGATGATCACGTATCAAATCAGAGAAAAACACAGACAACAAAATGAAAACAACTGAAATGAGAGTTTCTGTATTTCTTTTTCAGAAAAAGTTGGAAGCAGGTCATATCCTGAGATAGACCAACATACTTAAATCTCTAATGCTGTCTAGTGGTATTTCCGCTACAGCACATGACAAAGAGCACCAGAATTTTTTTCCTCCAATGATATCACATTTTACATTATTATGCTTTTGCTGACTGAAAAAGTTTAACTGGGAAAACAACCTTGTACAGAAGTACAACACCTTATTTGTATTTTGGAAAAAATTGGAACAATTTTGAATTTAAATTACTAAAGACTTGGCTAGAGTTGAACATGCCTTGTGCACAAAGAATCAGAGAAATATTTCTGGTTTTCCCTCCCTTCCTTTTTCGTCTCTAGAGGCTTCTAATGTTTCCAAAAGAGAATCTGGCCCATCTTGAAAACTGAAGCCTGGGATAAACTAGGTTGTAGCAGAGCACTATGGATTCTACCTACACTGGACATGTACTAAAATGAATGTGTTGTGCACAGTTTGACTGGAAAGGAGGTGTGAAGCATAGCATATAAGAAGCAAAATATGTGAAAGACCGTGGCAGCGATAGTGGGAGAGTTTAATTATCTAGACCTCAGAGTTGATTAAGGGGAGGAAGCGAAGCTTGATCTGGTAGAGGACTGCTTTCTAATTTAATGTGTACATAAACCGACAAGGAAGGGAAGAATGCCAGATGTGGTATTAAGCAACAAAGGTAATATGATTTAGGACATTAAGGTACAAAACAAAAAAAAGAAAGGTAGAAGGTGCAGTGACTGGTAAGCTAAAAGAGCTTCTGCAGCAGCATTCTCTACACCAGGTACAAGGTAGAGAAGGTGTACATACCCTCCAAAACAGAGGGCAGAGGTACAAGCTGCCATGGCTACATGTCCTCACTGGAGCAATAGTTGGTCCTAAGAAAAACACACCTCACCCCCCTACACAGCTCTGCTCCAGTGCACAGTGCTGTAGGAGCAGTGCCTTCCACAGCCCACTGGCAAACCTGCTGTCTCTCAAGCAGGCTACAGAGACCTCGTAGATAAACTATGGTCATTTACCATCACCTCTGCCCTCTCTTGATCTGCTTAATAATCTGCAAAAGCAGGTGAGCAATGCCTGCAGGCTTGGGGGCCTGTTAATGTTTTAGCTGCCTCTTGAAGGTGCTTTCTGGGTCACAGAGCTGTCAGGGGTCACCTCAGTTGCACACCAGAAACATCCCTCCCAAGGCAACTCCCTCTGTGCCCTCACTGCATGTGGGGTACTTCACAGCAGGTCCCTGGTGTGTAACATATTCATGTGTGAAAGGAAGAAGTTTATCAGAAGGGGACTTGAGCTTGTAATGGATGGAAGTGGGATGGAACACAACACAGTAAATCAAACACAAAAATGTACAGAGGTGTTACAAAAAAACCTTGCATAGACATGCAGCAGTTATAACCTTCTAGGAAGAAAAAGGGATTTACTTCAGAACCAGGTCAGATATTTTTCTTCTTGACGAAATATAAGCTTTCTTCCAAAAGGTGTTCTGTCAAGTTTCATGTTTCTATGTGATTGCCCTACAAAACGCTGTTTAGAGCCCTTAATGTGTGGCAGCATCACCACTATGCCATGCTAAAAAGCCTTGGGTAATTAATGAGCTATTTCACATACAAGGCCAGATTCTGGTCTTGCAGCACATGCTATAAAAGTAGCACCACTTCCACTTCAATATATCCAGACCCAGAGAAGTTTGCCACCCAGGCCCCAACCAAGGTTTCAGTTTCCTCTACTGCACTGTTATTATATTACTTAGCAGGTCTGCCAACGACATTGCATTCAAAATGGAGCAATTATAAAAACCAGCAGGAAACACTGGAGTAGCAAATGCTTTTTTATAAAATGGCAAGGATGTGAAGAAACTCAATGGAGATCTTTCATCTGATATATGAAAAGCAGATGACCAGGGATGGAATCAGTGAGGCCATGAAAGGGAATGAGTGAGAAGTCAGTGACAGATGAGACTGATGCTGCACTGAGCCTGAATTAATATCCTTTGCCTGAGTATTTACAGAAGAAGTTGAAGGTCACATCCCGGAAACAGGGATCCATTTTCATGAGGGGAAAAAATGAAATGTTAAAAGGCTTTATCATCCAATCTGGACAGGTAGTTAGTTAATTAGAACTATTAAAAGTTGACAGGACCCGAGACTTAGATTAACTGCATCTCTGAATTTGGAAGGAAATAGCAAGGGAAATTGGCAAACCTTTAGTAATACTGCTTGATAGCTTCCTGAGGATGGTGTATCTGGAGGTGCCTAGAAAGTAACTACTCCAACTTTACCTTTTAAAATAAGAGTATCTAAAAACAAAACAAAAAAAGATTTTTTTTCTTTTTTAAGTCAAGGGAGGATTTAGGAGTCCATTCACCAGTAATCCCAGCTGCAGCCACAGAACGGATATTGGAAACATTAATACGGGATGGGGTTATGCAACATGTAGAAACGGCCAGCCAGGGAAGGAGAGGCAGCCGGATTCATGTCATGTCTGTCAAATGAGCTTTAAGTTCTCTCAGTACATTTCTCAACAGAGAGTTGAAAGTGAAGAGATGGGCATAATTTATCCAGATGGAAGAGATTCATTTGGTGCTGCACCCGACATAGAGAGACTGTCGAATCAGTAAAGCACAGCGCAGAAAAAGCACAACAGCAAATGCCTTCAAAATTATCTGTGGGACAAGAAGCAAGGTGTCAGCAAAACAGCACAGTTCAGGGTGACTAGAGGGACAGGAACAAGGCAGTACTCCCAAATTTAAGCACCCTACCCATTTTTATTCAACTTTTATATAAATGGCCCGCAGGGGATATAATATTTAAAGCAGAATTTTTTGCTGATAGCACGTAAGTGTAAAATCGTGCACAGAGCAAGCAAATTTAAAATGATTTGAATAAATTAGGCTTATGGACAGATAAAGGGCACATCCAGTTCAGTGCAGCAGAGTAAGACATAATGACTGCAAGGCACCAAATATAATCATAGGCAGGAAAAAGGAAGGAGAAGAGGGAATACTGTCCAGGGGAAAGGATATAAGGCAATTACTGATCAAATACTAAATGAATGCTTAGAATAACTGGGAAAAAAACAAAGACAGGCAAATTCTTCATGCTTAAAAAGACAAATAAATAAATTCTTCATACTACACGCTGAGTTGTCTCTTCAGTAAAGCTGAATTGAGACATCTTTTCCAGCACCCTAATAATGCTGAGATAAAAATTCAAGAGTTTGAAAGTAAAGAACTGCATTGTCTCAATAAAGACACGACATGATAAGACTTATAAAATACATTGTCCCCTCCCCCCCGCAAACAAACATGCAAAATTACTTTCCTGCATTTTGAATGTTAATTTGGAGTCTATTTCTGTAAAAAAATTAAAAAACAAGCACAAATAAATTGAAAGGTAGTTATTACCGGTGAAAACAGCCTTTTTACTGCAAAGGTTATGACATTAACCCAGGGAAAAATTCATGAATATTCACAATCACCATTTGTCATTAAGAATCATAAAATTAAATGTTGAGTAGGGCTTTAGAAGACTCCTCCAGCCTACTAAATTCCCTTTTCACTACTTGCTATTATGCTAGCATATATCACAACTTTTTTTTTTTTTTTTTTTTTTTGCATGCATTTTAGCACATCCCTGCGAGTTTTACTTATCCACCTCTACACAGAAAAGAAGATAGGAATCACAAAGACCTGTAGAAACCTGCTAAAAAATGAACAACTAAAAATTCAGCCAAGGATATCTTCAGGTGTTTGTAACAAAAGAAAGGAATTCCCTCAAAGAAACACAAATATTAAAAGCAGACAAAATTGCTGGGTTTGCTCTTAAATATCTCAGAAACTATTTCATTTTCACATTTGCACCTGTCACATTTGCTACAACCACGAGGGGCTATGTAATATGTGTGCAAACACAACAGAAAGTCTCTTGCAAGGAAATAAAAGGGCTGGAAACCTGACTGGGGGGGAAAAATAACTATGAGGCAGGTGTTTTTCAACCAGGAGCAGCCATTGGCAGGTAGAAGGACTGAACAAAAAAAGATGAAGTTAGGTGAGATGCTTCAAATACAAACTCAGTAGGCAACTAGCTTGTCAATATTCCACAAAGCAAAGAAATGGCACAGGCACGGAGCACAAAACTGGTGGCCTGCTTACTGAGCAAGAGCAAATTCTGTGGAAGGCAACTCTAATGCCTGAGGGAAGTGATGAGAAGCCACAGCAATAAATGAAGAGCCATGGTTAAAGCAGAAACTCTCTACATTCAGAGAGCAAAGTGCAGCAAGAAGTCCATGTGTAGGTACATGCACAGAGATACACAATAGCTCCTGAAACATTTATGAAAGCTCCACTGTTTATCTACATATCCATCCACCCTCATACCATGAAAACCAATGTGTCAGTGGAGGCCAAGCTGTCAATCAGCAAGGAGAATAGCTGTCCCCAGTTTTAAAACAGCCCAGGACATTTGCATGTTTACTGTGCACAGTGATTAACACACTGAGAGGGTGACAGGGCCAGGATAATCCACAGAAAGAGAACAGCTACACTGCCAGAGAGATGGGGAAGGGTACCGAGGCATTCAGACCAGGACAGGAAATAGGGAGGGCATTCCTATCATCAGCCCCTATGTTTTAGAAATACGGGAAAGCACAAAACAGGGAGTTTAAATCCTGGAAGCCTGAGCTGTGTCATATGATCTGAGACTGGTTGTCTGGGCTCAGCCCCTCCAGGGGCCACAGCAGTGCAGGTTTGTTCACCAGAGGCATCACTCCCTGGTGATGGTGCCCTGGAGAGCAGTTAGAGATCTGGAGTCACTGGCTGCTCCAGAGAGCAGGCTGCTCTCTAACCCCAGCCAACAAAGGCCATCCTGATGATATAACATCTATCCTCAGCAGATGAGGGCAGAGCAGAGACTCAGCTCTGCTGGGTGATTTTTCACTGTTAGCTGCATGTTACCTAGTCCCACCATCACCATCCCCTGCTCCAGCCTCAGAATACCTGGGCTGTCTTTGAGAGGCACATTTCCAAAATACCTGAACAGCCCTTTTTCCCCAGAGAGAGCAATCAGAAGTCAATTTCTCACCCTACTTCCACATATTGCTGATGATAGAGCTCATCTTCAGTAGCTTGCACTCCTGTTGCATTCACATCTTCCCTCTGGCCTATTAATATATACAGCCACTTGTGCTCATTGGCATGGTGACTGTGCTTATGTCAGTCATGCTTCTTTGTATTCTCCCTGCCTAGCCACTCGCTGTTGTGCAAAGGATGTGTGCATCAGGCTCAACACCTGCTAGAAATCTCTGAGCTCTCTGTGCCTTTCCACCCTTCCCAAGCACTCTGTCCTCACATCAAGTATTTTGCATTCTTTTTCCAATTCAACCCTCATTTTTATGACTTTCCCCACTCTTATTTTCAAGCTATCCAGCTTTCCTGGTTCTCTTTCTTTGTTATGTTTGCTGTATCACTGCATTTGAATCACAGCCATTCACAGCCACACTGATGGACAAAAAATTTAAAAATGCCTAAAAGATCCCAGCTCCCCTTCCTTTTACTCTACATCCCTTGCTCCCCCCCCCCCCAAAAAAAAAAAAAAAGTAAAAAAAAAAAAAAAAAAAAAGGAAGCTAAAATCCTGCAAGAGCAAAAAGTGAAAGACAAGCAAACTGAAATTATTGTCTGGCCTGTCTGACTCTCAACATGATGAACCGTGAAAGCACTTCACACAGTGGTAACTGGGGGTCCTTGCTGCTGCCATCAGGGCAATAGTACACTGTCCCCTCCAAGGTACCTTCTTGATCCCTCTCTCTGGGACCAGCATGCACGCAGTGGTACTAAAAAACCCAAATCCTGTTCTAAAATTGGATCCAGCTTAAAACCAAGCCTGACTTAAACCAAACCCAACACCTATTTCCAGCCATAATCCAATTCTTACTGTGGTATAGATCTAACCATAAATGTATTCTCAGTCCTAGATAACCAGGATCAGCATTTCAGTAAAAAATTTTGGCAAAACCTTGACAAAGCTTAAATGCCCTGCAGACACATCCCAGATTTTGGCAATGTTTAAGCTGGTAAGGTTTCTGGGGTTCAGGGCAGAAACCCTGGGATACTTACAGAAAGATTCCAATTGAAAACATAGCCCTTGCTGTGTAATGCAGATGATTTGGGACGAACTAACATCAGGCAAACATTTGAAAAATCGGCTAACTTCAGTAGGAAATTAAAATACATTTTAAAACCTTTACCCTTTGTCCCCTGAATTCTGTGTTCCTTTTTTTTCCTGTATTCATTTAGATCCTAAATGGCACAGTGCTACTGGTATGAGTGTACACAGTATATACCATTATGGTATTTAGCACTATCAATGTTTAAATGTCTTATTAACTCCCAAACAGAATTCGCCTTCCCCCCACTGGACTCCCTTCCCACAACAAAACCTAGAAGTGCCTTGCAGATAGATCCATGTAAAGCTTCCCCCTACACTGCCCTTCTGAACTGCCCAGAGAACAACACAGAGACCCAAATCACAACACAGGGTTCAAAGCTTAACTTCCAGGAATTCACTTTGCACTGCTCCTATCACCTTGAGAAGAGCTGCACCAGGCCACCCGCCACCATTCATCATTTCCTCTTTTCTGAAAGATTTTTCTCTGCTCCGTTCACTTGCTGCGTTATTTCCCAGAGGACTGCTCCTGGATTGACTGGGCTTTAATTGCGCAGCCCTGCCAAGCTCAGGGTGGAATTTCACCTTCTCTCCTCCCCCTCCCTTGCCCTCCAGAGCTGCCACAGTTCTCAGTGATTTCTGAGGAGCAGTGATTAGTAATTCACTAAGTTTGTCCCTTTATTGCTGTCCTGGAGTGACTTTATGATGCTTCTGTGTATGTAACCACATGCCTTCATGTGGATACACATGATGTAGGCCAGCTGATTTGCATTTATTCCTGCTCTTCCCTCGATGCTTTCAAAGAGCTATCTTCCTGAGATCTGTATTACTTTCCAATCTTCCTTTGCTTTAAAAGAAGTATAGTGTTGCTATGACCTTCCTCACCACTCCTTTCCTCCTCCTCCTCACTTATTAATGGACATGCTCTTTGGAAGCATCTATCTTCCTGCTGCTGCATTTGTACCGTCAGTTCTCATTCCCCAGCTTTAACCAACTTGCTGCTTCCCCCAATCCTCACCCAGAGCTTTTTCCAGGCTGTACTCTTGCTTTCATCTGCCTGCTTCCCTGTTGACAAAAGGGTACCTTATGCCCTCATATATACAAGTCATCCTTCATGTGTCTACAGCAGGTAGAAATTTGCTGCCACATGAATCTTTGGCACAGAGCCATCAGGAAAGCAGGTAAGGTGAACAAGGAGGATCTGCATTATCACAAGCCCTGATTCCTCAAGAGCATCTATCAGAAGTTGCCTGCATCCTTTGCTATTAATCATTCCTCAGACTCCTCACAATGAGGCTGAGTTGGAGGCAAGGGCTCTGCAATGGGCAAAAGGCACGAAGAGGGGCTGAGCTCCCTTGCTTCTGCCTCTTTCCTGTCATTGCTTTCCTCTTTCCTTGGAACAGCTCAGCATTGCCAAGAGGCCGAAAACCTGGGTGAAGTTTCCTTGCACCTCTCTGTTTCTGACTAGTTCCAGTTATCACTACTTATGTTGCTCAGTGGGTATTCATTTTGCCTGTGCTCACCTGTCCATATGCTTTCACCTGGACTCTTCTGCCCCAGAACACACAGATTGCTCAGCCAGTCCCTTTTATTCTCCCAGGGCTACAGGCACAGCATGTCCCACACATGACCAAGTAAGTCCAAGTCAAAGGTACACCAGCAGTATTTTATGATTTTGTATGGTCTCAAACTATGCAGCCTCTAGCTGGAAACACAACTCAAAATATAATTTTGGCAGTATTCTCCTCAGAGAGGATTAGTTTCAGTGGCTGTCTACAAGAAAGTGAACTTCCCTTTGCCAACTCTTCCTCTTGGTTTTCCTGGTTGCTCTTGAAGGTATATCATGCCTGCTAAATACATAGGAAAAACATAGGGATAAGCAACAAGAACAAGGGGACACAGAACATAAGTCTAACATATGAGAAAACGAGCGAACAGACTAATACCTCATTCCTGAGTTTAATGAAGGGCTTGTCAGCTTCTCGCTCTTCGTCCCAACCTGCAAACTCCTTTACGAAGGGGAAGGAGGCAAATCACACACTGCTTATCACCAAGGCATCTGAGCCCCAAGGCCACCCCTGTGCAGCACACCCTCACTTCCTCACAGTAACACAAGAGTCTTAGAGTTGCACATCAGAACTTCAGGATCACAGCTGGATAGCCAAAACCAGGTGTCATCACATAAAGCTGCATGTGTTGTGTATGTTCAGTGGAGCAGGGGATATAGCCAGTGAAGATAAGGAGTAAATGGGAAAGAAAGGCATCTGCATGAAAGCAAAATTCAGCTGAAAGACCTGCAGAAGGCAAAAAATATGGGCTTTGGCTGCATAGTCTCTGCTGATGGGCTTGCACAAAGGGCCTCAGTGTGCAGCAGGTATTCCAGCTCTGTCAGTGTGCAGATAATTAAAAACAATAATGAAAGGGAGGTTTTCTATGCCTGCGCTCTAGGCACAGACACTGCTCCTGAGCTGCAAAAGCTGAGTGGTCCCTCTGCAGCAACATTTGCATTACTGCTAATCTGTAATTGGGATCCCCACTTAGCTCTATGACTCTGTCTGACCATTTTCAGACCTTTACCATTCAAGTCAAGAGGCTCCTTCCTCTAGAAATTATATTAAGATTGAAAGGATGTTTCCTAATTTGTTTTAACAGGCAGCAACGATTTCTGTTCGTATCTACATGAGTGCATTGTTTTCCCAGCATGCAATTCAAAAATAAAAGAATCATATCTATTTCACAATTCCCTTCCAAAACCAGGTACATAAAAATTTAAAAATATTGATATTGCTACAACTGTCTCATCTAGCAACAGGAAATGACAATGTGGTCTTGCTTTCTCCCTCAGAGAGTAAGGGCCAAATTCACATACAAATCTAAGTGAATGTGAATTATAAATAAGCTATCCCTTACTTTAGTTTCTAACTTCATATATCCTTCTGATTGCTGTCTTTCTTGCTACACTTCTCTTTCAGACCCTCATCCATGTAAGTTGTTCCATGTTAGACTATTTCAGATTCAGTCAGACCAAGAGGATTAATTTCAGAGCGGATGTGTAAAAAGGTGTAAATTCTACACTGGGGTGTGAGAAGGGACGAGATTTTCCCTCAAGGCTTTGTCCTCCTCCTGGATTTACACAGAAAGGAATCAAAATCCCTTTATCACTGCCAGGAAGAGGCTGAGGAATCTAGAGGTACACAAAATAGCAGCTTAGATTTATTCAGACTCATCTCTTAGTTTAAGTCTGATATGAGTATTGCACAGACTTGTCCCTTCCAAATTTAAGGCTTTGTCTGAAAATTGTGAGAGATCTTCTCTCTTAGGGAGATAATTCTGAAGTAAAACAAAAAACCCAAAAGGATATATAAAGATATACAGCCCCCAGTATAACTTAGGATATCCTTGAATCTCTAAACACAAGCCACATGAATGTCCAGTGACACCCAACTTTATTTTTATTCACGTAAATGTAGCAGCTCAGAGCTGCTACAGCTTCCACTGAGCCCTGTCTGTGACAACATTCCTGGGAGGAGAAAAAATCAACCTGTTTATTTAGGTGACTCCTTATAAATGGATGTTTGTATCTTCAGTTTTGCAAGTTTGAATGTTTGCAGATGGTATAAAAATATGTGAAACAGATAACAGCTAAAATCATCCCAACATTTACCTACTTCCTGAATGTAATCAAATGTCCATTACTCAGTGATCATTTTTTGTTGACGCAAATTCAGCATGGAGATAAACAAACACAACTTCAGAGATGCCAGTGTAACTAGCCCCAAGGTAAATTTGGACCTGTAAATCCAGTCAGAACACAGAACCCTACAAATATTTCAGACTTTCTTGAGCCTTGCTATAAAGACCATTCCCTCTGCTCCTGTGCTTTGCAAGGCAACAAAAGATGGATTGCAAACCCTCAGCCTGCTGTCTCAAGTGAAAATTCTCATTGCAATATTTTTGAAATTCAGAAACTTCAACCATTTAATATGCTGGAACTTTTCCCCACTGGGCAACTGAAAATTATCACCACCTAATGATTATTCAGTGACATCTGCAAAGTAAGTTTGATGTTTTTGGGCCAGTTTCTCTTGGACAGATGTCAGTATCATAAACTATGCTATGGTTGGCACTAATTGGTATGACTCTTGTCAAACAATCTGCAGTATGGCAAAACAAAGAGAAGTAGAACTTACATTAAATTTCCCTTTTGTTTATGCAAGTATTTCTTCATGTCACGGATACTTTCTCTTACCCCAAATGTTTCTGTACCTTCAAAAAACAGAGGATTCACCAAGGAAAAAGCTCAGGCTCTTCAAGCAGCCTTAAACCCAGCACTCTGTGTGTGGATCTCCGCAGAGAAGACACAGACACTAAATCTCATTCTAAACTGTGTTTACTCTCAGTAAATATTTCTTCTTGCAAAACGCATTGCCATGGCATTGTGCAAAGCTGTATAAACAGTTGTAATTTTGTCCTACTTTTTGATCCTTGCAGCTTGTGTCCAGGTTGCTGAATTGTTCAGTTGTCAAGGACAGGCTTAAAAATTTTATGCATCGGCATAGCATGTGATGTAAGCTCTCATGCACCTGACATGTCACACATGAATAAGTCAGGCATGCCTTGTGATTCATGGTTGGCTTTAAAGACAAATAAGGGTAGCTTTTCTGTGAGATTACAACACAGTGTGCTCAGTCTTGCAATTAGGAATTCAAAAAATATTTTAAATCTCAGATTTTGTTTTAAAAAATGTATGGATCACTGAAAAGCTGTGCCAGTTTTCTGGTGCAAACAGATACACACTGGGTCCTTTGCCATTCCTAAATGTGCTGTAATTACTCCTGAGTGACATAGATTTTACTCGTCCCTCTGCTAGTTATAGCATTCCTTGTTCTTTCTTTGCTAGTCTCATATAATCCTTGTATTTCGCACACTAAAGTGCTGTCACTGTGATGAATTTAGGATTTCTCTTAGGACCTTCTACATCTACAGTGGGTATGGTACTGCAGGACAGGTCAGAAAACAAAAACAACCACCATTTTAGACCAGTCACAGTCAAACAACAGTTACTAGTTCTTGATGCATCCAGGAGCAGAGGGCAGCTGCAGAGTGGTTAACAGCTGCAGAAACCAGTTTGATTTTGCCAGGTAAGCAGAAGATCAAAACATGCAGAATAACTGTTTACTGGCCAGAATTCCCTGGTTTGTATTTGTCTACATCCCAAAGCTTCAAACAAGAGCATGAACTCAGCTTAGACCTGCAAGCAGCATCTTTTCCACACTGCCTTCACAGAAAGCATTCACATTTAATTGTGCAAGTTTGCAAAATTAGGGCCTTAATTTGTGAGTCCTTGATAATTTTTCAAAGGCAGGCCTCAAATTTGCCCTTCCTAGCCTATTGGCTTCAGTATGAATTATATATGAATTTCCAGGGGCAAGATAAGGGCCACAGTCATTTCTCTCTTGGTTTCCAGTCATTTCTTTTCATTTATTCCACACCAGCAGTTACAAAAAGTGGTCTGGGGATTGGTGTGCTGTTCTGGCAGTGAGTAATAGGGAATCTGGGTTTGTTAATATGGATAGTCTTCAAAATAAACAGGTAAACTGAAGGAGGAAAATTATTACGAGGGGAAAAGAGGGATTTATGTCTAGCTCTGACAAACTGCTAATACCAACCTCTCTCAACCAACAACTAGTCCACAGCACTTTGTTCCAAGTTCTTTTTCCAGAGAGACATTTCAAGGCAAAACTCCCAGAGAGACAATCACTCTCCCAGAATAAGAGACATGAAGGATATTAGAAAAACTGAAGGCTGATTGAAAAAGAAGATTTTAAAGGGCAACCAAGTTCCTTCCAATGGCAAACTGGGACATAGCTATCATTGTGTGCCATTTTTTTTTAATTTTTTTTTTTTTTTTTTAAAAAAAACCTCCTGGGCTTCTAGTTCAATACCTTCTTTTAAAAAGAGGGGTTTTGGTCTAATCAGTGAATATGAGGTAAAGACTTATTCATGTCCTTCAAAAAAGGTAGTAATGCAACGAGTTTCCAATTACCCTTTAATTAAAATATTAATTAATTAACAACGTGTATTTATGGAATAATTATATAATTTCACACACCGTTGATCATATTTTAAACAAATTCATTTAATTAAGTTGACATGTACACTGCATGCTCTCAGTAGAGCTTTTCTGAGAAACCAGTGCATGTCTGCCTTTAAGGAGATTCAGACTGCACGGGGAAGTTTTACAATGGCCCACAGTGGTATTCAGCGCTGAAATGAAGGCACTTCATACTTTTAAGCAAATTTAATACCACTGACTGTATCCCCAAAGGCTAAAGTCCTCTATCTGCATAAAAGGCACTGGGAAGGCAAGAGCAGCACGAGCTTTCTCACTACCAATATCCCTCATTCTGACCTGGAGGGGCTGACTTTAATAAATGGTTAATCATTATCCTCTTCGCCAAGCCTGTTAAGCAGCTTAAGAAGCTTGGCATTTCTGCGGTGGGACTCAGCTAAGGCTACCAAACCATTTCACACAGCCTGCTGAAAGCCATCACATGCAGATAGCACGGTGTGCTGGGGCAGCATTTAAAGAGAGCTCTGTGCATGTTGGCACATTTCCCCTTGGAGTCATCAGTTTTGCTCTGCCTCCTATGCTCCCACAGGCTTGTGATAGGTTGTGGCCCTGATTCAGGGGATCATCGCCTTGCTTTTTCTTCCAGCATCTGCAGCCTGGTCTGCTTCTGTGTTGTGGCTTCCTCCATCCTTACTGTTTTTCTAAGGTTAACTCAGGATATTCAAACATCTCTGTTCACAGTTTGGGTCTCTGATGCCCATTACAACCTCGTTCTGAGGAAAGAATTCCAAATTACTTGTGCAACTCCTAAATCTTAAATCCATGCATTTCAAGCGTTCCACTTTTGTTTTGGCCCCTCATAGAAAACTAATACTGTAGCTGCAGTTTCATGCTTTCCAGCTGTAATAAACCTCTCAGTGTTGCAGCAGTTTGTTAACTGTTTCTTACTCCCTCACTTAGCTTAATGTTAGCTTGCTGGACAAGCCATATTAAATAAAATTCCTTGTCTGGTGCTCACAGACCCTTTCAAATTCACAGAAGAATATTTGCTGAACTGCTTTTAGGCATCCAGTGCTTTTCTGAGTACCTGTTCCTTAGCTGCTGTTGTGCAATACTCTCTACTCACAAACTCCCTCCCTACAGAGGACACCTCATAGAGTCCTTTGCTGCTTGGTAAAGCTCTACTCTGTTTGCCCTTTGCAGCCTTCTCCCCACACAGTGGACAGGATTTGCCACCAGATTCCAATATAAACCCATAGAGTGACAGCAGACACATCTTGTTGCGTGTATAACACAAACCTCACAAAATTCATCAAGCAAGTTGAAATCCGTGTAGAGACACTGACTTTAACTGATGTTAGTGAAGTAACAGGTATTACACCCACAGGGATTTTGTCCCAGTAATGTCACTGAAATGGGCTATTCATGAACGTGAATATAAGAAGCTGAAGCTGAAAAAAGACAGTATAATGTCTGGCTGTTTACAGTAATACATTTCAATCCTTTATGTTTCTTTATGTCTGCAAAGCAATTTTTAGGTCATCAGAGTCTAAAAATTCAGCTGTCATTCTTTTACTCTTTTGTTCTTATTGAGAGTTTATCCATAATTTAATGAAAGTTTCAAGGAATTGAAGAAGGGAAGAAAAGGAACCCTCGAACTCCCCTAACCAGCCTCATTCACTTATCCCAATTCCAGTTTCTCATGATGTCCCTAGTCAGAATGAGGGGACTGGCTGAAATTCTAGAGAGTCTCTTAATGCAGCCTGTATTCTTCAGTTTCTGTTTAGTCACAGCCAAATACAATAAAAATCTGCATTAGAATTAGTATTTAACACCATAGGTGGTATGGAATTTACGTTCAATTTTAGACTGTACATGCCTGAGAATAGCTAGCCAAACTTAGAAATAAATTACAAGATTAACAACACATGACAACATTATCAGTATAAAACTGCTTCTCACAAATGGGCACCAGCTTCGAAATCACTCATTAGAAACCAAGATGAAGCTGATTCATAACTAAAAACGTCCAGGAAGATTCTGCACTAGCAAGGCTTGCAAGAGCTCAACTGACTTCTCTTTCCATTATCTCAGACTCTCCTGGTTTTAAGAGTGATAACCTGAGTTGCTAACAAGCTACTCTAACAACAGTAATCTGTGCCTTCTGACATCCAGGTAAGTCTGATTTCTAGACATTTACACCAGCAAAGAAGGTAGACCAAGCCCCTTGCTCCACTTCTTTTTCTTTCACACATGTAAAGCTGTGGCCTTAAATCCATGTTTAGATACCCAGGCAAGTGGCCTGAGATTAAACTGTGGTAAGTATCAAGAACTTTTTAAGGAAGTCACCACCCTTTTTACTTTGTAAAAAATTATCTCAATGCAAAGCTCTTCACACTGCCTCTTGGCAAAAGGCCTTTTCCACCTCTCCCTGTAGATTTCTGAGCATTTTGTCCACAACCAAATGCACCTTCCCAGACGAACAATTTTCAGTCCTGCACAAAGCACAACACATTTTATTGCTCTCAAGGCCTAGCTTCCTTTCTACCATCTCTCCCTTTTTTATTCACAGCCTCTGCCTCCTGATTTCCAGCCAGCTCTTGGACTTTCCACATAGGCTGGTTGGGACTGGCCCAGCTTTTTATCTTAATGTAATACCCAAAATTTGCAATTACCATTTTTCCTTTACTCTCCGTTTCAGCCCCTTTGTCTTCAGCCTGGCCCTGGGAGGTTGTTCTCCATTTACCAATCTGTTCACTATGTTCTCTCTCTCAGTTTTGTCTCTCTGTCTTCTCTGTGAATCCTTAATCACACCTCTGTGTCCTCTCGGTTTCACCTCTTTCCCTTTCTCTTTCCCTCTCTCTCTCTTTCTCTCTCCAGTTATAGTTCTGCAGGCAGGGTTTACGAGCAGGGATCTCTAGCGATGTCCTACAGGAATACGCCTTGGCACACTGTCTGGACTTTTCAAGCCCTAGTGCACCCCTGAGTGCCACAAAAAGCTCTACACAGAGCAGCAGAATAGAAAAGAAATGCTTTACAGCCACTTTCTTGTATGCAATTTTTTTCCTCTCAGCATCTAAGGAAGATTTAGGGGGGTGTGGGGGAGGGAAGAGCCTAGATTTACAAACAACGATCAAGCAGGTAAATATTCTGCAGTTTAGTTGCAGCCAAGGGAATATAGAAAGGGAGTATTTAAGCAAGAACAAGCCAGAGTCCTTTACGCTCACAATTGAGCTAGCAATTTGAAATTCTTTTGGTATGCCACTCAGTTACCTCAGTACCAATAATTTCGTACCTGAAATCCACATAGCCTTCTTTAGAATTAATTAGTACCATATAGCCCAAGCTGGGCTGATGAGCTGAGTGCCTACTGAGAGATGTTCTGAGTTAGGGCACTGATACCATCAGGTCCCACCACTGAGAAAACAAATACAAGAGATCGTAAAAATAAATAGCCACACTGCTCTCAGCTACATTTTCTTTATTGGTTGATTTTAGGAGAGCACTGATGCCACCAAGATCAAAACTTGGAATGAAATTTTAATAGGGATCATACCTATGTAAGAGATAGGCACAGCTCCTCATCAGCTCCTGCAGTGCATATCCCTTGCTGTACTCACTGGGAGAAGCTAGGTTAGTGAAAGCAGAGATGGAGTATTTCACTGAACTGTATAGCCAAGTCAAGTCCACAAGGCTCAGAATCATGCCCAGGATCTTCCTTTGCAGTGCTGATTCCTGATATGAGAGAAATCAACAAGGAATGAGCACATCTTTCCTGATGCACCAAGACTTCTGAACTTCTCCCAAAAAGAGCTCTGTTACTTATCATCATGGTAGAGGCTTAACCCTCTTAGACCTCCTTTCAGCCTTAATCTACCAGCAGTAGGCTCAGTTTAGGTTTTGAAAGGAAGCAAATATCTATTTCTAAAGATTGATCCTACTTATATTATGCAGCTTCACAAAGCAGGCAAAAGCAGAGTCTAGCATCAAAGTGAAGTGAAGAACATCACAGGAAAAGTTCAGCTCCCAGGCACATGCCAGTTAGAAAACAGAAACACTATTTACTGGCTCCCAAACTAAAATTTTGAATGCCATGCTTTGCATAGCATTAATTTGCTGTAAAGTACCTTACAGTGCACTGCAGAAACAGGCAGTACAGGACTAACAGCTATAACTGAGCCCTTACCAAGTTACTGAAGCATCCAAGCCTTCCTCCCCTTCTTAATCATACTCCTTGAAATCATTAAAGATTTGCACGAAGAGCAAGGAGGAGAGCTGCTTTGTGTTGAAAATACCTAATGTGTAATTGTAACAGCCTGGTAACTACACCTCCTAGTTATGTACCCTTGTGTAGCAAAAATGTGTGTTTCCATATGAAACTTGAGAGCCAGCAAGGTCTGACTGGCACTGAGGGTGGCAATTCTCTTCATGAGCAGCTCTCCTGTCTGCCTGCATCCACAGCAACTGAGCATCTGTCATAACAACTTATTACTGAGATGAAGATAGGGAATCTATTACTCCTCTCTCTCATAATGAATTCAACATTTCTCAGGACAATGAGCATTTAACTAACTGCTGATCACATAAGTGGTGCAACACAGTCCATAAATCAGTAACATATGAAAAGAACAAAATACACACACAAGTCTGTGACTTTTTTTTTTTTTTTTTTTTTGTGACAATACAAGCCATTTGTACAAAGCTCAGAAGATAAAAATAAATCAATCTGTACCCTTAAGGGACTTCATGCAAGAATTTATTTTTCCCTTAGTAAGTCATAGTTAGAAAAAAAATGTGCCAGACCTTAGTATTTTAATTAATGAATGTACATTTCTCACTGGGTTTGTTTGCTTTTCTGTATATGGATTCCTCTAAGGTCCTTAAAGCTAGCAAACCTGAATGCTTTTAAAGATGTTCCCCAGCAATATGTAATTGAAATTCCTTAAAATATTTAGAGAGTTCTAGAAGGGAATGTTCTGCAGCAATAAATTACTGTAGTGTCATGGTAGCAGCGTACTGAGAGGGCAGAGTAGTTTTTGAATGCCTATTCTTAGCTACTTATAATTTTGTCTAGATACTGAATTTTTTTAAATTAACTCCAAATTTTACCTTTGGAATGCCTTTTTTTCCTCCCCACCATTTTAAAATTCAGCTCAGCATCATAAATCAAAGCAGTTTTCTTCTAAAACTTCAAATTTGTCATGCCTAAGATTGAATGAAAAAGCTTCTGTTTGTCTTTTTAAAGGAACAAAAGACAGAAATATCTGCACCAGGAAAGACTATTTCTGTACACCTTGAATGTTTCTACCCCAGCCTCTGAGCTTTTCCAGGCTGAACTAGGATGTGGCTTGATTTCACAAGGGACACACACATACCACACAATCAAGCATTTGGATAGTCCCATAGAGTTCAGAGCCAATCACTTCACAGGATACAACTTCCACTTACAAGACTTTTAATTCATAAAGTAGAACCTCTAACATCCCTTCTCGTTCTGTATTTCTCAGAATAAACCAGTACAGAGCTGTGCAGGATATAAATCTTTACTATTATTTCCTAGGTTTGTGATTGATGAGACAAACCTTAAACACATGGAAAGTAACTGTTCATCCCACATTTTCATATCCTGAAACAGATCATTTCCCTTTTCAGACAGTTAAAATCTTAGTTGTTTGGGACCATATTTTAAGATATTTATGTGCCTCATTCCCATACAGCTTCCTAATGAGGTATTCAAATAGAAGAGGCCTTCACATCACTTGAGAGGCCAAACTGTGCTTTCCCTGTTATAAACGTTTTTTAAGCTTCATCTTTCCTTTAACTCATTCTAGCTGTTCCTTACTTCTGCTTGCAGGACTTTCCATGGCTTGCCAAGATGACCCAGGGCAATTTCCTCTTTTGCCTCCATTCTGATTTTATGCATTTTCAAAATGTATTGGGCAGACCACTGCCCTTCCTAGCAGCACTGACATTGTTGCAATAGGGTGTTGAAGCAAAGCCACAGTTTCTATCTTGGGAGAGACAGAATCTATTTTCCAAAGAAATTCCCTGAACTCCCTGAATGTATACTCACAACAGATACTGCTGCTTTGCCATGCTTTACTTTCCATTTAGGAGGAGCAAAAACACAGGGTGCTAGGCCAAATGAATGAAGTGGATGGATTAGATTAAATTATACTTAAAACCAAAAACCCTGAGGCAGTAAGGAGTTAAACGGCTGAGCGGAAACAAATACTTTTTTTTTTTTTTACCAAATTTTCATTACTTTTTTTAACGAAGCAAACATGTTATAAGATAAATTTATATGTGTATATGGCAAAGAGTGCCTGCAGAGCCTCACTTTAGTACAGGCAATAGCAGCTGAAGCTCTGGGCTGTGGGGAAGGGAAGGGGGAGTTCCTCTGCGATTTCCAGAGCAAGCAGAGAACACGCCAGCACACGCAGACTGCCGCCCCGGAATGCCAAGGAGCCCGGAGCATGAAGCGATGCAGACGGTGACAGCGGGCAGGTGTCCCGGGCACGGGGGAGCCCCGCGGAGCCGCCTTTCGCCGGGGATGCTGCAGGGATGCTGTAGGGATGCTATGGGGATGCTGCGGGGATGCTGCGGGCGGAGCCCAGCGCATCTCTCCGCCGGGTCGCGTCATAAGGACCCGCCCTCCCGGGGGCGGCGCGCCAGGTTATTCCCTTCTATTGCTTCCAATTCCTCTATTTCCTCTTTCCCAGTAACCCCACGACAGTTCTCAGTGTACTTAACGGTATCCGTAACAGCTACTCCTTGAGGAAATTTTAATTACAACATTATTTGGAACTGTTGATTGTTTATTGTGACAAGACAAAGAACATGGGAAGGGAAGATTCATTGAGAAACATGAGCTGAGGACAGATTGCTTTGGAATCATTTCTGGTGTATAAAAATCTACATTAGAGATGGAAAAGAGAAATCTTAAAATAAAAATAAAGCAAGGTGTCCGTACCTAATATTGCTCTCAGAAAAGTGCTCATGTTAAACAAATTACAAGCGGATTGAGAAATCAGCAAGATGCACTGGTTCCAGACAAAAAATAAAAATATAAGAAAAAAACAACAGCGCTGGAATTTTCTGGCACCCTTAATGGTTACAAGCATTTATTTCAGGGCTGGAAATACTGGAAACAGATATTCTTCATGTGACTAAGAGTCAAAACTACATCATGACTTAAGAAGACCAAACAGCAGTGCAAACTGGGATTCGTATTTAAGGGAAAAGAAACCAAGGAGGAAGGAATGAGAAAATGATAATAAAAACATTGAAGGGCAAGGTATATCAATTAGAAAAATAAGAAAGAAAATATCTGCTCAATTTAAAAGAATGGATGGATGATTCCTCCTCCCCGCCTCATTACTGGCATCTTGTACGGAGAATAAATCCAGCAACTGCTTTCATAGTGCAGTGTCTTTGTTTCCTTTCTGTGAAGAAGTAGTATAGGTAGAAATCCACACTGGTTTTAACGTGCAGATTCCTTGTGTAGGAACCAGAGTGTACTCTTAATTAACCCTGTAAGGAACAAACCTGTCAGACTGACAACAGCAGAGACAGACTACAGCAGCTATTCAAAGTCATAGATGAAAATGATGAATAGTACTGAATTTATACTTGGGGGATCAACTACATCTTAAATAAATCCAGATTTTAGATGACAAGTCAAGTTTCTACTAGTTATGGGGTCACTATTTCACATAGTGACATCCAGAAGACCGAGATACGCTTCAGGAACTTCAGGACTGCATGCTCTAAATACTGAGCCATTACGCAAAACCTGAAATTTTCAGGCTGTGTTTGCATTAGCAAGCTTTGACACCCATCGTAGCAGGGTACAAGTAGACAGGGCTCAGTCATTAAAAAAAACAGGCCTTGAAACAAAACCGTCCACTATTTCATCATGCCTCACTCTCCCATTGTTAAAATCCCTTTAAGAGTGTAATATTCCATAGGATGCTTCACAATCAAAAAGAGATCCCAGCTGGGGCTTTCATGTCAAGAATATCAACTCCCTATGCAAGAATTCAGTGTAAGAAATTTCAGAGGAGGAAGAAGCCTGCTGCAGAAATCTCAGGAAATGGCCTTTCAAAGTGAGGCGAGATCACAGCTTCCCATTCTCCTCCAAGTTAATTACTTAACCTCCTAGAAAAAGCAGCAGAAAAAATTGCTTACACATGACCTACAAAGAGCAGGCAACATAAAAGTGAAAAAGCAAATTAGAACTGAGAGAATGCTTTTACTTAGATGCTGGGCAATAGTGGTGGGAGACACTGAGTTACAGTGTTTTTACTGAGGTAAGCACAGTAGGACACAGATTTCTGAACTGGACCTCTGGATACCAACATAGGCAAGACAGAGAACAGACAGATGCCAATTTTCCATTTCAAAAACAGTTCAGCCACTTTAATTTACCTACACCACGTTATACAGTTTAGTTCCCCTCCGCATGCTCCTTTGCATTCAGTTTATTTCCTCCTTCACACTCCAAATTCTCTGCTACATCTTCAACTACTGAATCTACTTCGTCTGCCCGTGAGCAGACAGAGCATTATATTTAAATTCCTGTTCTCATTTTGTATAGTATTTCAATAAAGTACACCTTTTTTTTCCAGGCTGACAAGTGTGGAGGAGTGGGCAGCACCATGGAACGTGGCCCACATACCCAGTGATTTCTGGTAATTTGAAGAGAGAAAGCTGTTTAAGGGTGGAGAGAGAGAGAGAAAGAGAGAGAGGAGAAAGGAAAAAAGCAAAAGGCAAACCCCAAGCCAAACTAAACAAAAACAAAAAAACCAAAACAAATGCCACCTTTCTTATGATTTTCTTCTCTGTCAAAACTGAAAAACAAGCGTCAAAAGCCTTGCCTTGTGTTTTGTGTCAGCACTAATTACATCCCTGCTGCTGCTGGCCAGTTCCGAGCGCTGCATCCCACTGAGAGGGAAGGCCTCCGTCTCCCTGCAGTGGGCAAACCCTCCTCTCCCGCGCCAGGAATGCCTCCGAGGGGGAGTGTGCTGCTGTTTTGACAATCCCTTTTTTTGCTGCCTGGCAGAGCTCCATCTCATTTCAGCAAAGGCAGTATTTCCACTCTGTCCTATATTCTGCCCCGGCTTCACAGCATCCCACGTTCTGACAGCCTTTTCCATTTTCAGTAATCCTGCTTTTTCAGTCTGTCTCACTGAAACAATGGAAATATTAGACCCTGAAAACATTACAGAGCATGGACACAGCATCCTCACTTCTCTGAGTCTCACTGAAAATGAACAGCAAATAAGCACAGTGATGCTCTCCTCCACAGAAGTGAGAGTGGCAGATTCCAGCCCTTTGATAGCTGTCGATTTTGACTAATCCTGGTGGGTACATTTAAATCCTTGTTAAGGGCTTCCACATTCATTAAAAATAAATCCAGCAGTTATTTGGCTGTGTAATTATTATGGATAATTTGCAATTAAGCAATTGGCCTCTGACGAAGGGACAGATAATTGACCAGCCTGATCGGCATTTTAGAATGGGGTGGGGGGGTAATTAAGTAAATCCAGTCAGCTAAATGGCTTCCTTCCCACTACAGCTTTTCCCACCTTTAAATGCAAACCAGACCTTATGCAGCTGTGCAGGCCATGGGAGTCTAAGCCTATTAAAGAAATCTTCTAATGACTGTAAAACTACCACTAATTGAAATAAAATATTTTCACACTATTTTCACGTTGTGCAAATGGATCCAAAAATAATTCTTAATGCAATACATGGTGCACAAACTACTCTGCTTGACAAGTGCAACATTTAATTTGCACTAATTAGTCCAAAGCAGGGGCACTGTGAAATTAGCATGATTCAATAATTCTGTGGTTTATGTTTTACATACCATGTGTTTATATTTCAAAACTACTAGGTTCTCTGCAACCCAACATGTCAAACTTCTGAAATTAACAGGTTCAAAAAGTTCTCCCCACATCTCTTCAGGTGCATTCAGGTTTGATTTTTGGATTTGCACCTTGTCTATTTGTTTCAAAACAACCAGTTGCTTTAATTTTGCATGGTTTCTTCATTTGGCCTCAGCTTCTTTCTGACAAAATAATCTTTTGGATGGCTTAGGTCATTGTGGGATAAGCATGAACAGAGCAGCAGGTGAAGAAGCAATTTTCAAGAAGCAATTTTCAAACTACTGTATGTTTGAAAAAAATTTAATAAATCCTTCGTATCAACTAAATCTGAAGTTTTCATGATGCTGCTCCAATATTTGCTCCCATAATGATATCAGGAGATGTTCATTAAAGATCTAATCCAGAGCTCCATGAAAGTCAACAGACAGACTTCCACTGGCTTCACAGGGCATAAATATGCCGGCTTCTCTTTCTGCTACAGAACACAGGACTCCAAGAACCGTAGCATTGACCAAGTTGTCTTACAGAATAAATTATCTTCAGGTGAATTGTGCTGAAAAGCATTTAAATATGTACCAGATGTAGCTAAATATTACATTTCTACAAGTTAAGGTGCCAAAATTGTATTTGTGTTGTTGCACATATTCCCAAATGTCTAATGTGGTCCATTGTTTCCTGGGGTATAGGTTACATTTTCCACAAAGACACAGAGCAATATTACACTGAGGTGTAATTAGGTGTATACTATGAACTTTGTTTACTTGATGTCAATAATGGTTGGTAATGAAGTAATGATGCCTGACCCTGAGAGTTCTAAAAATCCAGAAGACACTTAGTAAATGTTATCTGGCCTCACACAGATGTGGTGGCTGACCTACCCCTACAAATACCTCTTCAGTAGTCTCAGAAATACAGCAAACAGGTGTGCTAAGATTTACCCATCTGCCCCATCATGAGAAACTGAGGCTGTTTGCTGTACCTGAAGCGCAGGGCAAGGTGCCTTGAGGCATTAAAGAGCCACTCCTGTAACTGGTGGGTAAATGACAGCCCAGTATGGCAGAAACAATGCCTGGACTGGGCTGTACAACACCACAGTAAACACACAGACATTGAGCAGAGATGTCTGGTAGGGCCAAGAAAGTAGCACAGGCAGAAGCCTGGCCGTTCAAGGAGTCAGAAGCACCTCAGCAAAGGTAAGAGGTGGAACATTACAAACTCTGACCTTGCTCCTCCAGGCTTCTTGGAGGAGCATGGTGGGGAGTGGTCATTGGAGGGTCCTCACAAAAAAAGGGGAATTCAGGAGGAAGACTGTCTATAGTGACTTTCAAAGTGTAAAAAATACAGAGATTTTAAATGAGACGAGCTGATAAAAATTAATGCCTTCTGCACTATCTGAAGTAACCTGATAACATTTGTAAGAACCAATTGAAGCAGAAATCAGTTAGATTGTGGGGGATTCACAGTTCTACAGTTAAAAAAATAATAATTTTAAAAAATCCTATTTAGAAACAGTCACTTTGAGTGCAACTTTGATCTTCTAAGTCTTCTGATTTTTTTTCCTCCAGTGTAAAAACTATGTTTTTTTGGTCAGTAAACTAAGCCAAGTAGGAGTAGGAGTAACAGGAATATTTTCTTCTCAGAGAGACAAACTAAGCTCAGTTTGGTCTCATATTTCAGCTCAGAATATGGCCATGTCAGATACCTCATTTAGAGTAGCAGGGACAGACCAAATGCACGTACACAGCTTCATTGTTAGTGAATGTCTTATTAAGACAAAGCCATAATTTAAAAGCAGAAAACTGCTTATTCACAAATCTTCCATTTGGCAAGAATTTCTGAGTGGCTGTGCACCTTTAAATGACTTATTTGTGTCAGTCTGTTTCAGGCTATATCTGGAGCACGCAATGTCATCAAGAAGTGCTATTTGATTACAGTGCAGTACTTTGGGTGGCTTTTAGAAAGCAATAAATTATAGCATTACCATGTACTGTGCATAACATCTCTGCGCCACTTAGCAAGTATGAGGCCAAAATGAACACTCTAACCTTGAAAATACATGATTAAAGTGCTACCTCGTGGATTGATATACAAAATGGCTAAGTTTAGTGATCCTTCAAATCCTGGTTCCCTGGTGAGCACAAAGGATTGTGATGTGCTGGGCTCTGCGAGCCACTGCATAGGGCATAAAAGTTGTGATGCCTTCAGGGGTACTTGGGCTACTTGGACTAAGGAAAGGCACTGAGAAGAAAATTTGTGTCCTTTGGTAAGGCGCAGACACTTTCCAGCATAAATTTAAGCCTGTTCTTAAAAGTTGTAATGAAGCAAATGTCCCTACAGGTAAACAGGACAGTACAGAAATACTCGCAGTCAAAGCTAAGCCTGCACAGAAACAAGGTATCAGTTTAGAGGGTAGGCAACTTCACCGCTACAATCTCACTATTTGAAACACAGAGTTTCTGTGCACCTGGAAATAACACACAACGATTTTTCTAGCACTGTTAGGAGATTCAGCTGCCAGCACCTTATAAGTAAAAGGAAATATAAACTCAAAACATTATGTCATGTAAGACGGCTGCACCATCAGATATTTAACAAAGAAAGGGAGAGTAGCATTTTTGCTGATACACTTTTATCAACAATTTTGCCAGAATAAGAAGCTCACTCACATTGTCTGCGTCCTAAAATCACTTTTTGTTTAAGTGACTCAAACATTGCTGCCTCCAACATGTTGTTTCCGTGGGTATCATAAACATGAATGGCCTACAGCAAAACACTTTTGATATATATTAAATGAGCTACATGGCCAAATGGTATTGGGTTTGTTTTCACATAGACATACACAGACTATATTTGTGCACTATTCTGGTTCTATTGAAACCTGTGAAAAGCTTAAACGTCTCTTGAGGTACCCTTTTACCTTTCCGCATGCATCTTTTGATTCCCTGAAGTGCCTGCTTAAAAATGGATCTTTATTTTCATATGGAAGTGCGTATTTCATGGGCAGGAGGCTACTACTGCTATATCTGCACACCTATGGATGTGTGCACCTGTCTATTTGCCTGCTAGCAATACAGAGATGGTCCTGTGTCAGGGCCTGCTTGAAACTCAAACAAGAAAAGGGATATATTCAAATCTGGTATTTGGTACAAGGATTAGAGGGGTGTTTGTAATTCCACGCTACCCCCTTCTACTGGGAAACTTGTAAAATCTCACTTGCAGTCCTGCAAAGGATTTGCACAGCTCTAATAGAAATGCTCAACTAAGATAGATGGGTCTGAGAGTGTCACATGGCCTTCCTAAGCATAAGTTATGTTACTAAATCAGCATATTGATTTGGGAACACAGCGTCCTGGAATTCTGAAAATGTCAGGCACAGTCTCAGCGCTTCACTTCTTTAAAATCAAATCAATTTAGCCAGCTTACTCCAGAGAAGAAATGACAATGTCAGATACATGTAAAAAGCAGGGTGTCAGGCACTCCAAGTCCCACTGCCTCTGATTGTTTTGAAAGGAAACACTCAAAAGGAAATACCTGGGTTCTTCCTTGGTGGAAAGAAACCACAGGTAATGTGGATCTCTGCTTATGTGAACTCAGGTGTGACATCTCTCTGTGTATCTTTGGAGATTCCCAAGGTGAAGACAACTAATGAGGTTGAGAGGTAAAATTATGAGATTACCTATGATGGTACTAATCCAGCTACCTTACCCATGGGGTACATTTGAGATTAAAGGCTGAGATAGCCCATGCCCTTGCCCTGTGACCTCCAGTTCTGTACTCATTAATCAAGTGTGCTAATCCACAAATATATGGTCAAAGTTGCAGAATCTGGTGCAAACAGAACACTTTTAACAAGTGGGGCCCATCAGCATGAATAAGTTTGTAGACATTAGCCATATATATTTAGTTGATAGAATAGATGGAATATTGGCACAAGTTACTCCTGGGGAAAAAGGGACAGTCTGCCAAAACATATTACACCAGGTGGACATTTTCTTCCTACCTGACTTGACAGAACATACAAACGTAGGCTAGATGTAAGGAAAAGGAGCAACTGGAAAGTTTCAGAGAACAAAACTGGTTTTAGGTTCTTGACTAGAAGCACCAACACATCCTGTTCTGACCCCATAAGACATTACACTGGGCTTTGCCTCCTACACCACAGGGACCAGGTGCAGCACGAGAGCCCCAGTGAGACACAAACGCCAGCCCTGTCCTGCCATACACGAAGAGTGGGAGTGGGGCAGGTCTGCTGGTAGCTCCCTGGCAAAAGGGCATTTGTTAACTCCCTAGCGAAAGAGAGGTCATCACAACACAGGCCTGATGCAGATCACTTACTCCAACCTTCCACAGCTCCTTGTGCAAGCTCCCTGAACCACAGGCTTGACTTGGTCAATAGTATTACAGACATCTCCTTCCAGGCTTTGCTGTGCTTGAGCTGAACACCCCTTGTTTATGCTGAAAAGCTCATTAAAACTATAGATGACTTAGGCAGCACTAGAGAGATCTGAGTGTCACCAAGACAGAGCCAGATGTATCAAGATGCTGCAGCCAGAGAAAAAGACAGCAGGACCTTGTCTGACCTGAACACTTTGAGGATGAGGTGGGCAGGCTGTTACCTACTGCAAGTGAAAAGTGCACAGCCACAACTTCCTGGTATTGTGAGCTAGAAAAAGAGGGGGAAAAAATCTTGAATATGTTATCTACATATTACACTACTAATTCAACTAGTTTCTTCACTAGATTTCAGCAGAGAAAAATCTGTACAGCCTGGCAGCTGCCCTGCTCTTCTTCTCTAAGGCAATGATGAAATATAACTACGCAAATTTCCTTGCTAGTATGAACTGGAGGATTCATTATTTGTATTTGAAATAGGATTATGCAAAGGAGAGCTGGACTGCAAGTTGTTTGATGGGGAAGCAGGAAAAGCAGTTCTTGGTCCCAGCAGACCAAAAACTCCTTCAAAATAATATAACAAAAGGTGATGATGTTTTCTCTGGAAAGCATTATACATGGCAAAAATTTATTTAGCATTTACAGAAACTGAGCAAAAGGGAATACAGATCCTGGGAACTTATTAGGTTCAGTGAAGAGTGGATAGCAGTCAATAATCAACAGTGTAACATGCAGCACAAATACCTGTGTCCACTGCAGTTAATACAAACTCATACCTCATACCTCAGACATTGCTTTCCACTTGTTCCTTTTGCCCCCCAGAACCTCCCCTTGCTTCACTAAATATAGACAAGCCTTCGTGTGCATCAATAGCCAGCCTTAGCGTCAGCTTTCTGCTTCCAATTTCTCATGGCAGTGGGAGTGGTACATGACATCATCTAGGACCCTGATATTCAAGTCCTCTCTGTTTCCTGCATGAGTAATTACCCATAGTACCATCACCTCTGCTGTGTTTTGTGACGTTTCTCCCTGTCGTGGTTTAATCCCAGCTGGCATCTAAGCCCCATACAGCCACTTGCTGTCTCTCCACCAATGGGAATGGGGGAAGAGAATCAAAATGTAAAAGAGAGAAAATTCATGGAATACACCGATTTATAGAATGCTTTGTGTTGGAAGGAACCTTAAGTATCACGTAGTTCCCACCCCCCTGCCATGGACAAGGACACCTTCCACCAGGCCAGGTTGCTCAAAGTCCCATCCAACCTGGCCTTCAACATGCAGCACAAATGCAAAGAAGAGCTGGACTGTAGGTTTTTTCATGTTGAAGTGGGAAAAGCAGTTCTAGGTTTCAGCAGGCCAAAGTCTCCTTCAAAAGAATATAGCAAAAGGTGACGAAGTTTAATAGCCAAAGCAAAAGCCGTGTGCCAGAAAGCAGAGCAAGGAATTCATTCATCACTTCCAATGCACAGGAAGGTGTTCAGCTGCTCCAGGAGAGCAGGGCTCCTTCACACATGGCAGTTATTGGGGAAGGCAGACACCATCACTCCAAATGACCCTGTCTTCCTTCTTCTTTCCTCAGCTCTATATACTGATCATGATGACACCCTTTGGTGTGAGATATCCCTGGGGTCAGTTGTGGTCAGCTATTCTGTGTCCCCTCCCACCTCCTTGTGTACCCTCAACCTCCTCACTGGTGGTATAGGTTGAGGCACAGAGAAGGCTTTGAGACTCTATGTAAGCACTGCTCAGCAGTAACAAAAACATGTCTGTGTCATCAACACACTAAATACTCTCACATTAAATCCAAAACACAGCACTGCAATAGCTACTAAGAAGAAAATGAGCTCTCTCCCAGCCAAAACCAGGACACTCCATATCTTCCCTCAGCAAAGGGGAAGGCAATTCCCCAGAAGAGGCTTCTCTCAGGAATGTTCTTAGTTCTGGCTGCTCAGGCACACAAAGACGTTAAACAATATCATTAAATCAAAGCTAATCAGATGGCTCCCTGTTTGTGTCTCAAGACACTGCTCAGACTTCTTCCTTTAAAACCCTGCATAGATTTGGCTTAATCTGCTTCACAACTCTTTCTTTTCCAATTCCTCTACTTATCTAATATTGCATTTTCTTTGTCATTTCCCATGCCCTTCTGACACAGCCTTCCTGTAAGTTTTCACCTCATCTCACCATTGATTTTCAAGCCCTGTCTGAGGATGTGCTTCTTTCTCCTTTGTGTCTTAATTTCTCTCCTTGAAAAGCAAGATCTATTTCAGCTCTGCTGCCTCTATGAAGACAGGGAACAACGTGAGCATGCTAGAGTCACACTTGTGTCCTAGCCAACGAGGGTATTGCTTAGAGGATAAATTGAGATGCCACAATACACTCGTTCTCCTCTGAAGCTTTATATGCTCCTCAGGTGGTCTTGTGCTGGACCCTCCACACAAGCCCAGATTTTACAGGTTGCAGGTAGGTGGCTTTTGATGCTACATTGCTTAGATCTCGTGTTGAATATGATAAATCATTCCTATTCCTTAGTCCTGATTATTTTCTCTCCTATACTGCATGAAATAAGCTGGCATTACCATAAAATACAAAATCCCCAGGACTGTATTTAGTATGTCTTACTTTTCATGCCCCTCCCCCACCCATATTCACACACTGAACCTCCTTTGTAGGCAGTCATGGATTTCTATCATCTGAGGATCACTATGCATCCATTAAGAAGGGTAAAATATTCACAGGAAGAGACTAGAAGATGAGGAAGAGGTCCAGAATGCATAATATGTGTCAGAGGAACAGATGTACACAGAAAATAAAAGTTCTGCAAACTGCAATAAAAATTTCCACCACGACAAGAATTGTGTATTTTTCCATGGCTGTCATAGATTTCATGGAATCAGTGAAAGCCAGCCGTTTTCAGAAATCCCATAAAATTTATCTTTTCACCTGAATCTACACAAAATAAGAATTTTTCTGTAAGAGCCCTCATAAAATCGACACTTTTTTTTTAAACACTCCATGAAATTATATAGAATATTGCAGTTTCTTTTAGCCTAGCCTCTCATTGCACCTCTTAAAATTACAATCTTAGCTGCTGAATTTTTAAATTTCTTCCTTTCAGAAAAACAGATTATGGCAAAATATAATAGCCATGAACATACTCCCCTATAGGAAGGAAACCAGAAGCCCTAATAAACATATTATAATTAGCACTGAAAGTCTTAATTTATATACAGTGAATTCTTACCAGCTCAAGAGCAACCTCAACTGATCATTCCTCTTTTGACTATGGAAAAATTGACATTACAGAAATTGTTACGTACAAAAATGTACTCAAGTTTCTAACAGTGCTCCCTACTTTACTTTTTTTTTAGGGAAGCAGATAAAGAATGAAGTGACCATTTTGGTACCTACCAGCAACAGCGAAGAACTGCAAATGAGAAAGTACCACCACAAACAAGAAAATTCAGGAGATAAATACAATGTGGTCAATTTATTCTCTAAGAATATTATATATTTTCTTAAATAAATTCTCAGCTCTAACAAAGAGGAGCAGACGCTGCAGCATAAGTGTTCATTAAGCTCCCAGAGTGACAGCTGAGCCATTTGTTCTGGTTAAAAACGAATCAATACAACAGCTCAAACCCTACTGTACACAAGTTGGTCAGCAAGCATCCCAAATCACAGTCCACCTCAGGTCCAATTATTGCAGTTAATTCCATCCATTCTTCAGCTGTGTGGACTGTCCAAGATTACTGTCCAAGAAGGAACCAAAAAGCAAGGTTCTTCCCACGGTCTAGAATTAAGCCTTGATCCAAAAGCAACACAAATCATTGATATTAGCAGGATTTAATCCTGGCAGTTGATCTAAACTCAAGAGATTTTTTGGAAGGCAAAATAAACACACTAAGAGAATTGACAAAGCTGCTGAGAAACTTCTACAGGACAGAGATGCCAATGAAGACAAGGAACAGAAGACATAGCAGCAGGAAGATAATGGCCTAAAAAGAGTAAACTAATATGCCCTTAAATAAATCAGATATCTTCAAGTTGATTGGACACAATGTATTTCAACTCAGGAGTCTTCCATGGCCACTTGAGAGCTCTCTGAATCACAGGACAGACACCTCTGGGAATGCAAGAATAGAAGATGAGGTACTAAAAGACTGGGGTAAAGTAAACAGAATATCCAGTTCTGCAAAGCAGGGGAAGCAGAACTAAGGAGTTACAAGCCAGTCAATTTGTCTTCAATCCTCAGAAAAACACCAGAACAAGTATTCAAACTACTTATAAGTTGCCTAGAAGATAACATGGAAATGAATAACAGCTAGTATGGATTTCTAGAGCATAAATCCTGTCAAATCAATGTAATTTCCTTCTGCCATATGGGAACAAGCCTTGTGGCAGAGGCAGAGCAGGAGATGTCACGTTTCCTGATTTAGTAAAGCTTGCGGTGCTGTCTCAAATGTCACTCTCACGCACGCTAACAAAATGTGGTCTGAACAAAATTGCAAGACAGGTACGAAAGCAGTTAGGCACAATGTGTACAGGAAGTTATCATTTGCCCATAGTCGAAGCCATCTAGGGAGACAGGAGGATTTAAAAACTCTGCTGTGGATATGATTGTGTCTTAGTGCTTCCATAAATCATCTGGCCATGACACAGCACACTTACTGTGCTTGCAGACTATACAAATCCATGCACAGGACAACTACAAGAGCAGAGGCACAGAGTTTGAAAAGATGCTGAGGAATAACCTTTTTTTCTTGCGGTGTCAAGAAAAGCGATGTCACTTAATGGGGGATGGAAAGGAAGAGTCTGCAAGGCAGAGATGGTCTAATTGGAGAGCCCCAGAAGAAAAGCAGTGGAAGCGACCAGAGGTCCAGAAAATGTGTCCTGGGAAAAGATTTGAAAATTCTAGGGTCTTCAGAGGAGAGAATTTTTGGGAAGGCAATTTTAAGACTTTGAATGTGCAGAAGTTTGTCACACACAGGGTTCTTGCGTGTTACAAAGTTTGATGAATAACAGCTTTAATTTCCAGCAAGACAGATGCGTCAGGCATTAGAGAAAAACATTTATAATAACAAAGATAGTGAATTATTGGGATGGAGCCTGGGAAAACTATGGAATCTGGAATCTCTATCACCAGATGTTTTTAAGAACAGCCTAGAAAAAAACCCCAATTCTTTAAGGAATGATATAAATATAACTAATCCTGCAGGAGGGGGACTTCTTGAGGCCCCTTTCAGCCCTACTTTTCTAAATGTCAAAGGTTCTCCTATGTTTTAAAGCCTCAAACCACCAGAGTATATAAACACACAAGTAATCTCATTGACTTCAAAGCAAGTACACATGAGATTTAAGCATATATATATATATATATATATATTTTTATATATATATATATATATTTATATTTATATATATGTATGTATGTACGTATAACTTGCCAGATCAGTATAGCCAAAGGAAGTATCTTGTAAAAGTGACTGCATTTGTTTAAACTGCCCTAGATATATATCAGCATTATATTTAAAATGTGGTTTCCTGGATTTCACAGACTGTCTATAAAAGAACACCATGGATTTGTGCTACAGCCTTTTAAACAATTGTTCATTAGCATGAACCTTGTAAAACAGTGTCTATATTTCATTGAAGACGGCTGGCGTTGAAAACAGAAAAGGAATGAAACAAGCATAAAAGGTCCAAGTAGAGAAATAACATGTTGAGAATGCCAGTATTTTCTGCTCATAACAGTACTTTTATTTTTTTTTCTTTTTTTTTTTTGTAAGCCAGGTTGCATACAGACAGTTTCAATATGTAGTATCTATAATGTTGAGGACACTAGATTATAAACATGTACAGAAAAGAGGAAAGCTTCTTCAACTGTCTCTCACACCTTCTTCCATATGCTATCACCAAATGTTTTATTGTATGCCAATTTTCAGCAGATACCATTGGAAACAATATTTACTTTGCACAAAATTCAGTAAGATCTGCTGTAAATTATTAACCATCCTCTCCCTGTGTCTCTACCATATTTGTACCTTTTTTGGGGGGGGGAGGATGGTGTGTGGGAGTCCAACAACATCAAGTGCCATTTCACCATAAAGGATAAGTGTGGTTCAATGCTACTTTGTTTGACCATTGCATTGGAGTTGAAACTGACACATATGTTCCAGGAGATTGAAGGATACTTCAGCATGCCTTAAAAACTGGTTAGGCAGGAAAAACACATTGGAGACTGAGCCTTAGCCTTGCCTGCGCTGCGTATTACCTGTTAACCAGTTATTTTGTCCTTGATTTACACAATAAATCAATAAAGATAAGGTGCACATATTAGAAGCACCTATACCTCCTACCTATACCTCCATCTTTCTCAGAGCTGTCAAGAAACTGGAAAATGGAAAAAGGAAAACATAACCCCTATTGTTAAAAAGGAAAGAAAGACTTAGGGAGCTACAGTCTGGTCAGTTTCACAACTGTGCCCAACAACATCATGGAGCAGATCATTCTGGAAACTACCTTAAGGCACATGGAAAATAAGGAGGTGATTAGTGACAACCAACATGGCTTCACTAAGGGCAAATCATGGCTGACAAATTTGGTGACCTTCTAGAACAGGGTTACAGCATTGGTAGCTAACAGAAGAGGGACTTACATCATCTGCCTCAACTTGTACAAAACTTGGTGCTGTCCTGCTCGATATCCTTGTCTCTAAACTGTGAAGACATGGATTTCATGGATGGACCACTTGATGGATTAGGAACTGGATGGCTGGTCACACTCAGAGAGCTGTGGTCAACGATTTGATGTCCAAGTGGAGAGCAGTGATGACTGGTGTTTCTCAGGGGTTGGTATTGAGACCAGTGCTGTTTGGAATTACTGGGAAGGGATGCCCTCCAGAGGCACCTGGACAGGCTTTAGAGGTGGCCTGTGCAGACCTGATGAAATTCAACAAGGCCAAGTGCCATGTCCTGCACCAGGGTCAATGCAACACCTAGCATCAATACAGACTGGGTGGAGAATGGATTGAGAGCAGCCCTGAGAAGAAAGCCTTGAGGATGCTGATTGATGAGATGTGCACTTGCAGCCCAGAAAGCCAACTCTGTGCTGGGCTGCATCAAAAGAATGCAACCAGCAAGGCAAGGGAGGGGGTCCTGCCCTTCTACTCCCATGAGACACCAAGTGGAACACTGCACCCAGCACTGGGGCTCCCAGCCACGTAGGGTATAGGACAAGGGGGCATGGCCTCAAAATGATGGAGGGGAGGTTTAGAGTAGATATTAGGAAGAAATTCCTCACTAGCAGAGTAGAGAAGCACTGGAACAGGTTGCTCAGAGAAGATGTGGAAGCCTCCTCCCTAGAAGTGTTCAAGGCCAGGTTGGATGGGGCTTTGAGTAACCTGATCTAGTTGAAGGTGCCCCTGTCCGTGGTGGGGGGTTGGAATAAGATGGTCTTTAAGGTCCCTTCCAATCCAAGTCATTCTATGAATCTATGAAATTACATTCCCTAGCAACAACACAACTCTTCCCAAACAAACACTTGATTAAAGAAAAGACACTTCTCTGATTTCTGGAGCCCTATGCAAACCAGCTCTCTCTCTCATGGGGAGAAAAGTGGGTAAGTGGATTTTCAGAGTATGGGATCCTATAAATACACATATATATAAAGAATACCTCCAACACTGCCTCCTTCAGCAGACTGAACTCTTGAGTACAATTAGAATCAAAACCACCAACATACTGCTCCAGATTAGGAAGGATACCACACAGCCAAAAATCACATCAGCTTCAACTGTGAAAGGAAAACAAACTTATCTGGAACTGTATCTGGAAACAGGCAGGCAGCCACCAGGGTTGCTAAAATATTGCTCTTATGTGTAGAGAAAGTCTTGTAAAACCAGAAAACCCAATGCATTTCTGAATTTTTTTTCAGGTACAGGTCAAGACAAGTTTCCCATGAAACTGTGAATTTCCACAAAGATGGGGAGAATCTCGACTGCAAAGAACAACAAGCTAATCCAGACACAAATGGAGAGAAAATGAAACAGAACATGGAGAAAAATCCCTGCATGCATTAAGCTCTGCCAGGTCCCACATAAACCACCAGTTCCTTCCAACTGATCTACCAGCAATTTTGACTTGGCTTCCTTTTTCCCGGCAGGGAAAACAATCGATCAAACAGAAAATTCACCTCCCCAACATGCTGAAACAATGTTCAACATTTTTTTGTCAAGTTTATCTGAAAATATTGCCTGTGAAACATGCAGCCCCACGCAGAAAACCTTCTGCCACTCATGTGCCCCCTTTAAAAGATCTAGCAAATGCTTGAAGCAATTGCCTGCCTTGTGCTCGTGCCCTGACATAAGAATTTCTCGTTTGCTTCTAGAAATGACTTAAGGGTTTGCTATCCATTTTGGAGCAGTGTACTTTTAACATATTTTATTATTATGACTTATAGTCAAGATGTGAAAACAGAACAGCTCACAGAACTATCATTTAAATCCACTGATACTTCATGTTTCACACAGCTAATACAATCTTTTGACCTACCAATCCAAATAACGTTTAAAAGCTTGAATGGCAAAATGCTGTCTGCTCAGGGCTGCTGATACATAAAGTCCCTGTATAAATCACAATATCACAGAAGTCACAAAAACTGTGAATTTTGGTGTCAGCTGTGAAAATATTCCATCTGGTTTCTGTCTTGTAGAAAAATGTTTAAAATCTGTCTAAGTACAGGAAGTTTATTTTTGCTTCATCAGTGCAGCAGAAGTAAGCAGTGTAAGACTGGTGAATAGTGCCTCAGAGTTCTGATATTGCTCCAGGTGCTTGTGAGGTTTCCAAAACAACATTTTGGGTTTCGTTCAGACATCCAACTGCACTACTATTTAATTTCACACCCTTATTCCAGACTGAGCAACTCACTGAATGCTTTTCTAATAGTTACACTTGCAAATACAACAAAAACCATAATGGGCTCCACAACATCACTGAGCTAAAGCTGACTTTGACAGCATATTCTGGGCAGAGGGCTGGTGTTGTAAATACATCTGTGTCAATAAGTATTTGCTTCCCTTACATGTTAGATCCTTATTAGTAATAAGCCACTAGCAAAGCCAATCAATCCACCTGAACACCTATTTGCAGATTCTAGAGTTTAGGCAGCCAGTTTCAGAAGGCTAGCTCTTTTTATGTAGCTCTTGACAGGGACTGATTTTACACTTTCACTTTATTTCGCTTTTTCATTTAGGTCATTCATCTATTTAATGGGAACTCTATAGAAAAATTATGATAAAAAATTACACAAGAGATATATTACTATTTAAATCCCCATCACTACCATTATCCCACCCAGCCAATGTGACATTCAGCAAAGAGCCCAATTTTATTTATATTCTGTCACCTTCCTGAGATTCCTGACAACTGGGATCTCTATACACTATTAGACCTACTATAAAAAGAGAGCACAAAGGCAACATAAGAAGGAAAAAGAAACAGTGGTGCAAGAGAAATTCAAGATTTCCAAGGACTAGGCTCTTCAAAGGTGCCTAGAATAGATTCAGAGCTGTTTTCAAAGAAGATGGAAAAAGACCAGTGCCCACCAGGACCTGGTCTGCTTACCCACTTTTGTTTCCCCTTCACCAAAAGTCTCTCTTCCTCTAGCACCTCAGCAAAGGCTTTAAGCTTGTGCTCAACTGGAGGGGTCATTTTATAGGTCAAGGGAGTGGGGTTTGGATGGAAGAGCTTGATAGAACCTTCTAGGGCAAACACCTGTGAGGGGATTGTCTGGGTTCAAAAGGAACTTTTGAGTGATTTGATAATTACATGAAAAAATGAATGACCTAGGTAAGCCTTGCCAGTCCTAGGCTCATGCACAACAGCAAGACCTTTAAAACAAAGTATAAACTCCCTCCCCTTCAATCTGCAATGCCTCCCACAGGAAAAGCTCCCTGTCACACACATTTTAATCCATGGGTGGAGGTGCTGCTCTTTCAGCTTGTTATAGAAGATAACTCTCCTGTTTCCAGTCTTCCATTATCTGCCTGTCTTTTCCCACACCTCCACCCACACTTTATTCTCCAGGGGATTGTTTTTGCAGAGGGCAAAGAGACTGGAATAGGCAGGAGACACCTACCACAGTCGCTTTTCCTTCCTGGGTGTTTTTCCCAGTTTTTATTTTCCTACTGCACTTTGTAAGCAGGGGGAACAAGGGTAAAGAGGCCTTTAAAAAGATAGTAGGGAATTGCTGTGGTGGTTTCAAGATGGAGCATGCAATTGCTATTTTTGATTGTGTTAACCCAGGCGTAATTATGTAATTATCCACAAAAATTTAGTCAGAGTTTTGCATATCTAAATCATTAACTTTAACAATTGACAGACTGCTTTGATTAGTATTTTCACAGACTAGCATAGCATACATTTGTCAGCTTTCCTATGATTAGTTGTAATTTGGAATTTGTTTATGCAAAATGTTTTTATTGCTTGTTTGGGGGGGAGGGAAAAAAAGGAGGGCAGAAAAGATATGTTTATCCTGTCAGGAGATCCTACAGAACTTACCAAGGATGCTGCAAATGTATTTTTGCTGTGCTTTAATGTAATTTATTTGATGAACTGATACAGCAGACATTGGCTTGTACTTGTTAAGAAGAACAAGAACTCTGGGTGAGCACCTTTTGCCATACAAAATTTTTTAATCAAAGTTTAAGTAAATAAATTCAGAAGAACCTAGCACTTTATGCAATGCCATATTTTAAGTCTATTGCTTCCCAAAAACAATAGTGGTGCATCATTCAATCAGTGCAAACACTTTAAAATGCTGCTTGTGTCAAATACTGTAATGCCAGCTCAGCCTTTTCATTCAGCATTGTAATCAATATCATAATTTAAGATGCAGTTCGTTAAGCTAAGCAATAATTAATGATTCCATCCTTCACCTGCTGGTGGATCAGTTTCTGCATTAAGCTCTCCAAAAGAGAAATCCGAAAGCCACACAGTTTATCCTTCACAAATCAAACCCTTCTGTAGCAGAGCTGTGTTAACATGAGGAACCACAATGACTTTGAGGTACTGTGGTGTGGCATCTGGTCATTCCTAAGTTACCCAACAGAGGTGAAGTGTCAGAAAGGTTTTCACTTTCTTACTCTGATTCCCAAGCAAAGGTCACCTGTGACAAAATGCATCTTAAAACAATGCATACACTTCCTCCAGACATTTTGACTGGATTAGTGCCATCATTTTTCAGTGGCTAGTGGGCACAGCTGTTTCTCTGGCTGGAAGGGAGTTCAGGTAAGAGTGCAATTCTTGCCTCACACCACCATGAGGACTTGTGTATCCTGAAGCACTAAGAGTCTTTGTGTTATCCTCTTTCATACAAAACATTTTAAAAATTGAGTAAACATACTGCTTTTTGTGAAAATTCTCCTACCCAGCAGCCTCTACCTGACTAGTTAATCAATGTTCACATGATTTCTCAGAGAGGCAAAGAAAGCATGTTTTGACTTCATAACCAAAGACAGATTATGATTTACAACTTCATCTGCCCCATGGCAGCTGCAGTTTAGTAATTACAGTTAAAACTTACACACTTTCCACATGATCCTCAGAGACCACTGTGATGGACACAGCATAAATCCCAGCTTTGCAGATCCCACACATATCTAATAACCTCACCTAGTGAGGCTTCAGTTTTCTACATCAGAAGGAGAAGTTCGCTCCAGAGACTCATGAACAATTAATGTGAAAGATATGTCAGTTGGATTTAATTTTTTTTATTCTTAAATAATTTCATATATATATATATATATATATATATATATATAAAAAAAACTAGCACGCTCTCATTAGTGGATTATCTGAGCCTCAGCATTCAACATTCTCTGCTTAGGTACCCGATGCCTGGTTTTAAAATCTCACTTCCTAGGTATAGCTGACTGCTGGCATATTCACTGCCTCAGCTCTCAAACGGCTGGCTCGCTGTTTGGAATTCATGGGGAACTGCCTCGTCTGTCTTCGTAGGAATTTTGGCTGTACGACTGAGTACATGAAAATCAGGGAAGCCAGAAGAAAAGAATGATCTGTTACCTGAGTTTCTTTCACCATTTGAAATCCATTGAAAGAGAGGCATCTTTGTAGCACAAGCTGTTGGCAGCTCCTCTCTCCAGAGCGTATCATCAGTCCCAAGCTTGCGGTCTTTTATTTTTTTAATTTTAATTGGTAGTTCCTGCCTAGAAACCAGTTGGGAATTGAACTGCCTGTGTGCTCCCCATGTTCCAGAGCAATAGCCTGTATATTCCATGTGCCTCCAAGCAGTTGCCAGCCTGCTCCTCATTCTTCCTAGTAAATGCCAGTAGTCTGTGCACTGATGTGTAAAACTTACAGTACTTGATTACGTCAGGAAGAAGCACAGCACAAATTGTGGTGTATGTTTCTATTTCCACTTTCCCTTAGGGATATGCACTCTGTCCCAGCCTTCGGCCTCAGCATCATGAGAACAGCTCATCTGGGGGTCAGGGACGAGAAGAATCTTTAGAGGATGTGGATTTGCACAATCTTACGGATGGCCCTAAGGAATTTCCCAAAATTCTTGTATAGCTATTTCTGTACCTCACCTGTCCATCCTGCTGGCATTAAGACAGCTTTGCACCACCATCATCCTTAGAGCAGGATTAACATCTTGCAGAGGGTTTGCTGCTGCAGGGTCACTGTTTCCCCATGAAGCTGAACAGGTCTCAGCCTCTGCCTGGAAGCAAACACTGCAACCCTACTGCCCAATCATCTATTCCCTTGAGCCAGGTAAAGGCAGGAGTAGGCTAGGCTGGGTGGCAGGGATGAACAGAAGCCATTAATTAAATAGCTCACCTGTCCCATTTAGAGCCACTTGTTTATGGACCCTATTTCAAGATGAGCGGTTTCTTCTGCATTAAGTGGGATAAGTTAGCACAAGAGAGACATAAGTATAGGAAGGAAGGATAGCAAATTTGACTCTTCTATAATGTGCTCTTGCTACCAGCACAACTTCCAAGCAAATGAAAAAAGATAGCAGTGACTCACTTCCTCCAAGATTAGACCACGAGTGAAGAAAATGCTACTCTCCAAATCACCAATCTGTGCAGCACTCCTGTCAAAGCTCCTATTACCCATCACTCTGGGTCTAGCCTCCAGGCCAGGCAAGCCATGCAGAATCAAAAGGATATTTCCAGTGTTTGATTACCAGGAGCTGCAGTTTTTCACAAAATTGAAACTAAAATAAGACTACATTAAGTGCCTGTTCAGAGACTGACCACTACATAGGAATTTCTGTGCATCAGACACTTTTGCAGCCCAAATCAGAAAAGTTATCCAGAGCTCTTCAGTCTTTTATCTGGGTCGAGGAGATACTTTTGTCTTCTCCTCACTTCTTTACATCCTCCTCTTTGTGCTAAACTTTCCTGTGACTATTCCAACAGCTCATCCATTCAGTGGACAAGAAAAGAGCTACAGATGTCATCCATCTGGAACTCTGCAAGGCCTTTGACAACCACCCACAACATCCTCCTCTCTAAATTAGAGAGATACAGATTTGATGGGGGGACAATTCCATGGATAACTGAAGAGTCACACTCAAAGAGTTGCAGTAAACAACTCAGTGTCTGGATGGAGACTGGTGAAAAGCTGTGTCCCTCAAGGGTCTGTACTGGGACCAGTACTGTTTGATACCTTCATCAATGAAACAGAAAAAGGGACTCAGCAAATTTGCATGTGACACCAAGCTATGTGGTGCAGCTGAAACACCTGAGGGATGGGATGCCATCCAAAGGCACCAGGACAAGTTTGAGAAATGGGCCCATAGGAATCTCATACAATTTAACAAGGCCTAGTGTAAGATCCTGCATAGGGCTTTGAATGATGCCAAACACAAATACAGACTGGGCAGAGAATGGATTGAGAGCCGCCCTGAGGAGAGAGAGTGTTGGTTTATGAGAATCTCAACATGGAAACTAGTGCTGGCAGCCCAGGAAGACAACCATATCCTGGGCTGCACCAAAAGGAGCATGACAGCAGGTCAAGGAGGCTGATTCTTCCCATCTACTCTCTCTGGTGAGACTCCACCTGAAGTGCTGCATCCAGCTGAGTACAGGAAAGACTGATGTTGTTAGTCTGGGGTAGGGCCATCAAAATTATCAGAAGGCAGGAGCACCTCCCCTATGAATACATGCTGAGAGACTTGAGGTTGTTCAGCTTGGAAAAGAAAAGGCTCTGGGGAGACCTTATAGCAGCCTCAGAGTGCATTAAAGATAGGGACAGACATTTTAATAGAGCCTGTAGTGATAGGACCAAAGGGAAGAGGTTTAAACCAAAAAAGGGTAGATTCAGACTAGAGATATTAGAAGAAATTTTTTACTGAGGGTGGTGAAACACTGGAATAGGTTGCCCAGAGAAACTGTAGATCCCTCATCCATGGAAACATTCAAGGTCAGGTTAGACAGGGCTCTGAGCAACTTGATATAGTTGAAGATGAGCCTGCTTATTATAGGGGGGTTGAGCTATAGGGCCTTCAAAGGTCCCTTCCAACCCAAACCATTCTATGATTCACTTTTCTCATCTCTAATTCAGTTGCCTCCTGACCCATTCTAGATTCCATGACATTAGCCTCCCCAAAATGCAACTATCTTTTTGTCCTGATGATGAGACAGCCATACACTGCCTTGCTTTATTCAGTTTAGGAACTGCCTATTACAAATCCTCTTTCACCCTTCTGACACTCAGAGCTTTCCTACTTTAGAGTACTCAGAAGGTCTCAGAAGCAGCAGTTCTCTGCAGAGTTCTTCTCCCTGAAATTTGAGCTCCATAACACTGCTGGCCATATTTTCCTTTATCAAGCAGTTCCAAAGGGGAATCTATATTTAAACAAAAGTACTGTCATAAGAGATATCCTTCTCAGACTGTAAATCTCAACTCTTAATGTAATCTGAAGCTTCTAGAGCCATTCATTAACTGTTATTTCCAGTACAAGTGCAAATGCTTTCCCTTAAAACAGTTTGGCTGTGGGCTTGGTTTAGGTTCAATAGCATATAAAGATGGTAATTCTTCACTCAGTATTGAATTACACAGTAGTCCCTTGAAGAGGCTGGCTTGGTTTGTGTGAATTACTGCTACTTCACCTCCCAGACTCGTTCCTTTTACAGAGTGGGGAGCTATTTCACCCTGCTTTGCAGAGCTTGCTACCTCTTTGCATTCATCAGGATGAGGCTTCTTTCATTTCCTGCTGCTTCATCCCCCTTTGCTCACAGAAGAGCATCTGGCATTTCTCTAGGTCTGCTGCTGTAATGTTCCTGCTGCTCCTCCCCGTGACATGAGTACAAGGCTTGCTGAGAAGAAGAGATGGTACAAAAACAGACTTTCTTTCTTTCACCCATCTGCCAACCAAAGTAAAGACTAAGACTGTTTTTTCTGTTAGGCTTAATTTCAGAGTGACTAGGACAGCCCCTGCAATAAATTACAAGCTTCCTCTTCATTTTTGTGTGGTGTCCTGCACACTAAACTAATTCAAATTTAGCATCCTATTTTTTAGCCATCCTTTTTAAAGGAAAACAACTTCTTTATCAGCTTCTTACTCCCATTTCTTCCTTCCTGATCCCTAAATTCTCGTTCAAGTACACCACAGTAGACTTAAAATGTAAAGTAAGGCACTTTCACAAAAGGTCTTGAGGAGGACCAGTATGGTTCAAAACATCATTCTGGCAGTAATGTTGTTCAGTAGCCATCCAACTACTTCCCATCAGTGCAAGTGCTTAGATGTATCTCAAGGAGAATCTGACCTCTGAAAGAGGCATACTACCCATTTCTATGTGAAACATACACTGCATCCTATGAGCAAAGAAGGCAGACTAACCTTTGAATCATTGGCATTTCACACCTGGAGCTTCCAAACAGTGAGGGAGTTAACTTGGCATTGCCAGCCAAGCTGCCCTTAAGTGAAGGAACACTGGACTTTCAAACCTTTCTCTTAAGAGCCACAGCTGAATCTCCCAGTTTCTAACACACTGACAGAATTGTCTACTCTTTTCTCTTTCAGACATTTAAAAGGAAGTGTACTTTCTCTTCCATGAAATTTGGGAAAGGAGGGATATGTCTCTTCTTGCCAGCACAAAAAGCGAGGGCTGTCAAGACTCCTAAATCTGATCATCTCACACCAGCAGGGCAAGGTTTTGTTGGGTGGCTGCAGTAAAAAAAACACGTCAAAAGAAGCCATTTAAACCCATGTAAATTATGTTCACTGACATATAACTGCATCCATCACTCCTAAGTGATATGCCAATCCAAAAAGTGGGGCACCAGATCCTTCCACTGTGTTCAAAATGAATACTAACCTACCCTCCCTGCATCTTCAGGGAGTTCTATGCCTCTCAGTTTAACACAGGTCACGGAACGTGACTCCTCAGTATTAAGCAGAGCCCAGCACAGGACGGCAGCGGCAGTGTTTGCAGTGTTGTTCAAACGCTCCTCACTTGACAGTGCCCTTCATTTATAGTTAACGAGGATGTGACAGCCTATTCTCCTGGCATACCATCCAACCACACGCTAAATTCCGCATGTGCCTCACACTGCAGTCCTATTTTTATCAGAATAGACATGTGCACTGAGGCTTTAACCAACAGCTGAGACAGGGTTTTAGCGTGAGGTTTTCAAACCTGTCTCAGGTATTTAGAAGCACAAATTGCACTGAAAGACTAATTGAACTGTGCTTCTAAATCCCTCAGGTGCTACTGAAAATCTCTCCCTTAATAACTTGGAATCTCCTAAAGAGTAAACCTCATCGAACTTAGATGGGTGTGCAGATCCCAGGGTTAAGATTTTGAAAAACACTCTGTACTGGCTTAACTCCCATTGACTTCAGTGGGAACAGAATTAAGTTGACATTGAGCCTTTTTGAAAATTCTCCTCCAGGTGTGTTTTCTCCCTTTGAATTTGAATAATCTGTTAACTGCTGAGATTGCTTTTCGATGTATCAGTACAAAGAATTTTACAGAAGTTTTTCACCTTAATTTTTGGTGAAACGAGACTCGAAAAACTGTAGTGTCACAAAAACTTTATCTGTTAAACCTACAGAAGGAACTACGTTCATTTTCTGTATGTGTTTTGTTGCTATTTTTATTATTATTTATTATGTCCTTCAGCAGCAACACAGGAACTGAAACAAGAGACTTTATTGTGGGAGGTGTTGTGCATGGTCTGTTAAAATATTTGTACAATACACAGACAAGCTGTCTAACTTACTACTAATAGTCAGACTCCAGAGAAACCAAAGAATCATAATGAATATCCCCAGCAGGTGTAATTATACAGCAGCATCTCAGTTACTCTTTCACCTCCTTGCAGACATTATCAGGAAATGGGGATTTCCTTCAACTCCCCTGAATGTTTAAGTTTATCTTTTAAATTAGCCCTACTTACAAGAATGTTTAGAGGGGTTTTTTTCTGTTAATGTTCATGTGTCCCTCACTACAGTCTCACATGCTGCACTCTGCTCTCTGAGATTCACAAAACACAAACTTTTTGGGGTACAAACTGTATTTGCTTTCAATTTGAATAATACATTAGGGCACAAACTTTGCTTCTGCAATGCAGGTTTTAACAACATGAATAAAAGGAAATAGACAGTAAGGAGCCCTCTATTTTGCAATAGCATCACTGAGAACAAATTCTCCATGGCCCAGATTCCTTATGAGAAAAAATAGCTGTGCTAATACCGCTTGCAAACAGCACGATAACCACTCCTTTGTTCCCACCAAAGATACAACAGCAGAATCCTGTACGAGAAGTCATCTGATATGTCAGCTCATTAAATTAGTCAGAATGGGTGAATGGGAAAGAGGAATATACTATTGTAAATGTATGTTAATTAGCAAATGCTATAAGAGAGGCATATAAATGTATAAAAATGAATATTAATGAGATGAAAACACCTAATTATTGTGCATCTAATGGTATTATCCAGAGCATCCAACAGAAAATGCCTACTTGTCATGCATCTAAGGCAACTGTGCAAACCTTCAGACACAAAGATTCAGTGTACATAGAGATCGTATTATGACTTTAATTACAGACCTTGCAAAATATCTTCAGTGAAACTTGAATTTGGAAGGATTTTTGAAGTTTTATTTATTTTTTTAAGAAAGTCAGATTTCATCAATTTCTTAAATCATTGTGGCACTTCAGAACTACATGTTTCTTTGTAGTGCTTCTGAAACATTTTTCTGGAGTGCTTCAATGTCTCTGCCTGCACATCTCCATTTTGCAAGAATATAATTAGGAACAGTGGGCTGCAAACTGGCCTGCAATGAAGTTCTGAGCAATTTTTCATGAAATTGCATGAAGGCAAAAGCTGTCTGGATGATATTGCTCCCTTTGCAGACAGCTACCAAAGGAGAATCCTGAGTTTAAAATAGTGTGAATTCCTGGACTTAAAGACTGCTTCATAATAAATATGCATTAGGAAGCTGAAATAAAATTATACAGGCCACTTGAATTCTATTATTTCCTAATTACTCAGTGGTTGGCTTTACAACCTCAATGTTCTTTTAATGTAAGTTTTCAATGTGAGCTTTTTTGGGGTTTGGGTTTTTTAGAGTAATTGCAGATAGAAAGTCAATTTCTTGAATCCAGGTAGGACAGAAAGAGGTTTTCTTTACAGATAAAATTCTAAAGTGGCACAGCTATGCACATATTCCATGTCCAAGATTCTAAGGTGTATGCCAGGAACACATACAGAGAAGGGGGTATTTTAATGACTACTCTCTGCGTGGTATTTGTAGTCCCAAAAAGACTAATATCATTCACACATACAATCAATGAAGTCCTAATCCTACCATCAAAGCAATTAATGAAAATAGAGCACATTAACTTAGTATTTGAGTGAGAATTAATTCCTAGAAGATAGTATTCTCCTCTCAAAACTGAGTTATTAATACATATATAAGTACCAATGTGACAAGCACTTCAGATATACCTTGACATATATATTTAGTGCCACTCAAAATTACTCACAATCCATCATATTTTATAAAATATTGTATCCTATCCATGCTACTAATTTTCTTATGAGACTGTCGTATGGAACTGTAAGAAAAATGTCCATGAAACAGAGACACACAGTTCTGGTGGATTTACCTTACTCATTAAGCTTTTTATCCTATCAGAGAAAGAAATTAGTTTGTATGACTTACTTCTAATAAATCCATGCTGCCATCTATTTACCACCCATATTGCTGTAGTTGCTTCCAAGCTGATTGCTTTACTAATAACTCCAGCGATGTGCTTGGTACTGAATTCAAATTAAATGCACTGATTTGAACAACCACCAGATTGTATCTTACTCCCATTGGCAGGTAGCTGCTGTTCACCTTAACAAACTGAAAAATTCAAGTAAGAGCATCAGTGTATTTTACATTGCTGCATGTGTTAAGCTTCTCAGAGGGATTTCCCAGCCTCATACATAGAAAGCATCAAAGCAGTTTTGCTACCACAATTAGCAGTGGGCAGAACAAATCAGTCAGCAGTATTTTGTACGGCCTGGAATACAGTTGAATTTTGAACAGAAAAAAAAAGTTTCTGAGCAGTTACAGTTTAACAGGGGGTTGAGTTAACAACCTTGAGTTACAAGTTTCTGCAGAGAGGAAAGCCACCTTGTAGTGCCATGGTTTAACATACAGATGAATCCTATCAGCATCTGGTATGTGGTACTAACTCTATTTCTTGCCCATACTCGCTGGCTATGCAGATGGCTTCACTAAAAGGCACCAGTGTGCTTCAGGTAAGCCAGCTCAAGTTAAAAAAATTAATAGCAGTGTATTTGCTTGCAAGTAGCTACACTTTGTTGTTGTTTTTCTCTCATGTCTGTTTGAATCTATAGCAATAAATTTTATCAATACAGGCTGGTGCATTTCTTGCACGTGACCTTTTCGCAAGCAGCTGGAGTAACTATACAGTGAGGGCAAGATCTTTTAAAAACTAAGAGCAAATCCTTGCATTTACTGGAAAGTAAAACTGTACACTGTATGGAACAGGGACAGATGGCCTCCAAATGAAAAGCAACAATACCAGCTCAGTCAAAACCAAAATTTTGGGGCCAGAGAGATTACCCACTTCAGGCACAGGAAACAGTACTGCATGATGGTTAGGGCTTTGACCTGAATGGAAGTCAGTCACAAGCCATGGTAGCACACATTTTACAGAAGACACTGGGTCCCTCATTCCCCCACAGAGAGCAAAAACCATAAATCATATCCTCTGTAGAAAAATACAATGTAAATTCAATCTGAACAAAGCCAGAAATATATTTGTAAATGTCCAATTCATATGAAAAAAAGAAAATTATCCCTTTCCAGAGGTTTTACACAGTCAATATTAAACTACTGAGCAGAAGATATTGATAGCCAGCAATGCAGATTAGATTGCTGTTAATTGTTAACATCTCCTGGGCTACGCTTCCTATGTCCCTGCACAGATGATGAATAAAATTATTTACCTATTCAAGTGATGAGAGCTAGGCATTTTGATATCCACCTACATGGTAACTCAGACCTCCTCTGAGACCCCTACCTGTAATTAGGAACAGATGTAGGATCTTGTTCCTGAATTGATAAAAACAAATTTCAGCTCTCCAATGATATATGGCCAAGTGGCACAGTAATGGAAGGAGTACCTCTGCAGAAGAATTCCCCTTCAGGCACTGGATCTAATCAGCTCCCCTCTGGCTCAAGAACCCTACTACTTTAGATCCAGTGCTTTTCCATCACTGATTTGGGACACTCACTGAAACACAGGTGACACAGCAAGTGTATAACAAGAAAGTGACAAGCAGTGTTTATAAGGCTTTACCTCTGATGAAGAAAACCACATATCTGTACCTTTCAAAGTCACAGCAATTCTCTAACACTTCTCCATGGTGGAGTCATTTAAAATTAAGACTACATCACACTATGTGCTCTCAGCAACAATTCTCACAGCTCAGCATGTGCAGCTGGGAACATTCTTCAGATTATTTTATGGGGGAAACTCAATATGATATTCAGCATAACACAGTCTATCCTCCAAATGTCACACTACTGCAGGAGAACATGCCCACCACCAAGGTTTCCCGAGTCAGATGCACCACTTGGACTACCCCATGTGTGCTTATGCTAGGCCCACTGGATACTCCGACAATAACAAGGGTCTAAGGCAGGCCCAATCATTCACAGCACTGGGCCTGCAGAAGTTCAAATAAGCTGCTGTCCTCATTTTCATCGAGTGACAGGTAAAGCTGCCTTCCTTCATGTTCCTTTCCTGACCACTAAATGTCCCTCACTTGATTTACCCTCATCCAGCAAAGCTTATAATTCCCACTGGTTACTGGCACAGGTGACTAAAATTATGCCTTGAGGAAACCCAGAAGAGTCACAGCTCCTTTGGTCTGTAGAATAGAGACAGAAATTTGTATTTACTGAGGTCACCTCGGTACAAGAAAGCTTCACCGGTTTCATTTAAATCTGACTGAAACAATTCAAGTTAAACTGATGTGAATGCCTTCATACATCTTTATTTAAAGATGGGAGTTAAATGGGAGTTTACTTGATTTCAACTCTAATCCAAATCTAAAAGAAGTGACCAGATGAAATAAGACTGTCCATGCCACATTTTCCATTGGTTTAACTAAGCAGGCTTACCAGTAATCTTAGTGCAACTCCCTCATGTATACATGGTCTGAAAATACATTCACTCTCCAGTGTTACCCTGCTTCATGCCAGGAGAATTTGCAGCTGGAAGGGGCTCAGGGGAACCTCAGTGCCTGGAAATAAAAGAATTGTGGGGGAGAATCATAGCTGCTGTGCTCACCAGCCCTCCATGGACGTCGCCTAAATTACCGTAATTAATATAGAGGAATATTTCTGCGTTCCTCAGTAGTTTATAAATGTTACAAAAAAAGGAATGTTTTATATGTCCCCTGATAGGTTTTAAATGTTAATAAATGATGTGCAAGGAGGTATTTTACATCTCTCTATTTAACAGTGAGCTGACAGCTGCAATTATGGGCCAGTCTCCAACCCCAGCAATTAGGAACCTGCGGAGTAAACGGAGTAACTTTCTTCCAGAATAACACGGTGCATTGGGATGCTGACTCAGCATTTAAACATCCAGACACAGAACCAAGGTGAGACATTTCTGACACCCTGGAATCTCCCTTTTGCTGCAGTATGCACTTACCAGTCACTGGTACCTGCTTACTTTGCCATCAGAGACCCAGTGCCACTCTTACAGTGGTAGCAACAGCTCAACACCTTACACCTACAGGAGAGAGAATGGAGCAAACAGGCAATTGGCTGTATTGCTCCTCTGCTGTGGACTAGAAAAAGAGCAGGAAGACTTGGCAAATCCAGGACAGCAGAAGAGCAGAAGACAACAGGGGTATTGCATATGTCTTTGCATGCCTTTCATTCCCTTTTAGGCCAAAACCCTACTACCACTGAAACTGCAGCATTGTCTCTGGTATGAGGTTTCTGTGTCTGCACACCTACCTTCACCAGCACAAAGAGTCTAGGAGGAGCATCCCTATCCTTTCAAAAGGTAGCAAAGTGACAGCTCAAGAATGTGTGCCCCAGCAGAAAGCCCCACTAAGTCTCAGTAAGCCCTAGTTACTACCCTTCCCTTCTGCTCTGCCCAGCCCTCAGCAGAAGAGAGCTTCTGTGAAGTTTAAGGCAGCTTGAAGCAATATCTTAGCTACCTATCTTTCAGGTTAAAACCTTTGTTGCAAAGTAACAGCAAAGGAAGAAGAGTCTTTTTTTTGCCAAGGCCCTAAATCTGCTTACAACACTGTATTCCTGCTCATCTGTGTATTTTCACCTTCTTCTCTCTTTTACCCAAAAATAACCTTTGGCCTTGATCCTTAAACTGGCTGTGTTCACTGTTGTTAGTGTGCACATTCATTATCCCTGTTAACCACTGAGGTACTGCCTAAGGCAGCACACAGCTGTTTTGAGGCACTTTAGACCATGCTGCATGCGCTGTTTCACTCCATAGGAACTGCACCCCACTGACAATAAAAGGCAACTCTGACACTGAATGAAACCAAGCAGAACTGTGAGTAGCATCTTGCATTTCCCCTAGATCCCCACAAAAGCTGAGGAATGGGTTTGACAATTCTATTAAAATCCAACAATGCAGTATTTTGCCACTGACAACCGCTTGCTTTCTTTTATTTTAGAAGGGCAGAAGCTGAAAATGTAATATATTTCATTTATTAGGGAAACTAATTTTCTTTATTATTTCCCTTCTTTTTTTTTTTTTCCTTACATGAGGGGTTGTAACTAATTTCTTTCCTCCTCCACTTTCTACTGTTGGACTAGAATAGGGTTTGCTCAGCTATTAGAATTTTTTTTTTTTTTTCAATATGTGGTCCACAAGTGCACCTCTGCAAAATTAGAAAAAATCTTGGGTGGAAAGAACAAACTTTATTTTCAGATTTGAACAGAATTAGATTAACATTTTCAGGGCATTTATGCTGTATCAAATTACAGGCAAACATCATTTAACATCCTTAATTCATATATTCCTTCTGTTTTGCACAAAGACTTCTCATCTGTGTCTTAGACATTATGGTCTTGTTAAAGTCAGGGTCTTTAGTACAGAATTTCTTGGACAAAGTTACAGCTGTTCTTCAATTCCTGTCTGCCTTTAGTTATGCATTTCTTCTGGTTTGCATTAACTCATATATAAATGATTATGACCACTCTTTCATTCTTTAGAACTTCACTGTTATTGATTATGGACAGGTTTTCAGGGCTTTTGAACAACAGGGACCACATGTTATTACAGAGTTTGTCTTAGGCATCACGTTCATCTCACTCTAGATGGCATATGTCAAGCACATTCATATTAAGTCAAATAACATTGCTTTGGCTACTACAAACATTATTTACAATGAAGCATGACAGTAGGTTATTATATTTGTCTGTCTAGATATTATAATTGCCTGTTAATTAAATTTAGATAATAAAATGGGTAGAAGCAGCCCTACCATATGGCTAGTCATGTCTCCATGAAACAACAGCTATAGGTACTGAAACTTAGCTTGAGAACAAGCAGCCACAAGCGTGTGGTAAAATCTTCTACTGTCTAGAGACAACAGAACTCAGGCAGAGCCAGGTACTGAAAGCTGTGGCACCAGGACTGCCTAACCCTGATGCTCCTCAAAATCAAATCCCACACATGCTGGAGGTTACCCCCTCACAGGACCTCTCACTCAGCCCGATCTCTAAGAAGCAGCACATACAGCCCCTGCTACTTTTATGCCTCTAACTCAAGGTGGGGGAAAACAATACTGTGCATGCCTCCTTGAAGGATTGCCAATTCCTGCAGCCGGGAGATGAGGTAATACAGTAAGGAAGGCAACAGAGAGGGCTGGATCTTCTTAGCCCTAATTATTGGGCAGCCCCATCTAACCAGCTGCTATTCTGCTGTCAGCTACAGCCAATAGTCAAGACCAAAGAACAGAGATTACACATCCTGTCTCGGCTGCAATCTGTTTTTTATGCTACAGCATTTCAGTGACATTCACAGGGTATGTCCTAAAAGTGTCTCACTCCTGTGCAATCAAATTAAAGTCATTCAGCACTGGCTCGTTTGCTGAAATATAAACATTGCACATGTCTTGTATTTGAAAGAGTGGGATTTTTCTATAGGAAAAAGTATTTGCCATGGACTTGACTGATTTTGCAAGTTCTCTGTTTATTAATAAAACACAATTCTTTCACATTTACAAAATACAGTAATATTATTACCATCTTATGGGCTGCTGTGAGGCATAATACACTACTTCTGAAGTGCCCAGAGATCCTCCAAAGAATGCAATCTGAAAATACAATTGTCATTGGTACTTGTGAGGGATTTATTATATTCATCTCCACTCTCCATTATCAGTCCAGGAGACTGATTCTTGGTACACCTCAGTGGTACCAGGAACCACATTACTCTTACCAGTATTTCTGCTTTTATATTATTTTCTCTAAAACAGCACCTAAGAAATTCATTCAAAAATAGAAGCCTCACTAGGCAAAGTAAATTTGTGGACTTGTCAAACCCACAAAAATTATATAATTCTATAATATGAAAGATGTAACAAGTAAATTTACACATTCACAAAGCAGTATCAGGCACTGCTAGACACATGCTGAGGCGATATGAACTGTCACTTGGACACAACTATTTCTTTTCATTGGACTGCAGGAGAATCCACAGCAACTAAAATCACTAGGCACATCACCTACATACCTAACATTAGAAGGCATTTACAGTCTCCAGATGCAACAGAAATTACAGATTTAAACCCACTTCAAACTAGACAGAGTACCTTCAGACAAGTTGAACACCTCCATGGAAATATTTTCCCAAATTTTGCTCACCCTTGAAGGTGGGTATATTATAAACCAGGAGAGCTAAACTGGATTTCCATGTCTGCCATAGGACTTCAGTATGACCCCAAGCCAATACCAGATAGAGGATTTTCTGGCATCCCAACCACACCTGGAAGCATCCAATCCAACCTGCAGCTTTGAAAAACTTCTTTCAATCCCTCTCTGCCCCTGTAAAATAGGGGTCATGTTTCTGTTTCTCATATCATGTATAACTGGGGTGCTTATTACATTGGGACACTAATCCCAGCCCTTATGAACTAAGGAAGAACAAGCACAGTGATGACACCTCAACAGTGACAACTATGTATCTACATGCTGCTCACAGAGACAGAGAAAAGCCTCCCCAAAATACCCAATTTGAAGTGCCAGTCTATTAAACAGGCTTGCAAGCTTAAAAAATGCCCCTCTGGGCCTCCATGCTACTTGTCTCTCAGTAATTTCAACACATATATTCACTACAAGGAAATCAGGAGTGCAAGAAGAGGGCACCTACTCTATAGTTATTTGGCTCAAAACAGGTTTCTAATCCAAGAATTGCGTTCTGTTTTTTATTACCTGCTTTACGCATTCCTAGACCTCACCTAGATTAGAAGTGGATGAGCCAAAGCAAACACACATGAGCACATACAGAGTGCTAGGTGCATTTTTCTGTCAGAGAGGGAGTTTGCTTTCCCAGTCTTTCTGCATCTGTAAGCAGGAAGGCTTAAAAACCTTGCAAAGAAAGTCTGTTCCCATGAGAATTCCTGCCTCACTCTCTGCAGATTAAAAGAAGCAATCTCTGCCTACTATGCATGGGAATCCCAGTATTTTGGCATGGTTTTAACATTAGCATCATTAGACACATTGATTTATTTTAATTGTCACCTTGTATCCCACACTGCCAAATGCAGTCAGAATGTCAATTCTTATCAATGTGAGCTGTTGACATGGAAACAGATCTGCTGAAATGGAAGCAGTAAGAAAAGATGTGTTACTCCTTCAAATTATACTTAGAAGTGGTAAATCTGTGTGTGCCAAAACATATTTAAATACTCGATAAACTACACAGAAGAAATAAACTATTTGGGGTGACAGTCATTTTAGTTGTTTACATCATAGACTGCATTTAGAAAATCTCCAGTGTTACTATGGTAACAGCTTTTGCTTAAACGTAGTTGTGGACGCACTTAAGGTATGATCTAAATTAACTGAAGATGGAGGAACAAAACTGGGCAGCAACCTCTGAAGGAGCGACTGGCTGCTTCCTATCAGCCTGTCCTATCTGCTGCAGGCACTGGCAAGGGTACAGCCAGAGTACTATGTAGCTTAGACACCTTGGCTCATCCTCTCAGAGAGCACCTGAAGCAGCTGACAGACTGCACCAGGTAGGTTTTAGCGATAACAAAGAAAAACAGAGCTGCTTATCATCCCCACGCAGCTTGCAGTACATCCCAGAACTGCTTGTTCCCTCCCTCTGGTCACCAGATAGGTAATGGGAAGAGGAAGCTGGCAAATAAAGGAGACTCTAAGAGGGGCTGGAGGCCTATTTACACGACTGGCATAGTTTGTGGCTTTCCTCTTTGAGATCTCTCCCAGGGAAGGGAGCAGAGCTGCAGAAAGGCAAGAGTGTAGCACAAGCCTTCTGCCAAAATCTGTGACTTGGAACGGACACTGCCTCACAATTAACTTCACACAGTTAAGAAACTGTCCTAAAAGATGCAGTGCAGACCTTTGACCAGCACTACATTTCCACTAGAAAGATTAAATCTCTCTGCTGCGAAAGCTAGTTTCATAGTCATAGGGAACAAGGCCAGAGGGGCAACTGTGATCTGCTGTTCTTAATAGGGATTAAAGGAACCTATGGTCTCCTGCACACCTGCCTCCAACCTGAAAGCAAACGGTGAGATGAAGATCACTCAGGAGAAAATTGAAGGAGAGGCTCCTCTGCCCTCTTGCCAGATGCCAGAGCAAGGGGCAGCAGAAGGAAAAGACACATTTGGAACAACTTCTCTGAACAGGATCATGGAGGCATTGGAGCCAGACAATGTTCAAAGCTCATGGATCCCAGCAATGCTGTGAGGCAGTGCAGTTTTGAACTTGCCTAGAGCAACCCACCCCCACTCCCACTTCAACTGTGGTATCAAGGCATGCAGATTTTTTTTTTTCTTTTCTTCTCTTTTCCACTTTTCATATTTCTGCATGATTTTAAACCTCCCAAATTCTTGTGCATCAATTAACGAGAGAAGGAAGGACACACATCATTAAATTACACACCTGCCTGTGAAACGTGGACATAGAATATGGCATAACATTGTAAAAATAGCAGGAAGGCCTGCCTTGTTTAGGCCAAATTTCATTGAATTCCCATAATAAAGCAGCTGATATTAAACAATGAAGCACCACTGTTTAGCCTCAATGCGTGTCCCAGACAGATCTGCTATAACTTAATCCACACAACAAAACACAAAGCCAAGGAATGTAAGTTTATGTGAGTGTGAGACAAAATAGTGCTTTAAACTTCTGCAGCATTTATCAACCCAAACTACTCTACATACATATACTAACTTAAATGCTTCCATCTGTATTGTTATCTTACTCCATCTGTATTGTTATCTTGTATTTTGGTGAGATTCATGAGCTGTTGGATTAGATGCTGGGCCAAATTGCTGATATAGCTCCATGCAGTCAGAAGAGGAGACAGGTTGCTGGCTGTCATAGCTGTTCACAGAATTCTGCTTTTCTTAAATAGGGATGAGGGAATGGAACTGGAAAAGAAAAGGGCCTGTACTGCATGTCACTAGGTACAACTGCTCTAAACAGCACTGGCTTTTGAGTGGGTTGTAACATTTCTAGATCACTGAGGCATGGATATTGGTGGCATACATACTCCTTGGAATCAGGGATATCCTCTGTCTGAATCTGCTTGTAGGGGAAGTGGAACACAGTGATGAAGGAGGCATAAAAGCATATTGCTTACACACAGTTTTCAAACAGGAAGTAGTAATTTGCAGATGAGAAGAATGTTACAGAAAAAGAAATACAAACCCAAAAACCCAAACCACAACTTCCTCCAGAAAAAATCACCTCTCACATGCATCCACAAAGCCTCCTACCTTCTTCATCTTCTGCAGTGGATTGTGGCTGCCAGAAGTACATATTGCAGAGGGACAAAGAAAAAAATTATAGTGGAACTATTAGTGCACATTCATACACCTTTGAAACCTGCCCCAGGGACAACTTGGCTTCTAGTTAGAACACATAAGAACATCATATTCAAAGCCTCATCTGAAAACATAAATTATGATCTTATCCCATACTAACAGCAATAGAAGCAGCAAACTCCTATCTATGTCTCCATCTCCAACATTAGAAACCAAAGGTACTGTTTTCTAATGTCCCTTACACATCTGAGGAGCAGATGATCTTGAAAGCCAGTCTTTTGATCCTACATAAATTGGATGCTTTTGACAATGTCACCCAGAATTTTCATGTCAGTCCAAGGAAAACATAATCTAAAACGGAGGATAATTTTGATTTTCCTCCTGACTCAGCAGAGAAGATAATTATAAATGGAAAATGAGTGTTCTTGAGGGTAAATATACCTGCTGTAATCCTACCTCCAATTGAATTAAGGTTTGCCTGCTGCAGTAAGGTGTTTGCTAACTTGGCTTGAGGAAAACTAAGACTTGTCACTTCTCAGAAGTCACTGGTGATCCTTTCTATGCTATAAGATGGGATGGGGATGGGGATGGGGAAGGGGATGGGGAAGGGGATGGGGAAGGGGATGGGGA
>CM031860.1:18212658-18233689 GCA_018697195.1 Certhia americana
CGCCAGGAGCCGCGGCAGCGCCCGCCCAGGAATTACGAGCCGGCGGGGGGATGTCGGAGGATTATGGAGGAGCCGCGCGTCGGCTCCAATTAGGATCAACGCGCCCGCCACCCCCGCGCCGCCGCCGCAACGGCGAGGCCGCAGCGCCCCCTGCCGCCGCCCGCCGGCACAAGCGCGGGCAGGGAGGGAGGGAGCGGGATCGGTTCGGATCGGTTCGGGGTTTAGAGATTTTCAAACTGGAATCTCGGGGTTCCCCAGAACCCCCTCACGGAATGGTTTGGGTGGGAAGGATGTTTAACGAGCATCTGTGCTCCCAGCCCCCGCTATGGGCTAAGGACACCTTTCCGTCACATCCAGCCTGGCCTCGAACGTTTCCAGAGATGGGGCACCCACAGCCTCTCTGGGCAACCTGTTCCAGTGCCTCATCACCCGCAGAGTAAAGCATTTCTTACTTACATCTAACCTAAACCTATCCTCTTTCAGTTTAAAACTGCTGCCCTTTGGTAATAAGTCTTTCCCCATCCTTCTTAAAGCCCCTTTATATATATTAAGAGGAATTGAGAAGGTGTCCCTCTGCCCTGTTGAACTCCATGAGGTACACACAGGGCCACCCCTTCAGCCTGTCCAGCTCCTTCCCTTCCCCAAGGTAAATCAGCTGCACCCTCTGCTTGCTGTCACCCACAAACCTGCCAAGGCAGCACTAGCCACCAGTCTGTAGCAATAACAAAAATATTGAACGGTTCCAGTCCCAATACAGACCCCTGAGATCCCTTGTAACCAATCTCCATTTGGACATTGAGACATTGACTGCAAAATTACTGGGATACAGCCATCCAGCCAATTCCTTGTCCAACGAACAGTACACTCACCAAATCAATCTCTTTCCAATTTAGCAACAAGGATGTGGGCAAGGTCCTGGCATGCTTGCCTGTTGCTGATGGAGGAGGATGGTGCTTGTGTGCAGGAATGACTGGCTTTGGAAAACATGAGGTTGTTATCCCAAAAGCTTCAGCTGGAGCACTTGACACGCTGGCCAAGGCCATCACTGGCCAGGGCACAGCTAGCTGTGTGGGCACAGGGTGGCCAGCCCCCTGCAGCATTCATGCTTGCTCATTCACTCTGTGTCAGCCTGCATGAGAAGAGTATGTTCCCCACAAATTACTCAGCAAGTAATGAGCAGCAGCAGCAGCCATTACAGCAATATAAATCCACGGGAAAGGATTTTTTCCCTCCCTTTTCTGAGATAAAAATCTCAGAACAGCAGAGGCTACGCTGTTGACTAGACTATTAAAATGATATTTATGAGGTAATCGCTTATTTAAACTGCCAGCTACATAAAATCTATCATGGAAAAAAAAAGACTCAGGGAATTTTCTAATTATCATTTACATTTTCTTAAACCTATTTAACAAATCAAATTTTCAATCCCTCTACCCAAAAATACATCAGAAGGAGCAGAGAAAGAAAGGGGCAGCAAATGGGCAGGACTGCAGGGGCTCTTCTCTGTATATCCAAAGTCAGCCTCCTCCTGTGCACAAGAATGGCTCTTTAATTTGGCCTAGGGAGCAGGGGATGCCTTGTGCAGGTCTGGTGCACCACGAGCAGTACTTTATGATGCCCCCAGCACTCAGAAACCCAAAGGAGGAGACTGTGGTACACGGAAGAGAGGAACAGATGTGCAAGCAGTCAACAGAGTTGTTTCACAATGAAATACACTGCTTTGTGCAGTGAAAACATCTTAATTTCTGCAGAAGGTTTGTTGGCAAGGTAAGAGCAGAATTCTGGCACCTGCCCCAGGCCAGCTCATGGCAAACGGGCAGGGGTGAGAAAGTTTCACTCAGGATCCTTCTGGGACAGGACAGGACTTTCCTGGATCACTTTAGGTCTAGTGGAAAAGAGATGCTCTTAAAGAAGCTCTGCAGGCTCAGTGCAACACACAGGCTCTGCCAGAGAGGTGATGGGTTTCCATACAGCAACCTCTGAACATGCACTTGCAACATTCCCCAAGTGTAGTTGTTGCTTCACAGCAGCACACCCACAAAATACCTAACCACCTCACCCCGCTCCTGGCACAGGAATTACAGCTCTGTGCCTCCACGCAGGGAAAGGGTGGCAGAAGGGTGTTGGGGCACACAGGTGCAGCCCCATGGGAGGTCACCAGCAGAGCAAGATTTACAGCCAAGGTTTTGGGCATTGCTCAAGTCTACACCAGATCACTGGCTATGTGCAACTTGTTTGGCAGCTGATAGGCTGGAGCTTGGGATCCTCAGCTAGGGAAAGCAAAGGGAGGGCAAGGCAACAGTGATGAGAGTAGGAGTTAAAGACCATCCATCCATCATCCGTCTGTCCACCTCAGAGACCACGTTTTGTTCTGGTTTCCACTATCCCTCCTTTATCCATAAATGCTCTCACTGCAATACCCTGCAGGGGCCATCCAGTCTCTCAGACTTTGCAAGGGTGAGTTACAAAATAACAAACTAAAATGCAACAAGTTAAAACAAACAGCTGGTGTACCTTGCCTCACTGAGCACCTGTTACACCTTTGGCGCTTTCCCCTTAAATCATCTGTACAAGGCAGGCATAATGAACTGCTCAGTGGTTCTTGATAAGAAATTCATACTATTTCAGTAGGTCTGCAGAACTTGAAGTTTGCTATGCCACATGCTTGATTATGCTTTTAAATTTAAATGAAAAGGAAACAACTATCTCCCAACTACACAAATCAGCTATTTTGAGTGTGCTCATGGTATTTCTTCAGTGTTCTCAGTATCAGAGCTTTTTTTTTTTTTTTTTTTTTTCTTTTTGGAAAGCATTCAGGTTATTTCTTGTACTTTTAAAAAAATATTTTTGTATCCTTTTAGTTTCAGAAGAGCTTCCTGAGTGTGCTGTGTAAGTAGAAGCTTGCCAGAGAGCAAGAAGTTTTGATTTCTGTATTACTAAATCAGTTTGGTGTTTGTGGTAAAAATCTGTAACTTCCACGTGTCTGTTTACATGTAAGCATCCAAATATCTTGAGCAGAGTTTAATGCCTGTGTGGCAACAGGGCTCCACAGGTCAAATGTGTCCTGCAGGGACAAGGCATGGAAGTGATACGTTCAGCATGTGATAGATTGTGCCATCAGTACATAGTGGTGGTGGAGTTCTGTTGTTAATAAAAATATATCATTTACAGTAGGTGAACCTACTTCAGGTATCAGACAGCAAAAAACCCCAAACCACCTCATTTCATTCATTCCTACTTCTGCCAAAGTGAACATTTGTCACAAGACAAACTTGGCTTTTTGTTTTTTAATGGCATACTAAATCCTTGTAAAGGGGGATTTCATTCTGGAGAGAGGAAAATTGGGCAATACAGCTGTACGAGTCATAGAGCAAAGCATATAATGACTCACTATTTATCAACAAAGACACAGCCATGAGCAGGATGTGATGGTCTAGGATGGGCTGATGTCACAGCAAAGAGTGGGAAGACAAGACAATGAGGCTATTATGACTATCTTTAACAACATAGTGCAACCACATACTTTATTACTATTATTAGTCACTGCAATTCTGTAATTCTACAAACCCACTCCATCCATGTACAAAGTTGTGAAAAATTTATATAGTAGATCATTAATTTTTCTTACAAATTCCTTCTCATTTTTCTTTTCTAAGAAATGTCTAAACTGGGCAGAGAAGTTTTGGATGAAAAGCTCTGAAGTTGTCCTTTATGGGAATAAAAAAATACTGTATAACCAGTGCAATCCATTCAAAAGAATGAATCAGCCTCCTGAAGAAAGGAGTAGTTCAAAACATAGCACTAAATGAAAAAAAACTCCTCATATTCTTTTTATTTGCTTCTCTTGCTTTGCATACTTTGGGCTTAGACTTTCAACCTTTTCTTTGCAATCACAGCAGCTGGAAACTTACTTTTTTACAATGGAAAATGAGAATCCAGTTTAATAACACAAATCCCAGAGCTAAAGCTTCAAGAAAAGTTCTTTCCCCTTCAGCTTGTGATTTGGCAGTGCTAAAAAGTATAGCCAGACAGTTCTGATACTTACAGGGACAGTCCATAAGAGGTAAGCATTTAATAAGCAACTTTTGGCAAAACTAATGGGCCTCATAGGAGGAAATTTTCATCCCTCTAAGAAGAGCAAGCTGAGAAGTATGATCTCTCCTTTTTTTTTTTTTTTTTTCTTTTCAAATCATGTAGTAGAAAATTGAGGCAGACTATAAAAGCAGGCAGGTGGTGTATACACATCTTGCAAGGCTTAGTCCTTAAAGAAAGAGGCAAAGGGCTGTCCAGGGCCACTCTTCTGCCTTTGGGGAAGGGCCACCCTCAGCCTTCTGCTCATGCACCAAACCTGGCACACAGAGGTCCTAAAACAGCTTCTCTCCTGCCTCTGCTGGGGGTCAACAAACCAACAAAGTCAGTATATGGCCAAGTTCCCTCCAGACCATCACCTGGGTAGTACCCCTTTACCAGGGCTAAATCTTGGCTCATGCTCCAGTGAGCAGTCACACCACAGGGAAGGATGGATCCTCCCAGTCTGTCAGGGACCTGACTCTGAAAAGGCTTGTGGGTGTTTGTCTTCCAAGTGAGTGAGGTACAGTCTATCTGATGAGGAACATTATCAGCTGGAATTTGTGCTGCCCAGTGCAAAAATCTAAATGAGGTTATTACAATTCACTTTTTCAATTAATTTCTCCACAGGTTTTGTTAGATTACTGCTGTTATCTTTCATATTCATTTCTATAAGCTGTTTCCAGTTAGGTGGTTGACATACATGAAGAAGTTAAAAACCAGTAACTCTTGAGAGGAAGTGGACACAGAAGATCTATCAAATCCCACTGTGCAATAATTATGATTGAAACAGAACAAAATCTTAGATATTTTTTACCCAGTGAACTAGAAATCTGCAGCCCGTAAGCTTTAAAGCACAGCTTGTCAATACAGCAAGTTTCTCCCTTGTACGTTATCCCAATGACATTCCCAACAGAAAAATAAATCACAAGCCTAACCTTGGGGAAGGACTCTGAATTCAATGATCAGTGCAGGGTGTCAGGGATGACACAAAATGCCTAACTTTTCTCTTGCCCTTTCCTTCTGCAAGGCCACACATATTTCCATTCTTTACTTTTCTTGGGTATTACTTTCTGGAACAACAAAAATCTGTAAAACTGAAGCCATTTTTATTGACTTCTGGAGCCACATATTACATCTGCTCCAAGCTTTTCAATTAATCAGCACATCTCTCCATCACATCCCCTTTAAATCTACTTAATAAATCACTGGCAACAAAATCTGTTTTACCATGCCTTTTCCCAAACTTCCCGGTCCCATCCGATGGCACATTACTGCCACCATTAGCTCTGAACAGACACTTAGGGCATTACATGGGGAGAAGAGGGAACAGAGAATTTTTCCATTGCCAGGTGTTTTGAGTCTGCTTTATTTCAGCACAGGGAATGCTTTATGTCAGGGGTACCTGGTGACACTTTGTGTAGAGCCAACCTGTGCAAGCCAAGGGAAGCTGTAGCAGTGCACCAAAGCAGGTCTGTCCCACTCCCTCCTGAAGCACTTGGTCTGGCTGGCAGGGTGAGCATTCCAGGACTGGGGGCAGCACAGGGATCGTCTGGCTCTGGTTTCAGCAAATTTTGTCTCATGAAGCACCTGGGCTGTTTCACAGCACACATTCCCATCCCTCATATCCTGTTCTGGCACCAGTAATGTACCCCACAGCCAGCAGTGAAAGCAGCAGGTTTTCTCCCCCCCTGAAAAACTAACACGTGGCGGCACAGCACACATCTCCAGATAACAGCACTCCTGGCCTCTGCAAGTGCCATGATCTGCTGTGAGGGCACAAACTGCTGCCTGCGTCTGCCCTGCAGGAAAGCAGCAGGAACACGAAATGAGGTTTTTCCTCCTTTTCAATTTAACAGTCTCTTGGTACTACTCAGGTAATTATACCAGTGTGTCTCTTTGCAAGCTTTTTTTATTGTCCCTAGTATTCCCCCTGGCAAAGAACTAAGGAAAACATCCATTTTCTAAGAGCACTCTGGCTTAAGCTGGCCATCAGTGATGTAATGTGGCCATCCCTGAAGTCCAGAGTGTACAACTATAACCAAAATGAAGTTATTTCTTGTTTCCAGAACAATTTCTTTAGCACTGCTAAGAAAGGTCTGTAGAATAGAAAGCATACACTGAACTGCTTTTCTTTTTTTTCTCCATGAGTAGAAGAAAACATTTTTGAGGATCTATTCTGAAAGGTATTCTGGTAAAATGCTTACCCAACAAAGCTCAGTGTCTGCTATCTGGCCTCTACCAGTGGAAAAATGCATATTCTCAGCCTCAATGCTTCCAGCAGTAGCTTTGGATTGGTGATGAGGACAGTATTTTCACCTCAACAAGTCATTCTAACATTTATCTGCAAATGAGGGACAAATGGCCTTTGTAGTGAAAGCACAGCAAAGCAGTATTATTTAAGGTGAACGATGGCCAGTTTTGAGATATCCAGTAAGACAATGATACAGGGTTTTTTTTACTCATCTCTTAATAGATGTTTGAAATTTCAGGATCCAGTCCTTCCAGTACAGATACTAATGTTAATGCTAAAGAATAAAATGCATCAAAGGGCTCAATCTATTCGATTGCCAAAACACCTAATTTCAATCTTGAGTGAAGCTTTTCTTTCAGTTTTTAGACAAGCCAGACATCAAGCTGATCAAGATTAATATATTTGAATAAAACCCTTGAACTCTAACAGCTTAATGTGATCAGAAACAGTATTTTGTGATACCAGTACACTCTTAATTATTTTTGTTTTCCCTTTTAGCAAGCAGATTGCTCCTGCTCTTACAGAGTGCAAATAACTCTGGTGAAGTGAAATGAGACTACTTCTCTTAACAGTACAGTCATATATTTGCAGTCTCTTTAAGTGTTCCCTCTGACTTTTAGAACTGTTCCTCTGAATTCATCACAGTCATTAAAACGCTTTCCAAAATGCCCAGGTAATTCCCATACCTCATGCTGTGGCATATAGATTGGCCACTCTGAGAGTTACTGAGTTTCTACATGTTTGTAAATGGCCCCTTAAGTATCTTCACCATCAAATCATTTTGGAAGACCCAGGACCAGCTGGGAGATGTGGATTCCCCTCTTCTGAAAACTGCTGTGAATGGATCTTATGGTGTAGGAATTGGGTATTGACCCATTTGTAAATAAGGATTTACTGTGACTTTACTTTCTCACAAATCCTTACAGTCTTGGGAGCACTTACAGCTGGTGTAGCTGCTGCCCTGCAATCTGCAGGTGAAATTCCACCCAGCCTCTGCAATCCATCCCACTGCTCCTCCAATCTATCCAGCCGCCTCTCCACAGGCACCCTCCCCTGCACAAATGGCACTGGTTTCACCCACAGCAATTGAGAAATGCCATCGACTGCTCCTGCAGCCTTCCTGTTGTGCCACTTAGGAAATAAATGTCTGCCTTACATAGGGCTTTACATTTTAACTCTTGGCTCCCCCTCCCTGGCAAGTCTGCAGTGCGCTGCTCTTTGGTCTGGTTTGCATTTAAATACATTTTCACTTTCTGCTTATGGGCAGGAGATGATCTCCTTCAGTCTCGGTTATCTCTAAGGGCACACAGGTACACCAAGAAGTTACTGTGACAACCACACAGCCTAAAACTCATTCTCTCCCCTTTCTGGGACACCTTAACAAGAAGTTAATTTCCTTCACACTTACTCAAGAAATTTTTCTCCCAGGCTTAACACCACATGGTTTGTTTTCACAGTAACAGGATACATGGGAAGCCAGCCCAGCCCATCCATGCCAGTAAAGGGGCTCAGGCCTTTCAGCTTTTACTCTAAAAATGAGCACCCTCATTCTGAGCCGTGCTCATCCAAGGTGTGTCCCACCTACCCTCTCCCAAGGTTTTTCCAGATAGTGGATCTCCCTGCCGTAGTGATGCCACCTTGTTCTTCACATGCAATGAGTTCATTTGGTCAATGTGCACAGCATCATTCAGTACAGAAGGGCCTGGGTGAGCTTGGCTCCACACTGCACCGCCGTGCTGTGCTGCTGTACTTTGTCTTTCTTCTAGGACACATAAAGCTCCACCCTATCCAAGTTATATTGCACCTAAAGTACCTCTCCTGTGGCAGCCCTCAGGGCAGGGTTGTGCTGTGCAAGCATACACCATTTCTCCTGGTGCTTTACTCCATAAAAAAATTTGGGTTTGACCTACATTTTAAAACAACAAACAAACAACAAAATAGCAAGGAAGAATCACAATTTAGGCTTGTAAAAGGCTCAGTAGTGTTTCCTCCTCTTAGCAGATTCTTAGATTTTTAAAAAAAGAAACCTCTGGTAAGTAAAGTGGGTTTAAATGCTCTATTACCCCTTTATACTCCTTCTCACCAAGTTCTTGTGGAAAATATAAGTCTTTAGGCACGCAAAATGCTTTCCAGCCAACAGTCGGAAAACAGCCTTTGCTGAGCTGCATTTTCTACAGCATTTGCATAAAAATACAGTTCAATTCTCACTATATGCTGCAAAAATCCGACTCTTTTATTTCCATTAAGTTGGAAACTGTCCATATTGCCATATGTAGCCATTTTATCTTTCCTCGTTTCTTTCTTATAAAGCACAATCCTTGATGCCAGCTTGCTTTATGTTTTTCCCATTCACAGGGAAGTGAAAAAACCCAGCATGATTCCTTAAGAGACAGCAGCAGAACAATAACTTTGCTTACAATCCAGAGCAGCAAAAAATTCACCAAATCTAATCATTTAAGCCATGCCACTACAAAAAAAAGCTTCAAATTCTGTGTTTTCCTACTGACTGCTGGTTTGCAAGTGGGCTCTTAAAATATAAGTGTGATAGCAGTTTCCCAATGTCTCACAAAGTGAGGTGTTTAAAATAAATAGTTGATATTCAGTCATTTAACAAAACAGAGTTTCCCAATTCTGGTTTTATGTGATACATTGAACTTAAAATCTGTGTGACAGTGATGCACTTCTGGCAGCAAAGTGGAATATCTGCAAACATTTGCAATAATTTGGTATAAAGTTGGTTCCTTTGCTGTTCAGGCTGATTTCATTCATACAGACACAGATCATAGCATCAGCTTTAGCAAAGTTACAGGAAAGATAAATTCAGCCCTTTTAGTTTGTGTTTACAGAGTCATACATTTTTTATAGTTCTACAGGCAGAGAGATTCCTGTTTAAAGCAGTATTTTTCTGGAGAAGACTACAGCATCATCACATGACTTCAAGCTAATTATATATAAATGAAATACATAAATCAGAAGGCAGCCCCTTGTATTCATCACAATGAGTGAGAGGCAAAAACGTTGATCTTGGGAGAGGAGTTGTTTTTACGAATTGCACTGATTTTGGTCTGAATTTTGTGACCAGCTTTATCATCAACAGATTGTACCAGCTCCTAAAATAGTCCCATTTTCCCTGTTTTTTTCACATCTAATGGCACCCACTGCTACTCAGGAATCATTAAGTCTAGTCCCATGTCAGCCCGTATCCCTTGTTTGCACTAAAAAAATAATTATTTAAGCCTTAAAAACACCTGATTTCTGATTTCTTCACTTTGACCACACTGTGACATTCGAGAATAGAGCTCAGAAGAAAACACTTTCATCTAACTCATTTCTCTGTCTCACAGAGCCAGGGTTGGGGGGTGGGAAGGGGGGAAAGTAGGGTTGGAGTTTTTCTCTGTTGGATTTTTGGTTGTTTGTTTTAGGGAGGCAGACAGGTGCCTTCTGAACACAACCAAGTGCAGTTGGAAAAAGCAGGGGCTCAGTTCAGCACTGTGCACACATCCAGGTGTGGGGTGACACTGATTCTGGCAGCATCAAACAGATAAGTCTGGTTTTGGACAAGTCTCTGCCAAACGACTGTTGTATCCCTTGCATGTCTGCAGGGGAGCCCACAGCTCCTTGCAGCTGCCCTGGGCAAGCCACCAGCAGGCACGGGCAGGGAGGCAAGCTCCAGGCTGCCAGTATTCCCTTGTGATGGGATGAGGAACAGCTGAGCAGACAGAGAGGGCATCATCATCACTTTGGAACAGTGGAATGGTTGGATGGGGAGGGAGGGAAAATGTTATTTCCTGAATGAGTCACCTCGAGCTAAAGCCTCCAGGTTGTGTACAGCAGCTGAGGTTGGTGCTGTCACTCAGTGAGTAATAAAGGAGATGCCAGCTCCCGTCTGAACTAATTTTTTTATTCTGGCACTCAGGGAACTCACTCTTTGCAGCTCTTGCTTGTTATACACACTGGGTGAGGGCTGCCTGTCCCAGAAAGGCAGACAGCTCCCCAGCAAATGGGGAGCCAAAGCCAAGTCCAGAGGAGAGACATCAAGCCACAGTGTTTGTTTTGGGATCTCCCATCTCAAGCGCCTGTCACTCCCTGCTCAGCAAACCCTTCCCTCCTAGGCTTTCACTCAGGCACAGACTCACAGGAGGCAGGGGGGAAGAGACAGACTTTACCCATGCCAACACTAAACTCTCATTTACAAGTAAAATAGCCATTTGCCCTCTCAGGCAATTAACGGCCATTATGTTTTGGGGAGTTTTCTTGCTGCTGTTTAGCAGCCACCTACTTTCTCTGGCAAGAACCAGTCCTGCTTTTTAACACTTCTCATTGTGTCATGTAAGAACCAGCAATCTCACCCAGAACCTGTCCAGCTTTAGCAAATGATGCTTGGATCCAGTGGCCCAGTGTGAACAGGAAGCTGCAACCAGTGCCACTTGGCTCCACTCATTTTGGCATACTGGAGTCCTGTGGGCAAGGTTCCCACTGCTGGTACATTTTTAATTTTTTGAATGAAAATATAAACGAAACAACATCCAAACTGCAAAGCATCCTGAACAGGCACATTGCCAGTGCTCCTCATTGGCCAAATTGGGCAGAGAAGCAGGAACATCCCTGCGGCAGCAATGACACTGAGACAGGCAGGGGCTGGATAAGGTGGATTTCCTTGAACAATAACAGGTGAAAATGGAGACTTGGAGAGAAGAAAAAAAGAAACAAACAACACCCACCCCACCCCACTCCCACCCAATCAACCAAAAATACCCCAAACAAAATCTCTAAAACCAAACAGAAACAGGACTAAGGATAAAGTATATAAGGGAAGCTGTATGGCAGTAAGAAGAATTATACTGAAATTCTGTCTCACTAATGCCATCATCCTAGTTGTCCTTTCTGCTTCCTTCAATATTCTATTGCTGATTTCTAATCTTCAGCTGCTCATCTTCCAGCAAACCCTCACATGGTTAACTACTGGGAACAATCCCTTCCCAGTAAAACAGTGCTAGTAGTCTTAGTAAGAGTCAGCACCTAAATTACTATTTCAGGACTAGGGCCCTGGCACATAAAGCTTTCCAGACTGTAGCTGCCATGGAACTGTTCAGCATCTAAAGAGACCTATACAAAATATTTAACCAATGTTAAAACCAACCAACAATAACCCACTGGATTTGTGCCTGGTTGCACAATGCCAGGGCTGGAGCCCTTACCCCTGCCCAGACTCCAGCCCCATGTCAGCCCTTGGGCTTGGGGAGCACCAGCCCTTCCCATGGATTAATTGATGGAGCCTTTGAACTTTGCCTTTACCATCCAACACCTTGGCTTGGGGGTTTATTTAAATGTGTTAATTACTTGTGTGTTGTAATTGTAGCACAGCTACAAGCTCGTCTTGGATTTCTGCCACACAGATGCTCATGGCCTCTATTTAGCAGGCTTACCTTCATGTACCCTCTCCCAGAAATCGAGTGGGTAATGCGAACTGCAGCACAAAGGAGTCAAAAGAACTTCCGGTCACTCAAGAAGTGATCAGAAAGCATTTTAAGAGTATTTTGAATCTGCATTTTCAGGAGAATGAGCAAGATCCACAGCTGTGCTATACCAGCAGAATGAAAGTTGTCTTAAAAAATGTTAAGTTTGGCCAGACAGATCACTAACCCTGGACTCTAAATGAATACAATATAAAAATACAGAAGTCATTAACAGAGAGAGAGAGACAGAGAGAAGTTGAAGCTTATCTTGAGTGCTCACATGTATTTGTGCCCAACAGAAGGTAAGTCACCCCACTGCATTGAGGGGGCTGTCTCACATGCTGAGAAACAGTCCATGATTTCCATAATGGTAAAAGGACAAAGTTCTTCCTGGATGAGGCTTGAAGTGACTGTGCAGCCTCAGAGACAACAAGCAGCTAAAACAGATTTTGCCACAGGGCTAAATAACGAAGATCAGTGTTTAGCAATTAACTTGGGCAACATCATCATCCGTGTTTCTTTTACACGTGACAGAACTGAACTCAGAAGAGTGAAGAAATGTACATTGAGAAACTTCTCCAGCAGTAGTGTGCTGACTTTGTCAGCAATGATCTAGATCCCTGAAACCTCCATGCAGAGTGTTTCAAGCTTGTTCCCCTGACAGCCAGAAGCATGAGCACACAAGGGATGCCATCTGCAAGGAAGGATGAAGGAGACAGGTGAGGGATGCTACTCTGCTGGTGGGGTCAGCCTGCAGCTCCCCATGCTGCTGCCACAGCTCCAGCCTGCACCCCAGATGCTCACCTCCTCTCCTCCACACCTGGCCTACCAGGCTTACATATCATCTCCAGCACTTAAGGGTAGGAGAAGATCCTTCCTTCACCTCAGGGTGAGGTCTGGTCTCCTTTGCTTGTGTGTCATGCTCCCACCTCCTAAGTGTGGGCTAGGCAATGGCATGGCAGCTTGGGGAAGCACAGGTTTACTACTAAAGGCACTGGGGTGAAAGGCTGTTTCTTCCTTTTTCATTATCCTTTCTTCAGATGAGGATGTTTGTAAAGTTTGGGAAAGGATTCAAGTCAGATGAGAAAAAAAACCCCAACCATTTCTAGGTATATTTATAAAACAAGTAGCCTTTTTTTTTTTTCCTACTGGTTTATGTTTTGCACAGGCTGTGCTTTCATAATGGGATCTTTTTGCTTGCTTTGAAGGTTTGCTTTGTTGTCTTTTTTTTTCCCTTTAAAGGGAAACCAATGGGAGAAAAAAACCCAACATCCTAGTGGCTAGTAATTTTTAGGTTAGATATGAGTTAAAATTAGAAGCAATGATACAACTTTTTGGAGGGCATACAGAAACAGAAGTGCTGCTCATTTCAGTTGCTGCACAGTTGCTCATTTGTGGCAGGTTGTGGTCTTGCAGACCGCACGCAGACCTAACAGCCTGTATTTTTGGTATGTAACTGTAGATCATACTCTAACACTCTGCCTTCCTCTCCAGAGCTGTTAAACAGAGCCAAGAGGATTTTTCTGCCACAGACCGGATTCATCAGTAAATGGGCAAGAAGTGCTTGGGGATAAAGACCAAAATTCCCGCTCCAGTTTTTTATGTCGGTCCCTCCAGCAGCGTTCAATGCACAAACCTGCTTTTCTGGGAGCCTTGCTGATGGGCAGGTTTTTTGCCCCAGCCATAAAGCACAGCTGACAGCAAGGAATGGCCTACAGCCCTGCAGTGCCTGGGGGGAAGACCAAATGATGGCTCAGCCATCCTTACTCAGATTATTTCAACAAACCAGCCATTTGTCCCTTTTTGCAGATTTGCCCCCACCTGAAGCAGCTGCACAGGACACCCCAAGCCCATGGCTCAGAGGTTGCCTTCAGCCACCACACTGTGCCTGGCTCCTGCCACCCTTAATGCACTCTCAAGGCTTGGGGCAAGCTTTGACTGTCTTTGATGAACGTTACACGTCTTTTCAGGCAATGAATCCCTGCTGTGACAAAAAATACAAAACAAGGGAAATAAAATTGCATAGGTTGTTGTTTTAGCTCAGGATAATGACTCCAGCAGCATCTGCAGGCTGACACACCGCTTAGATTAATGTCGCTTTCAAGAATGTGGCTTGATTTTTCTTTTTAACATTTGTCTTTACCGACAAGCCCCTCACCTTAGCACCTAATAACTGACTCTGCCTTGAAGATACTAGAACTTGTCACAATGCTTTAAGTACTAGGCTGCAGCTCTCCCAAAACCAAGGGAAGCAGCCAAGGAGACAACAAGGCCTTACCTGCCTGTGAGGCAAACCATGGTGGGTTTGGGTGTGCTGGACCACCAGATGCCCTGGTAAGGAGAAGCAGCTCCTCACCAATGTTCCCAGATTTGATTGCTCAGGCTTTCCAAAGCATATTAAAGTTCAAGGGCTTCCCCCAGATCTGCCTGGTGAAAGGATAAATGGGAGCACCGCTTGTCATCCAATCCCCCACAATGCTAGGACAGACAGCTCTTCATTGCTTTCTTCCTTTCTAAAATTTTTTAGTATTTTGATTAATAATTTAAATACACTTTTCATTGGTAAAAGTGACCAAGTGCAACGACTATATAACAGAGCCTCATGTTCATTTTCAACCACATACCAACCATCTTCCCATACAGAAGAGGACTCACACCAGCAAAAATCATCTTGACTACGAACTACCTTACCACTTTCTCCATAGAGATATTTTTCAGTAGTATTTTAAGCACCAAAAGGGAAAAAAGAGTGGAAACACTTTAAAGTCAGAAACAGAAAGGTAAGATTTGTTCAGATAAACATAAACATGATGGCACAATTTTCTTTCGTCTTCTTTCTATCAAATCTAAAAAAATTATTTTTAATTGATTCTTGAGGCAGTTTTTGAAGTTCAATAAATGCTTCAGAAATCAGTTGGGAGTCCACAAATGTTAATAGTATTTAGCTCATTTCAATAAAAATGGCCTCATTAACATGCCAGCTGCTAAAATGTGTGATACCAACTGTGTCCTTCTGCCAGCCTGCAGGGAAGCATTCCTACTTACTACTCAGTTTTGCTTTAAGAGACCATTTAGGAAACATACCCATTTTACGGTGTGTAAGAGTTCAGACAATAATTACTTCACTACCGCCCTACCCCCAAAAATGGCTTTAAAAGTGCCTGGCAGCTCTTCCAACAAGCTGAGCTCTGGCTGCTTTCTTTGAGAATATTTTTTCCACAGGCAAGTAAAACCTCATTTGCTTTCCCATCCATCAGCACAGAAGGAGCCAGGTGAGTGCCGCGCCTGTCTGAGGCAAGAAGTTTTTTATTATGGCTCTGCTAGGTGGAAATAAATAATCTTTGCTCAGCTCTGTTTCTGTCAAGCCACAACCATTGGCTGCAGCTCCCTGGACTGTGTGTAAGCACCCAACCTCCAGTTCCAAAATTTGAAGTCACATTGCAGTTAGCACAAAAGCAAGCACCCATTGCCTTCACCCATCTATATGAACTATGGATGACCCACATTTTGGCTTTAGAAATATCTTTTCAGCTAGTGTTTGTGCACTGTGGCTAGATTTCTGGTAGTCTCAGAATGAAAGACATTAGGAGCTTCTGGGAGCAGGGTGGTGCCTGTGTTTGAATGGGCACAGCATCTGACCCAGGTTCGGGGCAGGAATAACATTTAGAAACTCATTTTGAAACTTAATTTGCTGCTTTAGGCTCCTTAAGCCAGCTACTGCTGCTGCCACCCTTCTGCCCAGCCGTGGCATGTTGAGGGCTTGAGACACTGCTGTGGTGCTTTAAGGACACACTAACAGTAGCAGCATTAATGATGTGCCAAATTAAACCATGTCATTAGGCCACATAGTAAGTAGCACTGTATGAGTATTTCCAGAGAAAATGCAGGACACTATGCAATAAAGTACTGATCAAGTCAAAGACACTGTCAAAACCCAACTCAGAAATGCCACCAACAAGTGGTAATGCCAAAAACTTCCACATCTAATACGTATCTCCAACATAAAGCTACATTAATAATTCAAGATCCCAGTTCAGGAAAAACTACACGCTGGCCTGTAAGAGTCAGGGTTTGATTCTTGGATGAGGTGAATGCCTTTTTCTCATGCTTACCTTTGTATCTGTGCTTCCAGCTGGTGCCATACCTGCCAGCAAGCTGCTCATGCAGTTAAATGGTGCTGGATGTGCCAAGCAATAGTCACTTTACCCAAACCAGCTTGGATAGCAACACACATGCCAGCCTGCCTGCAAAGCCCTGTCCCCTCTCCATGGCAGACGAAAGTAGCATGTGACTGGCTGTGCCACAAGTGTCCCCCAGTGCAAGCCTAGAGGAGAGGCCAGCAACCATGCCAGGAAACCCTTTTCTCACTGTTTTAGAGCCCCCCAAATGCCTTACCATGATCATTCTATCCCCTAAGAGCCAGCATAGAGGCTGTGAAGTCCTTGTCATGCTCAGACATGCCTTTCATGGGGAATCACAGAGGGAACTCAGCCCCCGATGGCTGAAGAGCAGCTGTGCAGGATGCAACCTTAGAAAGCAGGCCAGAGTCTGCAAAGGCAATGATAAGCAAAATCAAGCAGCAATGAGGAGCCACTGCAATAGCAAGTCCTACATATAGCTACCCAGAAGCTGGGCCCACAAGTCCTAGTCATCCTGAAGCTCCTACCATGGATGCTGGCCCAGCAAGATGCAGATCAGACACTCCAGTGCATGGATCTAAGGCCCTATTACCAATGGAAGTGGATTTAAACTAAAACATGAGTCACCAAATGGGCTGATTTGGCTCTCCTACCCCATGCTGCAATGGCAAAAACGGAAAATAGGAAGCAGGACTCTGTCTGAAGCAGCACAAGCCATTTGACTGTTTTCTGAGCCCCTGGTGCAAGCAGGAACAGTTATATGCCTGCCTTCATCCCCTTTTTTTATCTACTCCTTTCAAATGCCATCTAGGACTGTTAAAAATGTAATGGATTTTCCACTGCTCACATTAGCACCCTGCTGGGTCAGAGGCACAAGAAAAACCTGCCATTCCAGCACTCTCAGACCCACCATAGTTTCAGGCTCTGGCAAACACCAGAGAGACATCCTACCTGCATCCCAGATGTGCCCCAGCCTCTGAGAAACCTTGCCAGTGAAAAGACAAAGTAAGTGCTTCAGCTCAGTGCACTGCCAAAATTTAGGCAAAGTACAGCACTCTAGAGCACAGGGGGACTGGAAAGGGAAACACGTCCAGCAACCATGGTGAGTATGCTGCCAGAAAATCCCACCTATGACTCTGTGAAGCCCCGACTGCTTGGTGCCTTTCAGTGGAGATCTGACTGCTGTTTCCCCTTGTGCTGAAACGAGCCTCACAGTCCTGTGGCAGGCAGAGTGACACCCCGGGGTCTGCCACCACCCTGGGCAGCCTGTGCAAGGGAGATGCAGTCCCTCCCACAGTGAACAGAGCTTCCGAAATGACTCCACTGCCTGTCGCTAATCAGTCTCAGGGCATCTCAAGTTCACATATATAGCATAACTAAAGAGAAAGGGAGGCAGACCACAAGCAGAAAAAGCCACAGGAAGGCTGAACAGGTTATAAATACCCAGTGCTTCTGAATTCACTGGGAGATGCTGAGCACAAAGCCTGGCAAAGACCCTCCAATGTCACACAAGGACTCACAGTAAAACCACAGGGTAAAACATGGGGGTTACTTAACACAAAGGGTAAACACAGCTTCAGAAAGCGATTGGAGATATTCACAGGAGGCCAGCCTGCCTGAGACCATGGGGTGTAATTTTTTCTGTGCTGTCCTTGAGGACACCTTGGTGACCAAAGCATGGCCACAAGTCCATGCACAAACACTGGGACCTCTACCACTATAACACTGAGCAGCCCATGAAGGCAGGGGAGAGGACACTGGAGAGGCCCCCCTGCCTCTGGCCACCCAACCAGGGGCAAAAGGTGCCCTCCTGGAGGCATGGTGGTGTGTGGAGCGTGTCAGGCTGTTTGCTACTCAGTCCAGCCAGGGATTTCAGACACCAAGGACAACTTTGAAGAGCTACAAACATTTTGCTCAACAACTAAGTATATTTATTTTTTTAGATTTCACTTACCAGGCTCTGTGAAAAGGCATCTCGATAGCTACAGTATTTTCAAATTTCTCAGCTAAGCTTCTTTTAAAATGAAATTATGGGTTTTTTTGACATTACAGACTCAAAGGTGCAGGCAGCAGGTTGGTATTCTCCAGACCTACATGTTCATAGACTATTCCCTGTAAATCATCGCTCCCACCCTGTCCACGGTGCAAGCTCCCCTCCTGGGGCACTCACCCACAGTCCTGGGGGGGAGCAGGCAGCCCAGCCATCCCCTTCCCCTCTTGGTTTTATTTTGGGTCACTCGTATTTTGCTGGAGAGGTCAGAGTGTGGCAGCACAGCCACAGCTGAGGCCCTTCCCAGAGGGAGGAAGGGAGCACACAGAGCTTTTGAAGCAATGATAAGAGAGAACATGGCAATTAGGGGTTTGCAGTTTCTCCAGGAAATTTGCATTTTAAATTACATTTTGGCATAATTGTGTTTCATCTTTCTTTTTACTCTGACTTCTGTAACTTTTATTATTTCCTAAGGATGGCTTGAAATGTTGTATAAGACTACAATTTTTTTTAAAAATAAACTGTTTCATATCAATATTTTTTTTCTCAAAATATTCCTTTGAGATTTACCGTTGGGGGGCAAGAAAGTCATCTGAGATGAGTGGGAAAAAAGTAAGGTTCACCCTGAGGAAGGAGCTGTGGGTTTTGGCTCATTACCCCAAGTTCAGCAGAAAGTAAGGGGGGCTTTAGCAAAAATTTCACCCCTGGCCACCTTCAGGCCAGGCCTGACCCTGACCCCACCACAGGGAATAATCCCAATTACGAGCCCCTTCACTCCAGAAGTTCACAGCTTGGCCCTGGGTGCTAAATCTAATTATCTCTAGGTCCCATTATGCAAAGATGCCTTGACAGTTCTGCTGTCAGGATAGATTAACCCACAGCACAGACCCCTGCATCCCCTCCATGCTGCTGCTGATTGTGTGAAAAGTCAAACAGCACCAGTGTGGCCGATCTGGTGCTCCTTCATTTTCCATCCCTCCCTCACAGCTCCTTACCACTCACCAAATACTCAGTGCTGCCCCTGAACTGGGAGCAGGAGGCTTGGCCCAACGGGGCTATAAACATTCTGAGCCCCCACAGCTGGGAAAGAATTGGGAATAAGGGAATTGCCTCAGCTCCCTAAATACACCCAAAAAAGGCTATCTAGATCTCTCCAGCATGCTCTGAAGGGCAAGGAAAAGCCAGTCAAGATGCACTTCAATCCATAATAAAACAACACTGCTGCTTTTGTCAGGCATCTGAATGGAGACATAAAGGTTAGATGAGCCTGTGTTATATTTAATGCTGCCAAATACTGTTTGAACACAAAGTGTGGCTTGTGTTATTGCTGCACTCCCTGCCCGCAAGGCTGTCCTGCAGGCTGAAAGGACCTCCAGCATGTAATGGGCTCATTTTTTGTAATTGCAGAATTCTAGTCAAGAAAATGATGGGGACTTTGTATTTGAATGTCACCTCCAATATGTCATGTTAATCTTCCTTTTTTAAGACCCTCATCTGGATGCTAATGCCAGATGATTATGTTGGTATATGAAACCAATGCAAGCAGGTCTAAGTAAAAGGCCACCAATTCATATCCCATCCGGACAGTGGTCGTGCCTTTATTGGCACAGTGGTCCTGATTTTGATCTGAGTTAAGCCGATATAAATTAAAATCTTTAAAAAATAAAAAAAAAAAAAGAAGAATTGATGGCTGGTGGGGGAAGGTCCCTTGCTGGTATTAATCTGCACATCTCCTCCAAAAGCAGTGCTGCTGCAGAGACTGACCCTGCATGGACACAGCCATCCCAGCCAGTGAGGCCACACAGGACATCCCAGGGGCTGTTGTTGAGGCAGGGGTGATTGCTGCTTTCAGCCTTGCTTGCAGAACTCTGCTTTGTAAGCTACTTTGGCTGGTTTATGCACGCTGTGTTTCTGACAGAGGGGGAAGCAAAATGGGGTTTTCCTCCCTCTTCCCCCATCCCCCATCCCATGCAGCAGTTTCACTATGTCTAGATTTTGCCACTATGAAAAACTCCACTTCTGGGGTTTGGTTTTTGGGTTTTTTTGGGTTTTTTTTGTGGTGAGGTTTTTTTGGGAGGGCGGACTTTTTTCAGTCATTTAAGGCAGGGGAAAGAAACAACTCAATAAGTCAGTACTCTATTTTACTGCATTGGATTAAGGCAATATCCTTAGGATACCACTATTAATTAATGATCCAATCCTTATAGCTTCCCCACAGTAGGATAGAAGTTGGCAGAACAGACACGCTCCAGATGGTGGAAAACTTCTGCATCAGATAAGGCTTTATGAGTGACAAGCCCCTGCCACTCACGTTTAAGGCCACAGACATAAGCCGCTTGTTATGCTGCAAATCAACTAAAAATACCCTAAACACAAACATTTTTCTTCTCAAAACCACCTGTTACATCATAGGCATTCAGAACATTCCGATCTGTGTGTAGGAAGCACCTTGTTTTTTCTAATAAAAGAAGTTTAGAGCAGTAAAAAATAAGAGGGAAAAGGATGAACTACAGCTACAGCCCAGCTTCAAATGCATCCTCTTAAATGTTCATAGAATAAAAAGTTACATAGGACTAGCAGATCACCTGCAAGCTCACACTGGGTGAAATTTTAAACTCATTGCTCACTTTTTTTTTCCTGCAAAAGCTGGAATTTATTCTCACTTCTAAGCTTTCTGAAGAAAGCAGCTCATGTGGATTTGATGCCAAGTGCACTGTAATAATAACAGCCCTAATCCAGAAGCCATAGGCAGGAGTGCAGAGTTCCTTACAAGAGCCACAGTTCATGGGCAGGAGACCTCTAAGCCAGCACCTGAAAGGCTTCTTGAACCAGTAAAATTGGCTGCAAAACCTTTCCAAAAGAACTATTTTTAGCAGGTTAAAATGAGGGCAGTAAAATGCAGTACAGACTGTGACCAGCAATCCATTCCCATATGAGCAGTACCAGCCAAGCCACCACTTTGGCCCTCGCTTCAGCATCACAGGGACACGCACGGCTCGCCCTGTCCTTTGAGGTATTCAAACATTTTGGACTTTTCCTGCATAAGGGGGGCAGGCCTGGGTGAGCCAGGACAGTCAGGTGAAAAATTCACATGCACTGATCCCTCAACACTGAGTCAAACCCA